>CM062297.1:574999511-575092119 GCA_031216915.1 Pictodentalium vernedei | reverse complement strand
GTCCTTTCTGCTGTTTCCTCCAAACCAAAAAGTTCTATTTTTCGTGAGTACTACAGGTTTACAATGACCATTGGTGGAAATGTTGATCAACTTGGCTTCAGGTTTTATCTCTTTTTGAGAGGGTAAGAATAAATAAAACAAACACTCCCTACGATGATTTTGTGAGGAATTTTATTATCCACACGGGAACACATGAGATTACATTCATAAATGTGTCAAGATATTCATTCCCTGAATTCATGATGAGGCCAGTTGAGAAATGTCCGTTGAGGATTATCTGCACAGAGAAATGTCAGATGGGGAAATTGCAAACAGAATTTCTATTAGATTTAGTTCAGACGAGACCCCGCCAAGTTTTGTCAGTTCAGCGGCCCTTGCCCCCCGCCCCCCCCCCCGCCCCCCCCCCCACCCACCCCTTAACAATCCATGCTACATTTAAAGTTTGTTGATAATCTACGTCGAGGACTGGGATCATCATCAACAAACTTCAAATGAAGCATAAATTGTCAATGTCACTAAACGAGACTTCAAAAAAAAAAAAAAAATGTCCACCTATTTCTTCCCATTTGAGGTATAATATAACAATAACATGACTGTCAAGGGCACTGCGGTTCATCAGCTGCCCAACAGAAGTGATTAACAGCGTGGAAGCATACTATACGGGTGTTCTACAATTGTCGTATTGCGTCCGAAATTAATCGGTCGAAAATGTCAAGGGTTGAATCGACATTTAACCACCATGTCAACATGCATTACCTGTCCCCATAGGCATGCATTTCGACTTTTGGTTTCCATTTCTTCTTTCCGTTTCCATTTTTCCACAAATGCTACGCAGTCATCATTTCTTCGTTTCAATTTTCTTTTCAAAATATAGCTTTAATTTGTTTTCTTTTAATTTTTATCTCTCCACATGTAAACAAAGTAAGGACGGAGTGTCGCAAAATAGGTATCACGGGACCTGATTTCTGTTTCTCAAAACACAATTTGCCTTGGAATTGCCCGAATTGGCATATACCCATATTCATTCTGTATTTGTGGAGTTTTCCATTTATAGAGAAAATGCGAGAGTACACATGTATATTTATGTTGATTGTGGCAATTGTAAAATCGCGACTGTGTTGATTATCATGTTCACACTTGTAAACTTAATCGGGAATCTGCATCGCTTCGATCGCGCTTTAATTGTTGTAAGTCTCAGAAACCTCATCATGTCGATCTCGATTGCGTTACAACGCGGTCGATAGTCCTCTTCCACTTTTGTGATCACACCACTGTATGACCTGTTGACTGTGCTCAAGGTTTTCGGGCTTCGGGCCCCTGTAGCCATCACAGTTGACCAATCACGACCAAAGGCGATGTCATCATCTAGGCATTATATGGAGTCAACCTAACAAGTTACAATGAAATCCTTCCATAAATAAGACCTATAGTCTATGCTAAAGGTTTTTGGGCTCGGGCAGCCATCAAGGCTGAATGATCACGACCAAAAGGGGACGTTCTCATCTAGACATTATTTGGAGTCATCCTACCAAGTTACAATGAAATCCCTTCATAAATATGACCTGTAGACTGTACTAAAGGTTTTCGGGCTTTGGGCCCCTGTAGCCATCACAGTTGCCCAACCACGTCCAAAAGGGGACGTTCTCATCTAGACATTATATGAAGTCAACCTACCAAGTTACAATGAAATCCCTCCATAAATTAAACCATGTGGACCGTGCTAAAGGTTTTCTGGTTTTGGACTCGGGCAGTCATCTCGGTTGACAGATCGCGACCAAATGGGGAAGTTCTCATCTAGACACCATACAGAGTCATCCTACCAAGTTACAATGAAATCCCTCCATATTAAATATGACCTGCAGACTGTGCTAAAAGGTTTTGGGGTTTCAGGCTTGGGCAGCCATCACGGTTGACATATCATGACCAAAAGGGACGTTCTCATCTAGGCATTATACAGAGGCATCCTACCAAGTTACAATGAAATCCCTTCATAAATACGGCCTGTAGACTGTGCTAATGGTTTTCTGGTTTTGGGCTCGGGCAGTCATACCAGGTGGACCGATCACGACCAAAAGGTGGCATTCTCATCTAGACATGACCTCAAACATGCATGACAATCAGACAAGAACTACGGGGTGTAGCCTGTGCTAAAGGAAAATGTGAACAGACTCACAGACTTCCGCATGCGTGATGACAATAGCTCATCTTGACTTGTGCTGTGACCATACACCCCACAACCCTATGCCCTTTTAATGAGATCTGTATCAAACTAGAAACTGTTTTAGCACACTAAAACATGTCTCCCCTTCCTTTCTATTTAATGCACTGAAAATTATATATACATGAATAATATTGACAATCATACCAAATATCTAAGATCTAGGTCAAAAGACAAAAAAGTTCTGCTCCGGACGAAGTTTCCCTTAAAAACACACATAAATCTGACCTTCAGGTCAAAGGTCAAGGTCACATGAAGGTCACCATGGTATGCGACACACTGACTCATGGTGATACATCCACATGCCAAATATCTAAGGTCTAAATCAAAAGACAAAAAAGTTCTGCCCTGGACAAAGTTTCCCTTAAAAAGCACATAAATCTGACCTTCAGGTCAAAGGTCAAGGTCACATGAAGGTCACTATGGTACGCAACACACCGGCTCATGGTGATACATCCACATGCCAAATATCTAAGGTCCAGGTCAAAAGACAAAAAAGTTATGCCCCAGAAAAAGTTTCCCTTAAAAAGCACATAAATCTGACCTTCAGGTCAAATGTCAAGGACACATGAAGGTCAGTATGGTACACGACACACCAGCTCATGGTGATACATCCACATGCCAAATATCTAAGGTCTAGGTCAAAAGACAAAAAAGTTATGCCCCGGACAAAGTTTGTATGAGAAGAAGAAGAAGGAGAGGAGGAAGAAGAATATGCACTAAAACAATATGTCTCCCTTCTGGGAAGGGGAGACATAATTGGTAAAAGATGATGAGATTGATACACCAAAAAAGGGTAAACTCCCAAACTTCCTCATTTAGTATTGTATGTGTCCATTTCTGGGGTTGCATGGGTAATAACAGCTGCCAAGAGTGTCATTTGAATGTTCAAGTGTGGCCAAAACAACCAAAAAATGAAAGTGTCAATGACACTGTAGCTCAACTGGGTCAAGACAAAGACATGTACATGTATAGTATGTGACACAGCAATGACAAACATCTAGGTAATGACCTGATAACAAAGGTACATATAAAGTATTGTAACGGTCTGTACATAAATACTGACCGTTGCCTGTAACAAATGTATAGGTAAAGTATTGTAAACGTGGGTGACAGTCAGATGCTAAATTAGAAAAGAAATCTTTGAGTCCCAGAGTGGGTCTCACTGAACCCCAAAATATTTGTTCTCATAGCACAGTGATAACAAAGTCACCCCAAAACACACTCATTCCTGTCCCAAGGTGAAAACAAAGGTACCCAAGAAGTTTCGTGAAGATCAGTTCACAAATATGAGCTGTGTAGAAGTTGTGACAAAAAACTGATTGGACCTAATTTCGGTACAAAATGGCCACTGGCAGCCATCTTGAATTCTGGACCGCACCCAGAAACACTCGTTCTCGTCCCAAGGTGATAACAAAGGTACCCAAGAAGTTTTGTGAAGATCGGTTCATAAATACAGCCTCTTGCCCGAGCCATATTGACATGTGCACTTACAGTGTATAAGTAGCACTGAATAAATCAAAGTTCATCTAATTTGCATAATTTCTGCACGAGAAAAAAACCCGTACTATATGTGATGTATTCCATGTTACTAAACATTCATACAAAAATTTATTCAAATCAGAACTTTCATACAGAAGTTCTGTACAAAAGACTGATTGCACTAATTTTGGTACAAAATGGCTGCTGGTGGCCATCTTGAATTTCAGACCACACCCAAAAACAATCGTTCTCATCCCACGGTGATAACAAAGGTACCCAAGAAGTTTTGTAAAGATTGGTTCATAAATATGGCCTCTAGCCTGAGCCGTATAGAAGTTGTGTACAAAAAACTGATTAGACCTAATTTCGGTACAAAATGGCCACTGGCAGCCATCTTGAATTTTGGACCGCACCCAGAAACACTCGTTCTTGTCCCAAGGTGATAACAAAGGTACCCAAGATGTTTCGTGAAGATCGGTTCATAAATACAGACTCTAGCCCGAGCCGTATTGACATGTGTATTTACTGTGTGTAAGTAGCACTGAAAAAATCAAAGTTCATCTAATTTGCATAATTTCTGCACGAGAAAAAAACCTGTATTATATGTGATGTATCCCATGGTACTAAACATTCGCACAAAAAATTATTCAAATCAGCGCTTTCATATGGAAGTTCTGTGCAAAAATCTGATTGCACCAAATTTTGTACAAAATGGCTGCCATCGGTCATCTTGAATTTCAGACCGGACCCAAAAACACTCATTCTCGTCCCACGGTGATAACAAAGGTACCCAAGGAGTTTCGTAAAGATCGGTTCATAAATACGGCCTCCAGCCCGAGCCGTATTGGCATTTGCACTTACAGTGCTGAAAGTAACACCAAAAAACATCAAAGTTAGTCTAATTTGCATAATTTACGCACGAGAAAAAAACCCGTATTATATGTGATGTATCCCATGGTACTAAACATTCATAGAAAAAATTATTCAAATCATAGCTTTCATATGGATGTTCTGTACAAAAAACAGATTTCAGCATCGTCGGTACAAAATGGCGGCTGGCAGCCATCTTGAATTTCGGACCGAACCCAAAAACACTCGTTCTCGTCCCACGGTCATAACAAAGGTACCCAAGAAGTTTTGTAAAGATCGGTTCATAAATACGGCCTCTAGCCCGAGCCGTATCCAATTGTTGACGGACAGACGGACGGCCAGACGGACAGATGGACGACGGGCCATGGCATAAGCTCAAATTTGGCTTCGCCAAAGTTGAGCTAAAAACGATGTCAGATTCTGATCTTGTCAGTGCAGGAACTGCAGTATACTTAGTTTATTGCGGTTATGCTACAACTTATTTTGACTTGTACTGTATACACAATATTTTTGTGTTTTTTCTTGGTTCTCAGTGGAGAAAACTGGAACCAACCCTCACCGGATTCTCAAACAAGAGGCCCCACGGGGGCCTGAAGCGCTCATCTTGTACAGAACACAATTTAAACCGAGTCCAAGAATGAGTCTACATTAAGCAAGCCATCTCCGTAGGCTACACTGTCAATCCTTGAGTCCCTCAGGAGTGACAAAAATAATCTAGGCATCATGCCTTTTCTTCAGTTGATCATAAGTAAAATGTAGAGCTCCCCTATGAAGCCCCTTGATACAACCAATGTGGATTAATCTTAGTACCTCTAGAGGGTACTGAATACAAAATTTTTAATTCTTCAGCAAAATGGCCAATTCCGGCTCCCATAGAGAGCCCAAATATTAACCCAGGCTCTTGATTTGAACACAGTTAAATCTGACTTCCCTAGAGATGTTGTGTACCGAATATGAAAGCATTCTGACCGTTGGATCTGAAGAAGAGAAATTGTAAAGAAATTTCTTCGAATTGCACTAAGTTCACATTTGGGCTACCATAGCGAGACCAAATATTGACCTATGGATCCGATTTGAACAAACTTGAATCTGACACCCCTAGAGATGTTGTATACCAAATGTGAAAGCATTCTGACAAGTGAATCTGAAGAAGTTTTTTGAAGAAATTCCCTCATATTGTACTAAGTTAAATTTCATGTTCCCATATGGAGCCCAAATATTTACCTAGGCACTCGAATTGAACAACCTGGAATCTGACCCCCCTAGAGATGTTGTATACCAAATATAAAAGCATACCGACTGGTGGATCTGAAGAAGAAGATTTTTAAAGAAATTTTCTCATATTGCACTAAGTAAAAATTTGGGCTACCATAGTGAGCCCAAATATATACCAAGGGATCTGATTTGAACAAACTTGAATCTGACCCCCATAGAGATGTTGCATACCAAATATCAAAGCATTCTGACTGATGGATCTAAAGAAGAAGATTTTTTTAAATTACCCTCCATATTGAACAAAGATAAAATTTGGGCTTCCATAGGAAGCCCAAATATTAACCTAGGGACTTGGTTTGAACAATCTAGAATCTGACCCTCATAACAATGATGTATACCAAATATTAAAAGATTCTGACTGGTGGTTCTGAAGAAGAAGATTTTTAAAGAATATTCCCCATATTACCCTATGTTAAAACTTCGGGCGCCTGTAGAGAGCCCAAATATGAACCAATGAACTTTATTTCAACAAACTTTTATCTGACCCCCCCCTATGAATGCTGTATACCAAATATCAAAAGATTCTGATGATTGGTTCTGGAGAAAAGATTTTTTTTAATTTTTGCAAATATGCTGACTCAGCATTTTTTCGATGCCCCCATTACAGAACACCCTAACATAACCGATGGCAATTTTTTTTTACCATTCAATTCTACTGGTCATAAGGATACTTCATACCAAATAAAAGCTCTCTGTTCCGTGGGGTTTGGGAAATATGGGCGTTTGAAAATATTTCTATTTTTAGCTCCCAGGGTTCCCATGGGGATGGGGGAATTTTTTTTTTTTGCATGGGTCAAGTACTTATGACCCAATACTACCACAAACCAAATTTGGTTCATACCGGACCATCGGTTCAGAAAATAGAAATTTTGGGCGGGGCCAAAAATCTTACCCCTCCTATTACAAAGCCAAATATTACTTCACGAACTTCGTTTGAACAAACTTGATTCTACACCTCATATGGAAGCTCCATAGCAAATATCAAGTCATTGTACACACTGGTTCTTAAGAAGAAGATTTTAAAAATATTTTGGAGCATTTTCCCCCACTCCCTCCCTATGGGGCTGAGCATGCTGAGTTGAACAAAAATGAAATGCCCCTTTGGGACCATCACTCACACAAACTTTCACTTGAATTGGCACAGTGGCTTTGGAGGAGAAGACCAAAACATGGTGTTGATGGACGATGGACAACGGACGACGGACGCGAAGCGATGAGATTAGCTCAGCTTGACTTTGTCAAGATGAGCTAAAAACAAGTATTTTGATGACAGTACCGATCTTCATGCAGACAGGAGAGGCATTGGGTTAAGCATTAGAATATAGCCTCCAGTAGCCACGTATTTCCATCCTCCCATAGACCATTCCTGTCAAGTTTTGGTTCACATCAGCTCAGTAGTTCCAGAGAAGAAAAGGAATGTTATTTTCCATAGGGTTTCTGTGGTAACTATAAACCGCAAATGGGCCATGTTTGCAACCCAGTCAACATTGAATGAGGATCGTTGGTAGAAATCCACCAATCAGAATCAGAGAATGCCTCTGGTGGCCATTTTTTCCAACCAACGGGAACAAAAAAGAGGATCGTTTGTAGTGGACCTCCCATAGACATTCCTGCGAAGTTTGGTTCACGTCGGCTTAGTAGTTCCAAAGAAGATGAAATGTGATTTCCCATAGGGTTCCTATAGTAACTATAAGCCGCAACTGCAGCCATGTTTGCAACCCGATCAACATTTTTTTTTTTTATTGGTGTTTACTGTCACATACTTATGCGCAAAGGCTAATTGTGACCCTGACAGTTTTACGGGTGCAGGAAGCCGGAGTACCCGGAGAGAACCACCGAGCATTGCCACCGAGCATTGATGAGCAACTCTATTCAAACTCCACACAAGCAGGGTTACAGTGGTTGAAGACATGTGCACCCTCGACATGCAGTATGCCTTAGTACACGGCGTCATCGTGCCCCCATGTAAGCAACAGGGATAAAGTGCCTTGCCCAAGGACACAACATGGGTCGTCCCGGACAGGGATCAAATTCAGGACCTCTACTCTAGCATAGAAGTCCAACAGTCTAACACTGAGCCACCGCGCTCCCACGATCAACATTAAATGAGGATAGTTGGTAGAGGGTGTCCCAGTCATCAACCATGCAAAGTTTCAAAACATTTGGCCCTGTGGTTTCAGAGGTGAAGATTTTGCAAAATCCACCAATCAGAATCAAAAAATGTTTCTTGCAGCCATGTTTTTAGATGCACAGTAACAAAATGAGGAGTGTTTGTTGAGGACCTCCCATAGACTATAATCCCTGCCAGGTTTGGTTCACATCAGTTCAGTAGTTCCAGAGAAGATGAAAATGTGATTTCCCGTAGGGTTTCTATAGTAACTATAAGCTGCAATTGCGGCCAGGTTTGCACCCCAATCAACATTAAATAAGGATTGTTGGTAGAGGGTGTTCCAGTCATCAGCCATGCAAAGTTTCAAAATATTTGGCCCTGTGGTTTCAGGGAAGATTTTAAATAAAAATAATAAAATGAGGAGCATTTGTAGAGGACCTCCCATAGACTATCCCATAGGGTTTTCATAGTAAATATAAGCCGCAATTGTGGCCATGTTTGCAACCTGGTCAACATTAAATGAGGATCATTGGTAGAGGGGATCCCAGTCATCATTTATGTGAAGTATCAAAACATTTGGCCTGGCAGTTTCAGAGGAGAAGATTTTTGAAAATCCACCAACCAGAATCAAAGAATGCCTGTGTCAGCCATGTTTTTCATCCGACGGGAAGAAAATGAGGATCGTTTGTAGAGGACCTTCCATAGACCATTCCTGCCAAGGTTGGTTCACACTAGCTGAGGTTCCAGAGAAGAAGATGAAAATATGAAAAGTTTACCGACGCCAGACGATGGATGCCAAGTTACAGCAAAAGCTCACATGGCTTTTTAGGCCAGGTGAGCTAAAAGTGGTGAAACCAAATGCTTGCACATTAATCAAAAATTAACAAAACTGGAAAATTTGTGCACTTTATTGATGCTAACAGAAATTTTGGAAAAAACATGCTTTCTACATTACTCCAGGAAACAAAAGTGAACATAACTCAGATCACTGCTTATGAAGAAGTAATCAAAATTTATCTCAATTCATTCACTCAATCTTCAACAGTTTATTATTCTGAGATTGGTGTTTATCTTGAAGTAGCACGTTCATACAAGAATTGAAGATTCACTCTAAAGGTTTCATGAGAAGTTTACACAATGGAGCAACACTTGAATCATTTGACAGACATAAATTTGAACAAGAATTCATTCTACCTTTTTGTAAGGTTTTGTCCGAAAGAAATTAACTATGCATTTTATGATGATCAGCCAACAGTTGTAAAGAGTCTGCACAAACTAGTCCCATTTGCCACAAAGATGATAATATAATCTCATCGGAGTCATTAATGAATGTTCATTTTAAAAGATTTTAGAAATTTTATAATAAATTGCCAACAGATTTGAGAGAGCACGATCATGATGTATCTGAAACAGACAAAGAGTTCAATCAGTTCACAAAATCTGTTGTAGCCGAATACAAAGGGTTTATCAACCCTGTCAATCTAATCAGGCGCAAAAAGGATGAGGATGCCACATTAGAAATAAACTATCTTGAAAAGAACCTGAAGCAAAAGCAAGAAGAAGCAACACAAATGTTTATACCCAAATTTGAAATCAAAGCCATTGAAACTGAACTGAAGGCTTTGAAGGACTGCAAACTAACTCCAGAAGATGTCTACAATCAAATGTGTGTAGACGAACTATGAACTACCACTTATAAAAATGTAACATTCTTTCTATCCCTGTTATGTATCATCCCAATGTCCAATGCTATATCTGAAAGAGGCTTCCATATGATGTCACTTCAATGCAGTGAATACCAAGGTTCTACAAAGGATGATACCTTAGACAAGTTGCTACAAATTAAAATGTTCCCATTGGATTTCGATCAGGGTGACACAGACACAATGATAGATGCTTTTGATCGTAACTTTAATGGAAATAGATATATAAAGTTGCACTAAGTTTGAGTTACCTTCTGCAAGGACCAGTAGGTTTAACATTCAACAAGCTTAAGGTTTTAAAAAACAGGAAAAATTAAACTTGAAATTTTGAACTTCCATTGTCAATTATTGAATGGCCCAATTGCATGGGATATACCAGGCTTTTCTCTAGATTGACCTGGGATCCCCTGAACAAACGGACCCATTCCCCTTGCCCTAAATTCCCCTAACCACGCATTCCACAGTTGATATAAATTGCTACAAGAAGTTTGACAGCAGGAAAAACGTGAAATAAAACTCTCATGCTACCAACGCAGCGCATTCGACGGTAATAATCACAGGTTTCACCAAACAGGAGCAGGAAACATATTGGAAAATTCTACATGAATCTCGGTCAGAGATCAATCAATGACACTCTCCGAGTTCGCAAAGACTACTTGCGGGTCGTGCGACAGTGTATGAAAGCGTCAGCAAACTTCAAGCCAATCAGTAACTGACGTCACAACTGCATGCTTTTTTATTTCTGCGTGATCGCTTATGGGTAAACTGTTGAGACATATACATACATGTAAGGGTTGTTCTAGCAGTCAGACACATTAAGAAAAATTAGTCGCAAGGAAGGTTACTATAAGCGAAAGCTACGACCCGCTGATGCCAAGGGTTCCTATTCCAAAGCATTTTGTAGTTATTGGGAGTGTGGGGGGAGGGTTAAAATATTGATAATTTCCATCAGTTATCACAGTATGGCCACATGTAAGAAAATAATGAAAATGAAATAAATTTAAATGTCAAAAAACAAGAAAGGGTTGAATTTCAATCCTTTTTGTTTGATTAATTTCAAGTGGCCCCTGACATTGAAAATCACAAAGTGCATTCATTCAGATAGTTTCCATTCATTAAACATCTTGAAAACAGTCTGTCCACGTCATGTTTATAGAAGGATGAAATTAGTCAGCATGAAACTACGTTCAGACAGGTATAATTCATAATAATTGTCAGGTGAGTTTTGTCAAAATTCAATACCTAGAAGCAAGGAAATTGCATTTCAGAAAGTAAAATTTCAAAATTTTCTCATACCAGGCTGAACCATGGTCGGCCCAGTAGGTCTGTGGTCAGTCAACGTCAACCATGTTGTGCCCAAATTAGACTAATCTAAAGGCCTATATCAATGATTCTGATCAGGGGTTTATTATAACAAAATTTTGAATGAATATTCTGCATATTGTACCAAGACAAAATTGGGCCTCCAATTGGGAGACCCAATATTATTCAAAGGACTTGATTTGAACAAACGTGAATCTGGCTGATTTAAACAAACTTGAATCTGACCCTTGTAACAATGGTGTATACCAAATATTAAAAAATCCTGACTGGTGGTTCTGAAGAAGATTTTTAAAGATTATTCCCCATTTTGTCCTAAGATAAAATTAGAGATGAGTGGTTTTTAAATTTTGTGTCGATTTCGGTTTCATTGAAAGAATCGGGTTTTCGGTTTCGGTTTTATATATACAAACATAACAATGCATACATTGCATTTGCATATAGGAAGATGTATTTGGAAGTACATGTATTTGCATCAAACAAATAAGAACTTCAAATCGACCCATGCATAAAATAAAACAGAACAGGACACTTTGCTGAGATATCCAAGTCAAATTCAATCTTTTATAGCAGCACTCTCTGTCTCGAATTGCTTGTAACTGTAATTTATTCAACTGACGGAACTATAGTAGCTGGATACTGGATGGTAAATTACAATGGAACCCTGTTAGCTGAATAGCCACTTTGACAAAGAAAATTATTCAATTAACAGGAGTATTCAATTAACAGGGATTGTGTCACTTTCCTGTATTCCAAAGATAAACTTAGCATGAAGCAATGAAACACCAGCATCTCTGTGGTGGAAGACCCTAAAAACACTAATCGGTAGCGGTAATGCATCAGGAATTCCCACCCTAATTCATCTAAACAAAATATATTCTTCAAGTGTTGAGAAAGCTGAAGTGTTCAATGAATACTTCTGTTCTATTTCGACAGTTGACGACTCGAATGCTTTCTTACCAGATCCACCATCCCATGTTTCCCAGCATATTGAGAGTATTACCCTACATTGCAGTGAAGTATACGCCGCAATGAAGTCGATAAAGGTGTCCAAGGCATCTGGTCCCGATCAAATAAGCCCGCGTCTTCTAAAAGAATGTAAATCCTCTCTCTGCGAACCACTCTCAATTTTATTCAACATTTTACTGAATAATTCGTACTTTCCTTCATTATGGAAAAAAGCAAATGTCTCCCCAATTCTAAAAAAACAGCCCTCAAACTCAGTCACTAATTATCGCCCGATATCGTTGATTAGCTGTGTTGGAAAATTATTTGAAAAATGTGTCTTCAAACGCCTGTGGCAGTTTTTGAGTGAAAATAATATCCTCAGTCAATTTCAGTCAGGTTTTACACCAAGTGATTCAACTGTCCTCCAACTGACTGACATTTATGACGAATTCTGTCGTGCGCTTGATGAAGGCAAAGAAGTTAGGGTGGTTTTCTGTGATGTCAGTAAGGCGTTTGATAAGGTATGGCATGCTGGTCTTATTCACAAACTGGAGAGTATTGGCGTTTCAGGTGAACTACTTCTATTTCTAAAATCGTATCTCTCGGATATGTTGCAGCGAGTTGTGATAGCCTCTGAGTCGTCGTCATGGAGACCAATCAATGCCGGTGTACCCCAGGGGTCTATACTTGGACCTTTACTGTTCTTGATATACATAAACGATATAACTAGCGACTTACTCAGCAGTATTCGCCTCTTTGCTGACGATACGTCATTATATCTAATAATTGAAAACCCAGAGCAAGCTGCGGTCATAATTAATAACGATTTGGCTACAATCGAGCATTGGGCCAAAACATGGTTGGTCGAGTTCAATCCCAACAAAACTGAAAGTATGTGTATATCGCGTAAAAGCAATCCTAACTCTCACCCACCCTTGTATTTAGGTGGCTCACAAGTATCGGAAGTTTCTGACCATAAACACCTAGGACTCATACTAAATAATACATGTACATGGAACAATCACATGGACCACATTTGCTCCAAAGCCTGGTCTCGTCTAGATTTGTTGAGGAGATATAAATTTAACCTCGATCGCAGTGTCCTGGAAAAAATATATTTCGCCTTTATTAGGCCACTTCTTGAATACGCAGACACTGTCTGGGATAATTGTTCTCTGACAAATGTCGCGGAACTCGAAAAAATACAAATTGCAGCAGCAAGAATCATCACCGGAGCAACAGTTAGTGTCAGTAAATCGTTATTATATTCGGAAACCCGGTGGGAATCCTTGCAAGAAAGACGCCACAAACATAAACTAATTCAGTTCTTCAAAATGTATCATCACATGTCACCTCCATACATTTCCAACAAAGTTCCACCACTTATCTCCTTGACGAATTCATCACGCAGTCTTCGATCCAGTGAAAACCACCGAGTTCCTTTTTGCCGAACGCAATTGTATCAGTCTTCTTTCATCCCCAGCGTTACGGACCAGTGGAATAAGTTGCCGTTACCTGTCCGTGAGAACTCGTCATTGATTAACTTTAAAACGTTTCTCAGTAATGGTAACCAAAGACCACCAAAGTTCTATAGTAATGCAAAATCTCGCAGGGCTCAAATCTACCATTGTAGGCTGCGGTTGCACTGTAGCAGTCTTAAGTCCCACCTTTTCGATAATCACCTATCACCCAGTCCCTTCTGCCAGTGTGGTGAACGTGAAACTACTGATCACTTTTTCTTTCATTGTCCTTTGTTCTCAAACGCTCGTAATTATACGATTAATCTACTCCCATATGTAGCAGATACGCCCACGCTTCTATTTGGCTCCGAATTCTTGAATAACGATGAAAACTGCCTTATTTTCGAAGTTGTACATGACTTCATTTTATCAAGCAAGCGATTCCAATAGTTGAAACCCAACACTACGTTCCCACCCCCATTCCGAGTGGGAAAGTCTAACGCCTGTTGTGGAATGCCCTCTCGCGCTTTCCAACTTCTAGCGCCTTGAAGTTTACTTCACCTAATTCGCTACTAAATGAACTAGAAGTTAATAAGTTGCCTACTTACGATTCTCTTGTGTGTAAATTTTACTTAACATACATCCAACATGTACTTGGTCTGTATTAACTCAGACTTATTCCCAAGATATTGCCTGATAAATACATCATTATCATCCGTTGCATGTGCAAAGTATGCGTCGGAGTCTTGTACCGGCCTCTGGAGATAAATCGCGACTGGTCCTCGACTCGTCGTGCGCTGTCAGTGGAGGTCCCATGCTCCTTTGCATCCGCATAATGGTGATAATCTCTATGTATCATGTATTCAAGCTGATTGCATCATATTAGTTCCTTTCCTCTTCTTTCGATCTATCAGTGCATCTATTCTTTCTTCTGTTTTTCCCTTCATTTCACATTGAAGTTTAAACAATCCCACCCGTCGTTGCCTGGCAGTCGAGGCGCCTTCCTCTGCTCCCTATCTATTCTGATGTGACGCTTAACCCGCTTGATCTCCAATCGTAGTAACTAACGTAGTAAATTTACAATGAAGGGAGGATATTGGCCTTCATGCAACGACGTTTGGGCTCTTCCGTTCATCTGTACCACCTACAAGAGTAAGTTATACGTTGACAGGGAGACGACCCACATAAGCTTTAGCTTTCTGTCGAATCCCTCTAATACACAACAATATGCTTTCTTGTTTTGTGTATATTTTTTGTATCTAGTGTTGTTTATTTTTTGTTAGTCAAATGTTATTGTGAAATGTATACACATGTCAATTATTGAATAAATACTGTTTAAACTAAACTTAGCATGTATTGTATCATATCTTGTTTGACAGAGCTCCATGAGATTAAATGCCTGTATTGGATGTACTGAGACCACATAGGTCTATAACCAAAGGAAAACTGGGGAGAATGCTACAAGATTTTTTATTCAATTAACAGGAGTTTGGGTCATTTTCTCAGAAATGGTCAAAAATAACGGTAAAGACATGTTCATGGTCTTTGGCAGCCATGGAAGTCCAAATAAAAAATGGGACCCCATCCATATGTTAGACCTTTGTTTTTGGATTTGGGGGCAACTAGTCTCATTATATCAACAAAAGTTCATGTCGTGAAAATTTCACTCAAATTGGGTGAAATGTCCACTCCGTTACTCTGTTTTTCTTGCAAACTGTAACTTAGCAGTGCAAAATTTCTAAGAAGGCCGACTGAAGAGATGGTAGAAAAGAAGAAAAATAAGAAAGGTAGGTGGGTAGAAGATATACTGTAGTTTTTGACTGGGCTGGTTCACATTTGTAAGATCAGTTGATGAAACATGGTCATGTCACAATTTTTTTTTCTTAAATGTCTTCACCGTTATCAACAGATTACAACTGGGAAGTATGCACAGTAGATGGAAAGGCCACCAGGGGGCACTCATCTCTTTCCATCATCATTGGCTGTTCTGTTAATTAATTCAATAACATCATTAAATTTCTTGACACCTCTTGTGGAAATAAATGTTGGTGTCGTCTACTTTTGCCTACAGTGCACTTTCGCCTACAAAAATTATCAGGTAAAAGTGTAGGCGAAAGTGCACTAAATGGATATTGCTAGATAATTACCTGCTCTACCTACAATAAATGGACTGACCGACCATTTTCTAATGTTATATGTTTTTTTCTTATGTTATGCGTTTGTTTGTTACAAATAGAACATGAGTGTAAGATAGTTGTTTTAGACAAATATTGATTTGTTTTTAAAAGCACAAATCAACTTCCTGGAATGGCCTCAGTTAGAACAAGTACAGTGTTTGTTGTTTTTAAAACAAACTACTGATATGTTTTTAAAGCATAAATCAACTTATTAGCATGGCCTCAGTTAAAACAACTTTTTTGTTTGTTGTTTTTAAGACACTCAACTTACAGACAACAAACACTGTTGTTGTTGTTGTTGAAGACATATCAACTGCTGATTAATTACCAAATCAAAGACTGTAGTTTGCAATAATAAAGTAATCAGCCCTCAGATTTGTGTAAACTGTGAACATCTAAATGTACATATATAGAGGCATGGCAATGTTTAGTCAGAGTTACCAAAATGGCACACCTCCAACGTGTGGAGTATGTACAGTCTCAAAGAGGTGGAATGCAGGTTCTGTTTAATGGTTACAGATATAGACTGAATAACCGTAGAAAGTCATGTGTGCACTGGAAATGTGTTGACTCTGGTTGTAATGGAAAATGCACAACTGTAGATGATTTTGTCAAAAATGTAACTTCGCATGACCACCCACAAGAGCAGAAATACGTTAATAAATTTCTAGAAAATTTGCGTCAGCGTTGTCAGAGTGAAACTGCGCCGATCCAAACTATTTACGACGAAGAAATCAGTACTATTCAACGAGACTTGGCTATTGACATTCCATCATATACAAGTTTAAAGAATGGGTTGTATAAGAGACGAAGGAAAACTACACCAGCCCTTCCAACTTCACTTTCAGAAGTGTACCTACCTGATAGTGATAGATGGTGTGTAACACTGGATGAGCAACGATTCCTGTGTACCAATGATGGTGATGATGAAAGGATTTTGTGCTTTGCTACAGATGAATGCCTTAAAATTATGCAGCAAGAGTCAGAGCTGTATATGGATGGTACGTTCTATTCTTGTCCCCCATTGTGGGATCAACTGTATGTTATTCATGGACTTGTAGGTATTAAAATGTCCCAGCTTGCATTCTGCCTTCTTCCTAATAGACAGTGTTGTACATATGTGCGTTTGTTTACACAACTTAAAGCTGTGGTGCAAGAGGTGACTGGCCATGAGTTACTTCCCAAGGTCATTCAAACTGATTTTGAAATGGCAGCAATAAGAGCAGTACAACAGACATTTCCCAATTGTGACACACGAGGCTGCTTTTTTCACTATACACAGGCTATATGGAAAAAGGTTCAGAAGTTGGAAATGGTTAACCAGTACCGGGACAACCAGGAAGTGCATAAATGGGTGCGTCGTGCAGCTGCACTGCCACTTTTACCAATTCAACAGGTTCAAGATGTGTGGATTGAAGCGATGGGTGATTCACCAGATGTAGTGCAAGTAACGGCATTTAATGACTATATGGTTGAGAATTGGGTTGATGAGGAGGCTCGTTTTCCTCCACCATTTTGGAACCAACACAGTAACATTGGTCCTAGAACTAACAACAATCGAGAGGGATGGCACTGTCACCTCAATAAGACTGTCCAACGTGCTCACCCCAACATATTTGCTTTTGT
This sequence comes from Pictodentalium vernedei, assembly GCA_031216915.1. Classification (NCBI taxonomy): domain Eukaryota; kingdom Metazoa; phylum Mollusca; class Scaphopoda; order Dentaliida; family Dentaliidae; genus Pictodentalium; species Pictodentalium vernedei. Next base: position 575,074,930 of record CM062297.1, on the reverse strand, counting down.
AAATGTGCTTTAAAGACTTGAAAAAACACAGAGAAACAAACTTAGCCAGTATATGCATGGTGCACGTTCCCCTCCGCGAAAACGACAATACCGTGAGCTTGATCAGAGACTTCTAAGACTCAAAGATCAGTTATCTTTAGGACAAAAGTCGCCAATGCAGTTTCTTGATGCAGCTGGGCACCTGGTAAAATTGGGATGTTAACTTGCAATAAGTAAAGTACTGTGTTTATAAATTTTATATTTCATCGAGCTCTCCATGGAATAATAGCAGACTGGTGCCATCAATGAAGCGCAACAAGTTACATATTTGAGTAAAAATTCTATATAAAGTGTCAGGTTCCGCTATTATTTCATGGAGAGTTCGCTCATGCGGCCTCTCCATGGAATAATAGCAGACTCTGGTGCCACCAATGCAGCGCAACAAATTACATATTGGAGCCAAAAGTCTATATAAAGTGTCAGGTTCCGCTATTATTTCATGGAGAGTTCGCTCATGGGCCTCTCCATGGAATAATAGCAGACTCTGGTGCCACCAATGAAGTGCAAGAAGTTACATATTTGAGTAAAAATTCTATATAAAGTGTCAGGCTCCGCTATTATTTCATGGAGAGTTCGCTCATGCGGCCTCTCCATGGAATAATAGCAGACTCTGGTGCCACCAATGAAGCGCAACAAATTACATATTGATTGGAGCCAAAATTCTATATAAAGTGTCAGGTTCCGCTATTATTCCATGGAGAGTTCGCTCATGTTACATTCTTTCTTTTCTTATTTATGTATATTTATTACATATTGATGTCTAATATTCTGTTAGAATTAAAATGTTGTGATAAAGTAACTTGACTGCAAGGTTTGTCATTATTTCTATTCCCAAAAGGTCAGTCTATTTTATTGTGGGTAGAGATGGTAATTAGCCACTAATATCTATACCTCAATTAGTGCACTTTCGCCTACACGTTTACCTGATAATTTTTGTAGGCGAAAGTGCACTGTAGGCGAAAGTAGACTGAACCTAAATGTTATAATTCTCGATTACAGTAAGTGTCACACTAATTACTTGTCTCTACCGTCATATGTATCTATATGGTATGGGTGGGAATGATGAGGAAACAATTTTAGCATTTAGTCATGGTTTGTGAGCACTTTATTTTTTTAAATTATGTGCATTTAAACTTTTCATAATCAGAGGTCAAATGAAGGTAAAATGTCTTTACCGTTATTTTGTTTGGTCTTTACCATTATAATGGTAAAGACATACACATAACGGTAAAGACAAATGTCTATTTTGGCCCAATGAAAGGCACACATAATGCTGCAAATGTCTCAATAGTGGTTTATTTCAATCTAAATTATATAACTATGTGTTCAAATGATGATGTTTACACATATACTGCCCACTTTAAAGGTCACCCCCTCCCCCAGCCCCAGGCATTGGTTAATGGATCCTAATGCACCAGTTAAACCTGGTGCAATTAACACAGTAAAAGAGCACTGTTTGAAGTCCCAGGGTTCCCACAGGGAGGTATGAACAATATGCTAAATGTTCTGCATTTTGTTATAAGTTAATCCCCAGAGCATCCCATGAAATGATGTTAAGTGTTAGAATAAATAATGAACAATGAAAAAACTTTAATATGGTTTTACTTTGTGTTATTCTGAAACTTATTTCCACTAGTACCGTTCTAGTACCGCTTGCTGGTTGCAAAATGAGGCCCAACAAATTTTTTGTGAAAATTGTTTTTTGTAATAATAACTCTTTGGCCAGCCGCTGATTTGTCGCGGTCCTCATAAGAGAAGGCCATCATTCCCCCTGCACCCCACCCCCTCTTCCCCTCCTCTCCTCCCAGCATTCAGATATAAACTGCTTAATAGTGTCCCTCACTTCCTCTTTTTCAATTTCTTCAATAAGCATTCCTACCCTCTCCCTCGTGTCCCCCTTCAGCCATCTATCCTTTGTTTCTTCACCCCACTTCTGCATTATTCTTCCAGTAAATTTTATTCTATGAGGTATATACTGTGGGCATTCCAAGAGAAAATGTTCCAGGGTCTCCACTACTCCAGAGTGGCACATTTGGCATCCCTTTTCCCCATCTCTCCCAATTTTTCCCCGAAGCTCCAGTGATCTTGATCTCAGTTTGAACAGCAGTGACCCTCCAAAGGTGCCATCTAGGTACTTCTCAAAAGCTGGCTTTTCTTTATATTGTAACCCCTGCAGTGATCTTTTCACGCTAACCCCTGCTCGCCAGTTTCGATTGCAGTCTTCCATGACTCTCTCTTTGACAAACCTTTTGCCTTCTTTCATTCCTACTTCTATGTTTGTGACCTCTATAGAGTAATTGTCCATTAGTTCCCTCACATGTTTTGACCACCCCGTTTCTATATTAGAATTCCAAATGGTATCGAGCATCAATTTGCACCACCGGTTGTCAGGCAGGTTTCTCAAGTAGTTAAAGTAACACAGTTTTCCCAAATCTACCCTGTCCTTGATTTTCATCCACCCAAGCTCCCCCCTTACTGCTTCCAAAGCTGCAGCATTACTCGACCCTGTTATCCATCTGCCGGCATCATTCTGAGTACTTTCCAACTTCTTAATAACGGTTTGGTTTAATGGAATCACGTCCGTGCCATACGTTATACTTGGTAAACCCACCCTCTCCCACAGTGTTTTCCCCACAAAGACCTTATTGAAACTATTTTTCCCTAAAAGTTTTAGTTGGTTCAGAATTCTTTTCCCCTTCAGAATCAGTTTGGCTGAGTAATTTCTGTACACCCCTCTTCCCGTTATATTTATGCTTACCCCTAGATACTCATACTCTCCCGTTTCTCCTACAGTGATTTGTTTGCTTTCCCCTTCGGGGATTGAGAACTCCCCCACTCTCCATCTCTTCGTCATATCTACCTTGCGTCCAACGGGTATTACCTTGCTTTTATTTTCATTTAGTTCGAGCCGCCAAGTGTTCCCATATCTACCAACAATTTCCAGCAGTTTCTCTAGCCCCTGTTCAGTTCTAGACATTAACACCATGTCGTCCGCAAAGAATAAGCCTGCTATCTTTATGTCTCCAACATTTACCCCCTCCGCACTCTGAATTAGTTCGTCCCCTAAATCTTTAACATACAATGCAAACAAAATCGGTGAAAAGATACACCCCTGCTTGAGGCCTATATCCATAGGGACTCGTTTTGTAGTGATACTCCCTAGACTGAGTTGGCTTTGCACATCTGTATACAGTGCTTTCATGATTCCCACAAAGTCACCCCCCAGTCCGATGCCCTCGAGCTTTCGCCACATACCTTCCCTCCACACTCGGTCAAACGCTTTTTTCACATCTAGAAATGCCAGAAACACCTTTTTCTTTTCAGCCTTTGTTGATTCTATCAGTTGGGTGAGTGTAAATAGGTGATCAGTGACTCTTCGTCCTTTCCTGAAACCATTTTGAATTTCTCCTAAAAAACCTTTCTCTTCAATAACTTCCTCTAGTCTACCGTATATGACCTTACAGAATACTTTTCCGATGTTACTACTAACTGATATCCCCCTATAGTTATCTAGAACTTCCTTATCCCCCTTTTTGTGTATGAACGACACCTTACTTTCCCTCCACTCTCTGGGGACCTCTTGCTTTCGCAGAGCCAGGTTGAAAAGGTTTGTCAGGACTTCAATAAGTGCCTCCCCTCCATTTTTGAGGAATTCGTTCGGAATTTCATCAGTCCCTCCCGCTTTACCATTTTTTAATTTCGAGACCACGTTTCGCACTTCTTCTGCCGTTATTTCGCTACATACACGATTGGATAGGTTCTCCTCCACCAGTGTATTTCTTTTTGGTGGGGACCCACTGCCCCATCGCCTATCGTTTATCTTTTCCCAGTGCTTGACTAACTCTGAAGCGATACGGCCTTTATCTTCTGTACTTTCCCCATCCACTTTGATACTCTGCACACTACTTTTCCCCCGTTTATTTATCCAGTTCCAAAATACGTTTGAGCTCGAACCCCCCGTTTTCTTTATTGTTCTGGCAAGACTGCAATTGTGCTCTTTCCTATTATTATTCTTTATCTCATTCACCTTTCTCCATGCCAGTTCATATTCTCCTTTCATTAGTCTCGTGTCATTGTTATCCACCCCTTTAAGCTTCCTACTTCTTCTGTAAGCAGCGCATTTTACCTTCCTTTCTTTTATAGCCTTTTTCAGTCCCTCGTTAACCCTGTATCCAAGTTCTCTCGTTGGGACCCTCACCCTTCCTATACAATCCCTCCCTGCCTCTGTTAGGCTATTTACTATGCCATCTGAAATACTCTGGACATTTGCATCCCTAGGTATACATTCAAGATTTGGTTTTAGTTTTTCCCGAAACTGCTTCCAGTCGGTTCCTTGTTTTAGTCCCCAAACTTCCTTGAAGGTATTTCTGTCTCTATTCATCTTTTTGCCCATAATCTTAACTGTTATCAGGTTGTGATCACTACCCAAGTCATTTTTTCCCTCGTCATCTATTTCTACATCTATAACCTCCCTCCATACGCTAATGTCAGTGAGTCTATAATCAATTATTGTTTTCTTATCGTTCCTCTCCCAGGTCCATTTACCCTTACATTTCGCATCCCTGTTCAGGATCTTTAAACCAAGCTCTTTTGATAGGTCCAACATCTTCCTCCCATTCGTGTTAATTTTCCTATCACCTCCCTGTATGCCCTCCTCCTTATCACCGATGTGCCCATTGAAGTCCCCCATTAGGACAATACTGAACCCTCTGCTTCCAAGCTCTGTGATATTCGATCTAAGAGTTGTATATATTGAATCATTCCACTCAGGCTTACTTCCCTCCACTGCTAAGTATACAACACCAACGGCAACACTCCTGCTTCCTAACTTGATTTTTGCCCATACTATTTCGTTGGATACTGGAATCTGAGTCCTTGCTTCTGTGAGATCTGTAATCAATGAGGGCTGTAATTCCTCTTTAGCGTAGATGCCAACACCCCCACCCCGTTTCTGACCCTCAGTTCGCCCAGCTCCTATCCACACGCAACCCTTCATCTGATCAACCCGCTCATCCCGTCGTATCCACGTCTCACTTAGACCCATTATATAGAAGTCTCCTTCGTCCATCATTGTTGATATTTCGCTTACTTTCTTGTGCAGACCCTGGATGTTGCAGTACCCAAACTTAATGAATCTTTGTTTTTTTGTCATCACTGGCACATTATTATAACCCTGGTATGTCCCTGTATTGTGCATGTTTGTTGTTCTTCCTATGTTCCCAGCATTTGTGCCCCTCTGGGTTATCGGCTGTGGTCCCCTACCCCTCTTTTCTCCAAAAAAGGCCCAGTCACCTGTAAAATTTTTTGGCCCAACAGGTCTGTACCCATCCTACTTAAATGCAATCCGTCTCGCCCATACAACTCTCCTTGTCCCCAGAATGAATCCCAGTGGTCAATGAAATGTATTCCCAAGTCTTTGCAGTGCTCTTCCAGCTCCTCGTTTAGTGCCATAATCCGCGAGTTCCTCTCATTCCCACCACCCATAACGGGGAGCACCCCTGAAACGATGGTCCGAGCATTCCTGCTAAGTAGCTTACTAATTAGGTCCTTGTATGTGTCCACCAAACGAACTGATTTCCTCTCCCTGATGTTATTGGACCCCACATGTAATACCACTACCGGATCAGGCCCCGACCCAGCTACAATACCGTCCACTCTATCCCTCAGGTCCTCCACTTTAGCCCCCGGAAAGCACAGAACTGTTCTATTTTTACTGTCCGGACCACAGACAACCTTGTCGATCCCCCGAACTATGCTACTTCCCGCAACCACCAACTTACTTTTGGCCCTCGCCCTATTTATCTCCTCTAGTCTCCTATTGTTTACAGCGTCCTCTTCCACTCCAACAGCCCCACTCGGAATCAATATCGGTATCGGTATCTTTGACCTAGGATTACTCCTATCCTTGTCCCTCCGTCTCTTTCCAGGCCCTGAACTACCTGGACTACTCCCCTGGTCTTCTCCCGTATCCCTCCTCCTTTTTCCTGGCCTAGACCCCAAGCTACTATCTGTTGCAACTACCTCCATCTCCCCCTCTGTCTCTTCCGAATCGAGCACATCAAATCTGTTTCTGGTGCTGCACTCCCCACTGCCTTTGGACTTTACACACCTATCTACCTGCTTCCCTTTCCTACCACTTTTGATAGTCCACGCCAAACGCTTTACAGCATTGCTCCGGCCTGGGCCCCCCTCATCTGTCCTACCTACTTTTCTAGCAGCCCCCACCTCATCACCTACCTCATTCACATCAAAGGTTCTACCCACGTTTCCTCTTGGAACCACCGACAACCTTCCATCCTTCTCGGAAAGCTACTTTCACAGGCGTAACTCCAGACAGCCCCGCCCTACCAAGTTTTCCCTTCAGCTCAGCAATCTTCCCCTCAAACTTAACAATTGTCTCAAGTAGGCGGAGGATTTCCTGGCAGTTTGCACATACCTCTCCATATCCCACCGAGCGACAGTCCCCATACATCATAGAACACTGTTTACAAACTTCAAGCCCAATATCGCCATCGGTGGCCCCACCAACCCAGCTCTGACCGACACCCCAGTGACCTCTGTCTGCACACCAATACTTACCCCGTTGGCACCGTTGACCTGGACCGCGATATTACACGTATTTACCTCCATCTGAACAGACTTGCTCGCCATCATCAAGACAAAATTACGCGATCGGACAGGGAAAACTGTAAACACGCGACAAAAGGCAACGCGACGAACCGTTCGATAACTTAGCGCTCACAGTTTTATTTAAGACCTCCTAACTTTGTCCCAGTTACTATACTAAACTAACTCCCCACAAATTTGAATAAAATAACCTGAAAATGAAATATATATGATTAGTAAACAATAAAAATACTTAATTTCGATTCGTAACCAAGGAGACTTCTTCTGTGTACTTGCGGATTGTGTGTGTGTGGGGTGGAGGAAGTGTGTCTGTGTCCATCTGTCTGTGTCTGACGTTATCCGTCTGTAACGAGTTACATTGTAATTCTGAAGCCAATTGCTTTATTTCAATATCTTTTGGTATAGTAATAGACCTTGACTAAAACTAGATATGCCCAAGCTTCCATAGGGCATTCATTGAACTTAAGATGATATTAGGACATTGGCCCTGCACTTGCATTGCCGTTACGGTATTGGCATAGATCTATTTTTCTTGCAGAAGATTGGAAACTATATGCTAAACCCCACTCCAGACATAAATCACATAATCAAACACAATACAGTAGTGTTCTATAAATATTTACTACCAAAAATTGGTACATCAGTGTACAAACAATAATGAATATACATGTACATGTATATGAACCATAAAATTGGGCAATTACTTTGGTGTTTGTGATTTGTGTTCAGATCAAAGCAATATTTCCAAATTTAACTTGATATACTTTCATGAAAGTATGTAGAGTTAAATTTTAAAATATTGCTTTGATCTGAACACAAACACCAAATTAATTGCAAAATTTTATGGTTAATATACATGTATATTTAACATTTAGTCTGCAACAAGGTGTGTAACTGTTAAATTAATAGACAATTACTATTGGTTGTATACTGATGTACCATTTATGGTTAGTGTCCACTTGCATAAATTATACTATAATAAAATATTATTTTTCAAATTTTGTAGATGCCTCCTGTTAAGAAAAAGCCCAGTCCTGATGCCATGAGGCGAGGCCATGAAAAAATGTGACAAAACCCCAAACTCTATGAAGAATACAAAAGAAAAGAATGGGAATGTCACTTAAGAAGAAAAAGTGCTGGGAAGATATATCATTTTTCACCTTCCGAAAAATCGGGAATTTAAGTTTAATTAGGCTTTTCCCTCTGGAAAAGACTATTGTTTTTCTACGGATTATTATTATTTTTTTTTTTTTGGGGGGGGTTTTTGGGTTTTTTTTTTTTCCCCACACATTTTGTCCGCACGATTCAGAAGCCATTTTCGGACCGATTTTCACAAAATTTTGCACACGCATAGAGGGGCAAAAAATCTAAAAATGTACCAAAGCGGAATTTTTGATTTAACCCTTATTTCGTCAGAATTGGCAAAAAACTGTCAAAAATTGGGGTTTATCGGCACTTTTTCAAAACACGTCTTGTAGATTTTTTTCAATCATTCATCATTGATAGACCTGTCTGTGACACGACCTTTGATACACACGACATATCAGGCGATGCATATGGTAACCCTCCACAGGCTGCCAAACATCGAAATTTTGATGAAATGGGCCGGTTTCAGGCCCCCAGATCACCCAAACGATACACGAGAGATAAACATAACTTCCTTTATTGGAAGTAGAATTCACCGTAGATAATTTTTGTCAGTAATAAGGGTGTTAAAAAAACCAAGCGTTAACCCGTTTTGGGCTGGTTAAACAGCAATACCCCCATAAAGTTCAAAAATTCATGTTTTCCGAGGATTTCTCTAAACGAGACTTGTAGATTTTCAAGACAAAATTGTCACTCCCAGGCCTTGATGTGACAATAGAAGTTGCATGGACAAAATACTGCGGTGAGCATTTGTTAACCCTCCACGGGCTGCTAAAACTCAAAATTGTGATAAAATGGGCTGTTTTTGGATGCCAACAGCACCCAACGGGTACGCCACAGAGAAAGTGGCCTTCATTTATTGGACGCAAAATTAAGCGGAAAATATTTTTGAAAGTGGTGAGGGTATTCAAAATTCGACGTCTTAACCCATTTTGGGCTGCTTAAAGAGAGATACCCATTAAAATCTTAAAATACCCGTTTTCTGTGGATTTCTCTAAAAACATCTTGTAGGTTTTCAAAAAAAAATCGGCTATTCGCAGGTCTTGGTGTGACATTACAAGCTGCATGGACAAAATATTCCGGTCAACATTAGTTAACCCTCCCAGGGCTCCTCAACTTCAAAATTGTGATAAAATGGGCTGTTTTTGGACACCAACAGCACCCAATGGGTACACCACAAAGAAAAGCGCCTCCCTTTATCGAGTGTACAATTTAAACAGAGACATTTTTGTAAGTAGTAAGGGTATTCAAAAGTCGAAGTCTTAACCCATTTTGGGTAGGCTAAGAGAGATATCCCTTAAAAGCTTTAAATTCCCATTTTCTGTGAATTTCCCTGACAGTAACTTTTAGGGTTTCAAGAAAAAAATGACTATTCATAGGTCTTTATGTGACATTTGAAGTTGCAGGGACAAAATACTCCGGTGAAAGTTTATTAACCATCTACAAGCTGCCAAGCATCGTAATTTTGTTGACATGGGCTGTTTTCAGACACTCACAGCACCCAATGTATACACGAGAGATAAACATAATCACCTTTGTTGGAAGTGGAATTCACAGAGGACCATTTTTGTAAGTAATAAGGGTATTCAAAAAACCAAGCATTAACCTCTATTGGGGAGGTTAACAGGGATACCCATCGAAAGCTTAAAAATCGTTTTCCCTGGATTTCTTTACAAACATCTTGTTGGGTTTTCAAGAGAAAATGGCCGTGGCTAGGTCTTGGTATCACATTACCAGTTGCGTGGATAAATTATTCTGGTAGGTATTTTTTAACCCTCCATGGGCTGCTAAATGTCAACAATTTTGAAGAAATAGTCTGTTTTTGGACACTAACAGCATCAAATGGAAATGCCACAGAGAAACGTAACTTCTTTTACTGGATGCAAAACTGATAGAGAAACATTGTTGTAAGTAGTAAGGATATTCAAAAATCGTGGTCTTAACCCATTGTCGACTGGTTAAGGAGATATACCCCTCAAAAGCTTAAAATTCCCATTTTCTGTGGATTTCTCCAAAAAATCTAGCAAGTTTTCGAGAAAAATTGACCATTTGCAGGTCTTTGAATGACATTACAAGTTGCATGGACAAAATATTCCGGTAAGCAATTATTAACCCTCCAGAGATGCAAAGTGTAGACATTTTGAGAAAATGGGCTGTTTTTGGGCACCCATAATACCCACTGTGTACCTGCGTGATAAACATAACCTTCCTCATTGGAAGTGAAATTCACTGAGGATCATTTTTGTAAGTAATGAAGGTATTCACAAAACCAAGCATTAATCCGTTTAGGGCTGGTTACAGAGCGATACCCCTCAAAAGGTTAAAAATTCATATTTTCTGAGGATTTCTCTAAAATCTGCCTCTCATAGGTTTTCAAGACAAATATTGGCCATTCTCATTTGAGACTACTATTCTCACCTTGTATGAACACAAAAGTAAGTGTAAATTTATTTATTATCAAGAATAACCGCCCATAAGTTCCACTCTCTCTGTGTCCCGCTTCATCGGTCAATTCCACGGTGTCCCATGCCAGCGGTCGATTTATCCAAACAAAATTACCAAGATTACCACCTCCTCCCTGCCTCTTTCTCCAGCCAAACACACATTGAAAGGTACGCCTCACCTCGTATTCCACACTGCCCTGCATGATATCATTTATTATTTATTTATTGGTGTTTAAGGGCATATACTTATGCACAATGGCTAATCATGACCGTGACAGTTTTATGGGTGGAGGAAGCCGCAGTACCTGGAGAGAACCACTGAGCAACGACGAGCAGGCCAGCTTTCCAACATCATAACTGCGAACTGCAGCACAGGCAGGGTTAGATTGGATGAAGACATGCGAACCGTCGACATACGGTACGCCTAGGTACATGGCGGCATCGTGCCCCCATATGGACAATCGGAGTTAAGTGCCTTGCCCAAGGACACAACATGGGAGTCTGAACTGATCACTCAGACGGCCACCCATCCAATGATTAACCGGGCTCAACGTTGCTTAACTTCGGTGGTCTGACGAGAACCGGCTACCACAATGCCACCCCGCCCTGCCACTGCATGATAAGAAAGCAGTAAATAGCAATAGCTACAATGGGATCAGTTACTTATAATATCAAATAGTGTTGACACTGTAGCATTTCCCGACAGTGGGTCCAGGTATAAACTAGTCTGTAAAACGGCTATACACTGCCCCTCCTCCGACCCAGGGTGACGACGTGGCAGTATATATCTATCTTACTGACGTTGTGCCTAAGGAACCTTACAATAAAAGGTGGGGGTCCCCAACATGGGAAGGGGGGCAGGTATATTTACTACTCTGTAAGGCGGTTATCAAATGCAGAGGTGAATGGCGCCAACATTTCCCCGGCAGTGGGGCTAGATATATACTAGTTTGGAAGACGGCTATACTCCCCCTTCTCCATCCCAGGGTATATTTTATCTGCACATATGTACAAACAACACTTCCTATTTACGTATGTAATTATTGCAGTCTATAACTTCATGTTTGTCGTTCCATGTATGGATATCTTCATTGTAATAAATAAAACTAATCCTACGGGGAAAACCAATTGGAGAGAAATTTACTTCTGCTATTAACAGACAGGTGATAGGTGAGCTCTACAAGGTGTGAAAAAATGACATAATCATGCATAACAACTGTGGTCTAATGGGCGATAATTGATACAGGGACTATACGTGACATGCTTAAGAATTGAAAGTTCACATTTTCTGTGGATATCTTCAGGTGGTTCTTTCAGATTTTCAAGAACAAATAAACCCTGGAGAAGAATTATTCTCGCAAGCCTTCATTAACCCTCCACAAACCGTCAAATATCGAAATTTTAGATAAATTTATTTGAGATACAATGGGCTATTTGCATTAGACGCTGATTCTCAAACGCTGATATTAATATTAACCCTCTCCACAAACAATGATGATTTAGCCAAAACGTTCTTTTATCACACTGGGTGATTTGAGACCATTATACCCACTTTTCTCAAGACATCAATAAAAATACTTTAATGATACAATTAAAAACAATTCTTCAGACACTCCAGGGTCATAAAAAATCATGTAATCTTGTCGGGAAAAGCCATGATTCTCCAGAATCATAAAGTCTAGTTCTCTATTGTTTTCTTTCACATTTTAACCATTCCTATGAGCAAATCATTAAAATATTTATTCAGCATTACCAGGAGTGTACAAATAATGATGACAGAGCACATTAAAAGCCCTTCAGATTGTACTCGCCGTATCTGTGTAATATTCATTATTCATCAAACAATACAAGTTTACATTTGTAGTCAATTACATATATTTTAAAGCTGAGCACTGGCTGCAAACTCTTGATAAAAAGGACTAAAATGTTGACTCAAATATTTGGATTATACATGTGCTGATATTACTAACTGGCCTGAAGAACTAATTGCCAATTGCCTAATCAATGCACTCTATCATACTATTTTGCTCTTCAAATAATTTTGGGCAACAAATTGTGCTCAACTGCTACAGGCATCTTAACCTTCTGCACAACAGCAAATGTTTCCCATAATGCAACTAGGAATTTGACCAATTCAATCTTGTTGCATAGAGCTCATTTAGCTCTGTCCAACAAGATTTATTGGCTAAATTCCTACTAGCATTTAGAAATTTTGGTATTTTGATATCAGTGTGCAGGGGGTTAAAAAGAGTTTGAATTATCACTAAATAAGGGGTTAATTTGACATCATGTTATGTCGGCAATCTCACTGTATACTGACTATTATCTGTAAAATAAACTTGTAAGGTGAGTGGGTGGGGAAGGGTTGACCATGGATTAAAATTTTGTTCTTTGTTGTTATACTTTTGACTTACGTTAATAAAACTTGTTCTTGGTTTAGTTCTAGTTCTGTTTTCATTTTAGTGAATCCAATTCCATTCAACACACTATAGATTGTATTTCTGTGCTTTTGATATCTTTAACTAGTTGAGTGCTACAGTAGATCATGTTTGATAACAAATTTTGTTCCTTAAAATTTGTTCTATTATAAATCATTAGAGAGTGTCAACAGCCACTCTCCAACAGTTTTTAATAAAGCAAATTTAAGCCGACAAAATTTTATTTGCTTTTGGTTCACCATGAAGCATGTTCAAAGAATATCAAGACTGAAGAGTGCCATTCACACTTTTCTTTGAAGCCATGATACATGTACATGTAGCACTCAACCAGTTAACTTAAATCCTTCATAAAGATCAAAATTATCGAAATTATCTGAAATAATAGCCTTTAAACAGAAGCATATGGTATGTCTTTTCCGTTATGTCTTTACCGTTAATATAAATCCAACCTTATTGTTCCAAGATAAAAAGCCTATAAAACCATGTATTGCAATTGAATGTTTCTGATACCAATATAATGTTTCATAGAATTTATATATTTAAATTATAATGTAATAATATTCTTCAAATTTATGCATTTGGAACATGTCTTTACCGTTGTGTCTTTACCATTTTCACCATAACGGTAAAGACAGTACCAAAAAAATTCAATTATATGGCATTAACAAACTAGGAGGTTTCATGCAATGCTGTTTCACATGTATATACTATTGACTAATGTCTCCATTTTGGAATAAGTAAAATCAATATTAATGGTTGTCACCCAGATGACTAATGTCTCCTCCGTTATTTGACCACTTTCGTGAAAATGACCCGTTTACTCTATAACCTATATTCAATTAACAGGTCAAATTTGTACTGGAGGTATGGTAAATGGTTTTGTGTTGGATAATTATATTCAATTTACAGGGATATACAATTAAGAGATATCCAATTAAGTGGGCTCCACTGTACTACTAAATTCCAGCCAGATACATTTTCCACCGGTAATTATTCAAAATTTCTGAGAACAAAACACAAGAAGTATTTGCAAACTGGCATCTTGAGAATCAAATTTTCGGTTAACCGCAAATCTCCAGTTAAAATTCAGGCATGTGTATCAAGCTCAAATATGAACCAAGGACTTCATTTTTACAAGCTTTTATCTACCCCCCCCCCTCCCCCCCCCCCCCCTAACCCACCCATGGATGCTGTATACCAAAGACCAAAAGATTCGGATCAGTGGTTCTGAGAAAGCAATTTTTACAACTATGCTGACTCAGCATTTTTTACAATAATTTGTAATAGAATAAATTTAGAGACAAAAATGTTGTGGCGTTTGACTGAATATGGAACACAAGCAAGAATGAAAGTGTCAATGACACTGTAGCTCAACTTGTGTAAGACATGTACATGTATAGTATGTGACACAGCAATGACAAACATCTAGGTAATGACCTGATAACAAAAGTACATATAAAGTATTGTAACGGTCTGTACATAAATGCTGACCGTAGCCTGTAACAAATGTATAGGAAAAGTATTGTAAAGGTGGGTGACAGTTAGATGCTAAACTAGAAAAGAAATCTTTTGAGTCCCAGAGTGGGTCTGACTGAACCTCAAAATATTTGTTCTCATAGTATTCCTGTCCCAAGGTGATAACATAGGTACTCAAGAAGTTTCGTGAAGATCGGTGCATAAATACAGACTCTAGCCCGAGCCGTATTGAGAAGTGCACTTACTGTGTATAAGTAGCACTGAATAAATCCAAAGTTCATCAAATTTGCATAATTTCTGCACGAGAAAAAAAACCTTTATATGTGATGTATTCCATGTTACTAAACATTCATTCAAAATTGTATTCAAATCAGAACTTTCATACAGAAGTTCTGTACAAAAAACTGATTGCACTAATTTTGGTACAAAATGGCTGCTGGTGGCCATCTTGAATTTTGGACCACTCCCCAAAACACTTGTTCTCATCCCATGGTAATAACAAAGGTACCCAAGAGGTTTCATAAACATTGGTTTATAAACACGGCCTCTAGCCTGAGCCTATTAGAAGTTGTGTACAAAAAAACTGATTGGACCTAATTTCGGTACAAAATGGCCATTGGCAGCCATCTTGAATTTTGGACCGCACCCAGAAACACTCGTTCTCATCCCAAGATGATAACAAAGGTACCCAAAAAGTTTTGTGAAGATTGGTTCATAGATACAGCCTCAAGCCCAAGCCGTAATGACATGTGCACTTAATGTGTATAAGTAGCACTGAATAAATCAAAGTTCATCTAATTTGCATAATTTCTGCACGAGAAAAAAACCCGTATTATATGTGATGTATTCCAAGTTACTAAACATTCATTCAAAAATTTATTCAAATCAGAACCTTCATATAGAAGTTCTGTACCAAAAACTGATTGTACCTAATTTTGGTACAAAATGGCTGCCGGCAGCCATCTTGAATTTCGGGCCGCCCCAAAAAACACTCATTCTCGTCCCAAGGTGATAACAAATGTATCCAAGAAGTTTTGTGAAGATCGGTTCATAAATACAGCTTCCAGCCCTAGCTGTATTAACATGTGCACTTACAGTGTATAAGCAGCACTGAATAAATCAAAGTTCATCTGATCTGCATAATTTACGTATGAGAAAAAAAACCTGTATTATATGTGATGTATTCCATGTTTCTAAACATTCATACAAAAATTTATTCAAATCAGAACTTTCATACAGAAGTTCTGTACAAAAAACTGATTGCACTAATTTTGGTACAAAATGGCTGCTGGTGGCCATCTTGAATTTCAGACCGCATCCAAAAACACTCGTTCTCATCCCACGGTGATAACAAAGGTACCCAAGAAGTTTTGTAAAGATCGGTTCATAAATACGGCCTCTAGCCTGAGCCGTATAGAAGTTGTGTACAAAAAACTGATTAGACCTAATTTCGGTACAGAATGGCCGCTGGCAGCCATCTTGAATTTTGGACCACACCCAGAAACACACGTTCTCGTCCCAAGGTGATAACAAAGGTACCCAAGAAGTTCCGTAAAGATCGGTTCATAAATACGGCCTCTAGTCCGAGCCGTATTGGCATTTGCACTTAAGTGCTGAAAGTAAATCAAAATAAATCAAAGTTAGTCTCATTTCCATAATTTACACACGAGAAAAAAACCCGTATTATATGTGATGTATTCCATGTTACTAAACATTCATTCAAAAATTTATTCAAATCAGAACTTTCATACAGAAGTTCTGTACAAAAAACTGATTGCACTAACTAAAGTACAAAATGGCTGCTGGTGGCCATCTTGAATTTCGGACCGCCCCCCAAAACACTTGTTCTCGTCCCACGGTGATAACAAAGGTATTCAAGAAGTTCCGTAAAAGTCGGTTCATAAATACGGCCTCTAGCCCGAGCTGCATTGAATTGTTGATGGACAGACAGACAGACGGACGACTGGACATGGCATAAGCTCAAATTTGACTTACGTCAAAGTTGAGCTAAAAATGTTTTTTTGCACTGGTACCCTCATTATTTTGAAAGCCCTGAGAGGGGCTTCTAGCACTCAACCAGTTAACCTGGAAAATATTTTTAAATGATACATACAAACTGAATCAGATATGTAAAAGAGGGTTTCTCTCATATTTGTAGGGTTTAAAACTGAATTTGTGATATATATTAAGAGACTGCATCCAGACTGCATGATTGATAAGATATAGATACTCTGACAAGGTCTTGACTGATGTCACCTTTGAAGTGTGAAATTTCCTATTTGTGGTTTGGGGCTGTATATGGGAATTTGAAGGCAAAAGAGAGTTGTGTTTTCAAGCGTTCGTATTTTTTTTCAAAAAGGTCACAAGGTCATTAGATTACCCCCAATTAAACACCGTTTACAGGTGTGCCCAAATTAGAGAAAGTTGGAAGACATCAAGAAAAATATATAAATTCTCTGTGCATCTTCCATATTTGAGAACAACTTCCATCATAATATGACCATGGAAACATAAAGAAAAGCATGGTAATAAACATAACATGACTTGGCGGTTATTTCTGGTTTTAATGTGTCCAAATTAGGACAAAATGATGTGCCCAAAATAAATGAATTTAAAGGTCTGGGCAGAATTAAGTTTAACTCTTTGTATGCTGCTGATGGATATTCCTGCCCACAATAGAACTTTTCCTGCCACTGAAATAAGTATAATCTGGACACATTCAGTCAAATATAATTAAGTGTTTCTTTAACCAATGATTTCTTGAGTTAAAGTTAAATGAATTTTTCATCAGTGAGCAAAATTTCAACTAGAGGCTCCAAAAAGCCTGTAACCGCTCACCTGGAACTACATATAACAATGTGATTTCCCATAGGGTTTCCATGGTAACTATGAGCTGCAATTGTGGCCATGTTTGCAACATTACATCAACATTACATGAGGATCATTGGTAGAAGGTGCCCCAGTCCTCAATCATGTGAAGTTTCAAAACATTTGACTTTGTAGTTTCAGAGGGGAAGACTTTTGCAAAATCCATCAATCAGAATCAGAGAATGTCTCTGGTGGCCATATTTTCCAACAAACGGGAACAAAAAGAGGATCGTTTGTAGAGGGCCTCCTATAGACCATTCTTGCGAAGTTTGGTTCACGTAAGCTCAGTAGTTCTAGAGAAGAAGATTATTTATTTATTTATTGATGTTTAAGGTCACATACTTATGCACAATGGCTAATCATGACTGTGATAGTTTTAAGGGTGGAGGAAGCCGGAGAACCTGGAAAAGAGAAGAAGATGAAAATGTGATTTCCTATAGGGTTTCTATGGTAACTATAAGCTGCAATTGTGGCCATGTTTGCAACACGATCAATATTAAATGGGGAGCGTTGGTAGAGGGTTTCTCAGTCATCAACCATGCAAAGTTTCAAAACATTTGACCCTCTGGTTTCAGAAGAGAATATTTTTAGAAATCCACCAATCAGAATAAAATGAAAGTGTCAATGACACTGTAGCTCAATTTGTGTAAGACATGTATAGTATGTGATACAGCAATGACACACATCTAGGTAATGACCTGATAACAAAGGTACATGTAAAGTATTGCAAGGGTCTGTACATAAATACTGACCGTAGCCTGTAACAAATGTATAGGTAAAGTATTGTAAAGATGGGTGACAGTTAGATGCTAAACTAGAAAAGAAATCTTCATGGGGTTAATGTTACAATGGGGATCCTTGCATGGCACACCATAAGCCAAATGTTAGCAACTGTTTTGGCCTGTTTGATTCAAACCCTTCTAAGGTTGATTCATACTAATGAATAAATATTTGTCCAGTCATTCTTAAAATAGAGGTATTTGAATTTTTTATCTTTAGTTCATAGGGTTCCCACAGGTGAGGAGGTTTTATTTTTCTCATTGTAAATAGAAAATCGGGTTGTGCTAATAATGTTTACCCTACCCAAACAACGCCAGATATTAAAACAGGAACTTGGCTTCAACACATTTGAATATACACATCCTAGGGATGCTGAATTCAAGAAACATTATTTTGTCTGGTGTTTTTGGAAAAGATTTTTAATTATCTCCTTTTCGGAGTCCCCGGGTGGGTCTGACTGAACCCAAAAATATTTGTTCTCATAGCACAGTGATAACAAAGACATCCAATAAATTTATAGCAAACATTACTGACATAAAAAATCTTTTTTACAGGTTCTGTACAAAAATGGAATACACAGAATTCCCGTAAATATGACTGCCAACAGGCATTTTGAATTTTTGGCCAAGCCACAAAGCAGTCTTTACCATACCATGATGATAACAAACGTAGTCCTAGAAGTTCTGTACAAAAAATTGATTGCAACTAATTTCAGTTTAAAATGGCCGTCGGCAGCCATCTTGAAGTTTTGACCGCACCCAAAAACACTCGTTCCTGTCCCAAGGTGATAACAAAAGGTACCCAAGAAGTTTCGTGAAGATCGGTTCATAAATACAGCCTCTAGCCCGAGCCGTATTGACATGTGCACTTACTGTGTACAAGTAACAATGAATAAATCAAAGTTCATCTAATTTGCATAATTTCTGCACGAGAAAAAAAACCCTGTATTTATGTGATGTATTCCATGTTACTAAACATTCATTCAAAAATTTATTCAAATCAGAAACTTCATGTAGAAGTTCTGTGCAAAAAACTGACTGTACCTTATTTCGGTACAAAATGGCTGCCGGCGGCCATCTTGAATTTCAGACCGCACACCCAAAAACACTCGTTCTCATCCCAAGGTGATAACAAAGGTACCCAAGAAGTTTCGTGTAGATCAGTTCAAAAATACAGACTCTAGCCCGAGCCGTATTGACATGTGCACTTAATGTGTATAAGTAGCACTGAATAAATCAAAGTTAATCTAATTTGCATAATTTCTGCATCAGAAAAAAACCTGCTCTATATGTGATGTATTCCATTTTACTAAACATTCATACACAAATTTATTCAAATCAGAACTTTTATACAGAAGTTCTGTACAAAAAACTGACTGCACTAATTTTGGTACAAAATGGCTGATGGTGGCCATCTTGAATTTGGGACCGCATCCCAAAACACTCGTTCTCGTACCACGGTGATAAAAAAGGTACCCAAGACGTTTCGTAAAGATAGGTTCATAAATACGGCCTCCAGCTAGAGCTGTATAGAAGTTCTGTACAAAAAACTGATTGTACCTAATTTCGGTATAAAATGGATGCTGGCAGCCATCTTGAATTTTGGACCGCACCCAGAAACACTCGTTCACGTCCCAAGGAATAACAAAGGTACCCAAGAAGTTTTGTGAAGATCGGTTCATAAATACAGCCTCTAGCCTGAGCCGTATTGACATGTCTAATTACTGTGTATAAGTAGCACTGAATAAATCAAAGTTCATCCAATTTGCATAATTTCTGCATGAGAAAAAAACCTGTATTATATGTGATGTATTCCATGTTACTAAACATTCATACAAATGAAAGTGTCAATGACACTGTAGCTTAACTTGTGTGTTGTGTTTGATGAAAAGGATAATGTTCAATGTTTATGAAAGGATTATGAAATAAGACAAGAATTGTGATAATTGGGAATATGTTCATTTCTGTTCCCTGTATGCTATGTTTTTGATAAAAATAATTAGTGTACACTGTACTAAAGAGCTGAGGGGTGGGTTAATATGACCTCACAGTTAATGTTTGTGGCCCTCACAAGTTAACGTATATCAACGAAAAGTTACCAAGTTACAGTGAAATTATTCCAAAACGAGTCATCCTATCAAATTACTTGAAATCCCTTCATAAATATGGCCTGTAGACTGAACTAAAGGTTTTTGGGCTTCAGGCCCCTGTAGCCGTCAGTTTCCCAATTGCGTCCAAAGGGGACGTTCTCATCTAGACATTATATGAAGTCAACCTACCAAGTTATAATGAAATCCCTTCATAAATATGACCTGTAGACTGTGCTAAAGGTTTTTTGGGCTTTGGGCTCAGGCAGCCATCATGGTTGAATGATTGCAACCAAAAGGGGACATTCTCATCTGGGCATCATCTGGAGTGATCCTACGAAGTTACAATGAAATCCCTTCATAACTAGAGGTACTGTGAGCAAACTCACAAAGTGATACCACCTGCGCCTGAAATGTATAAGTTAGATTATCTCCCCTTGGAAATGTCAGAACGGAATGATATTGCTTCATGCACATCTTCATATGGAGTTCTTCCATTGTGTAAAGCATCATGAAAATTCTTCAAACGGTTTAGGAGTTGCAATTACAAGGATGGACAGATGGTATAAGTTAGATTATCTCCCCTTGGAAATGTCAGAACGGAATTATATTGCTTCATGCATATCTTCATATGGAGTTCTTCCATTGTGCAAAGTTTCATGAAAATTCTTCAAACGGTTTAGGAGGAGTTGCACTTACAAGGATGGACAGACGGTATAAGTTAGATTATCTCCCCTTAGAAATGTCAGAACGGAATTATATTGCTTCATACACATCTTCATATGGAGTTTTTCCATTGTGTAAAGTTTCATGAAAATTCTTCAAACGGTTTAGGAGGAGTTGTGCTTACAAGGATGGACAGACGGTATAAGTTAGATTATCTCCCCTTGGAAATGTCAGAACGGAATTATATTGCTTCATGCACATCTTCATATGGAGTTCTTCCATTGTGTAAAGTTTCATGAAAATTCTTCCAATGGTTTAGGAGGAGTTGCGCTTACAAGGATGGACAGACGGTATAAGTTAGATTATCTCTCCTTGGAAATGTCAGAACAGAATTATATTGCTTCATGCACATCTTCGAATGGAGTTCTTCCATTGTGTACAGTTTCATGAAAATTCTTCAAACGGTTTAGGAGGAGTTGCACTTACAGGGATGGACAGACGGTATAAGTTAGATTATCTCCCCTTGGAAATGTCAGAATGGAATTATATTGCTTCATGCACATCTTCATATGGAGTTCTTCCATTGTGTAAAGTTTCATGAAAATTCTTCCAACAGTTTAGGAGGAGTTGCGCTTACAAGGATGGACAGACGGTATAAGTTAGATTATCTCCCCTTGGAAATGTCACAACGGAATTATATTGCTTCATGCACATCTTCATATGGAGTTCTTCCATTGTGTAAAGTTTCATGAAAATTCTTCCAACAGTTTAGGAGGAGTTGCGCTTACAAGGATGGACAGAAGGTATAAGTTAGATTATCTCCCCTTGGAAATGTCACAACGGAATTATATTGCATCATGCACATCTTCATATGGAGTTCTTCCATTGTGTAAAGTTTCCTGAAAATTCTTCAAATGGTTTAGGAGGAGTTGCGCTTACGTGCCTGAAATGTATAAGTTAGATTATCTCCCCATGGAAATGTCAGAACGGAATTATATTGCTTCATGCACATCTTCATATGGAGTTCTTCCATTGTGTAAAATTTCATGAAAATTATTCAAATGGTTTAGGAGGAGTTGCGCTTACAAGGATGGACAGACGGTATAAGTTAGATTATCTCCCCTTGGAAATGTCAGAACACAATTATATTGCTTCAGGCACATCTTCATATGAAGTCCTTCCATTGTGTAAAGTTTCATGAAAATTCTTCCAACGGTTTAGCATGAAAATTCTTCAAACGGTTTAGGAGGAGTTGCGCATACAAGGATGGACAGACGGTATAAGTTAGATTGTCTCCCCTTGGAAATGTCAGAACGGAATTATATTGCTTCATGCACATCTTCATATGGAGTTCTTCCATTGTGTAAAGTTTCGTGAAAATTCTTCCAACGGTTTAGGATGAGTTGCGCTTACAAGGATGGACAGACGGTATAAGTTAGATTATCTCTCCTTGGAAATGTCAGAACGGAATTATATTGCTTCATGCACATCTTCATATGGAGTTTTTCCATTGTGTAAAGTTTCATGAAAATTCTTCAAACGGTTTAGGAGGAGTTGCACCTACAGGGATGGACAGACGGTATAAGTTAGATTATCTCCCCTTGGAAATGTCAGAACGGAATTATGTTGCTTCATGCACATCTTCATATCGAGTTCTTCCATTGTGTAAAGTTTCATGAAAATTCTTCCAACGGTTTAGGAGTTGCGCTTAAAAGGATGGACAGACAGTATAAGTTAGATTATCTCCCCTTGGAAATGTCAGAACGGAATTATATTGCTTCATGCACATCTTCATATGGAGTTCTTCCATTGTGTAAAATGAAAATTCTTCAAACGGTTTAGGAGGAGTTGCGCTTACAAGGATGGACAGACGGACAGACGGACGCTCCAACATTTTGGGTTTATGGGATACCAAAAAAACATTTTGTATGTCCAAAACCTTATTTTACCCAGAACCCCACCCCTCCACCCTAGAACCTATATTTAACCCTAACCCCACCCCTCCACCCAAAAACCACACCCTAACCCTACCCCACCCTGACCCTAAACCCTAAAAGCCCACCCCAGACCCTAACCCCCACCCATCTCCGGGACCTAACCCACAACCTTAAGCCCTACTCTGGGGCTACCCCTTACCCTAACCCACCCCTGACCCAACCCCACCCTAGCCAAACCAATAGGATTAGGAGCTATTTTTCGGTTTAGGGGCTACTAAAACTAAAACCCCACCCCTGACCCCAACCCTACCCCCCCAGGACCTAACCCTCTCCAACCATAAGCCCTACTCTGGGGCTACCCCTAACCCTAACCCCACCCCACTCCTAACCCTAACACTACCTTAATTTGGAGGTAGCCCCTAATAATAATTTCCCCTAAACCCCCAATGTTGCCCCGGACAGACGGACGGACAGGGTGATTCTTTTTTAAGCCCCCAAACTTTGTTTGCGGGGGGTATAAATATGACCTGTAGACTGTGCTCAAGGTTTTCGGGCTTTGGGCCCCTGAAGCCATCACAGTTGACCAATCATGACCAAAAGGGGATGTCATCATCTAGGCATTATATGGAGTCAAACTAACAGGTTACAATGAAATCCTTCCATAAATATGACCTATAGATTATGCTAAAGTTTTGGGCTCGGGCAGTCATCAAGGCTGAATGATCGTGACTAAAAGGGGACGTTCTCATCTAGACATTATTTGGAGTCATCCTACCAAGGTACAATGAAATACCTTCATAAATATCACCTGTAGACTGTGCTAAAGGTTTCCGAGCTTCAGGCCCCTGTTGCCGTCAAAGTTACCTAATGGTGTCCAAAAGGGTCTGTTCTCATCTAGACATTATATGAAGTCAACCTACCAAGTTACAATGAAATCCCTTGATAAATATTAACTGAAGACTGTGCTAAAGGTTTTCGGGCTTTGGGCTCAGGCAGCTATCATGGTTGAATGATCGCAACCAAAAGGGGACATTCTCATCTGGGCATCATCTGGAGTGATCCTACGAAGTTTCAAGGAAATCCCTTCAAAATATGACCTGTAGACTGTGCTCAAGATTTTCGGGCTTCGGGCACCTTTAGCCATCACAGTTGACCAATCACGACCAAAAGGAGACGTCATCATCTAGGCATTATATGGAGTCAACCTAACAAGTTACAATGAAATCCTTCCATAAATACGACCTATAGACTATGCTAAAGGTTTTTGGGCTCGGGCAGCCATCAAGGCTTAATGATTGTGACCAAAAGGGGACGTTCTCATCTAGACATTATTTGGAGTTATCCTACCAAGCTGCAATGAAATCCCTTCATAATTATCACCTGTAGACTGTTCTAAAGGTTTTTGGGCTACGGGCCCCTGTAGCTGTCACAGTTGCCCAATCGTGTCCAAAAGGGGACGTTCTCATCTAGACATTATATGAAGTCAAACCTACCAAGTTACAATTAAATCCCTTCATAAATGTGACCTGTAGACTGTGCTAAAGGTATTCGGTCTTCGGGCTCGGACAGCCATAATGGTTGAATGATCGCAACCAAAAGGGGACATTCTCATCTGGGCATCATCTGGAGTGATCCTACGAAGTTATAATGAAATCCCTTCATAAATATGACCTGTAGACTGTGCTCAAGATTTTTGGGCTTCGGGCACATGTAGCCATCACAGTTGACCAATCACGACCAAAAGGGGATGTCATCATCTAGGCATTATATGGAGTCAACCTAACAAGTTACAATGAAATCCTTCCATAAATACGATCTATAGGCTATGCTAAAGGTCTTTGGGCTCGGGCAACCATACAGACTGAATGATTGGGACCAAAAGGGGATGTTCTCATCTAGACATTATTTGGAGTCATCCTACCAAGCTACAATGAAATCCCTTCATAATTATGACCTGTAGACTGTTCTAAAGGTTTTCGGGCTTCGGGCCCCTGTAGCCATCACAGTTGCCCAATCGTGTCCAAAAGGGGACGTTCTCATCTAGACATTATATGAAGTTAACCTACCAAATTACAATGAAATCCCTTCATAAATATGACCTGTAGACTGTGCTAAAGGTTTTTGTGCTTCGGGCTCGGGCAGCCGTCATGGTTGAATGATCACAACCAAAGGGGACAATCTCATCTGGGCATCATCTGGAGTGATCCTACGAAGTTACAATGAAATCCCTTAATAAATATGACCTGTAGACTGTGCTCAAGGTTTTTGGGCTTCGGGCACCTGTAGCCATCACAGTTGACCAATCACGACCAAAAGGGGATGTCATCATCTAGGCATTATATGGAGTCAACCTAACAGGTTACAATGAAATCCTTACATAAATATGACCTTTTGCCTATGCTAAAGGTTTTTGGGCTCGGGCACCCATCAAGACTGAATGATCGCGATCAAAATGGGACGTTCTCATCTAGACATTATTTGGAGTCATCCTACCATGGTACAATGAAATCCCTTCATAAATATGACCTGTAGACTGTGCTAAAGGTTTTCGAGCTTCGGGCCCCTGTAGCTGTCGCAGTTGCCCAATCACGTCCAAAAGGGGACTTTCTCATCTAGACATTATATGAAGTCAACCCACCAAGTTACAATGAAATTCCTCAATAAATATGACCTGTAGAGTACTAGACTGTGCTAAAGGTTTTCGGGTTTTGGGCTCGGGCAGTCGTCACGGTTGGCAGATCACGCCCAAATGGGGAAATTCTCATCTAGACATCATAAGGAGTCATCCTACCAAGTTACAATGAAATCTCTCCATATTAAACATGACCTGCAGACTGTGCTAAAAGTTTTGGGGTTTTGGGCTTGGGCTGCCATCAGCGTTGACAGATCATGCCCAAAAGGGGCCATTCTCATCTAGGCATTATACAGAGGCATCCTACCAAGTTACAATGAAATCCCTTCATAAATACGACCTGTAGACTGTGCTAATGGTTTTTTTGTTTTGGGCTCGGCAAGCCATAACGGTTGACCGATCGCGACCAAAAGGGGATGTTCTCATCAAGACATAACCCCAAACCTGCATATGAAATTTTGTGACAATCAGACAAGAACTGTGGGGTGTAGCCCGTGCTAAAGGAAAATGTGAACAGACTCACAGACTAACAGACTCACAGACTAACAGACTTCCACACACGTGATGGCAATAGCTTAACTTGACTTTGTCAAGTTAAGCTAAAAATTATTCATATCAGAACTTTCATACAGAAGTTCTGTACAAAAAACTGATTGCACTAATTTCGGTACAAAATGGCTGCTGGTGGCCATCTTTAATTTTGGATCACACCCAAAAACACTCGTTCTCGTCCCACGGTGATAACAAAGGTACCCAAGACGTTTCGTAAAGATTGGTTCATAAATACAGCCTCTAGCCCGAGCCATATTGAATTGTTGACGGACAGACGGACCATGGCATAACCTCAAATTTGACTTACGTCAAAGTTGAGCTAAAAATTGCTTCTGGTGGCCACGTTTTTCAAGGCACAGTAACAAAAATGAGGAGCATTTGTAGAAGACCTCCCATAGACTATCCCTGCCAGTTTGTTTCACGTCGACTCAGTAGTTCCAGAGAAGAAGATGAAAATGTGATTTGCCATAGGGTTTCTATAGTAACTATAAGCTGCAATTGAAGCCATGTTTGCAACCTGATCGACATTAAATGAGGATCACTGGTAGAGGGGTCCCAGTCATCAACCATGCAAAGTTTCAAAACGTTTGGCCCTGTGGTTTCAGAGGAGAAGATTTTTCAAAATCCAACAATAAGAATCAAAGAATGCCTCTGGCGGCCATGTTTTCAAACCCATGGGAACAAAATGAGGATCGTTTGTAGAGGACCTCCCATAGACTATCCCTACCAGGTTTGTTTTACATCGGCTCAGTAGTTCCAGAAAAGAAGATGAAAATGAGATTTCTGATAGGGTTTCTATAGTAACTGTAAGCTGCAATTGTGGCCATGTTTGTAACCTGATCAACATTAAAGGAGGGTCGTTGGTAGAGGGGGCCCCAGTCATCATTTATGTGAAGTTTCAAAACTTTTGGCCTGGCAGTTTCCGAGAAGGTTTTTGAAAATCCACCAACCAGAATCAAAGAATGCCTCTGGAAGCCATGTTTTTCATCTGACAGGAACAAAATGAGGGTCGTTTGTAGAGGACCTCCCATAGACCATTCCTGCCAAGTTTGGTTCACACCGGCTCAGTGGTTACAGAGAAGAAGATGAAAATGTGAAAAGTTTTTGGATGCCAGATGACAGACGACGCCAAATGATGTGAAAAGCTCACATGGCCTTTTTGGACAGGTGAGCTAAAAATTACTCTCATTGACTAACCTTTCAAGTGGTTTGAGATTGGTTAACCGAACGTTCGGCTACGTAAAATGTTTTGGAGAAACTGTATTTATATATAGCAAGTATTTATATATTGCGTGGAAATGAAATATATTTTGCCATTCAAAGCAAAAGTTTGAAATTCTATCAAGACACAAAAAAGGCTGATTAACTGGTAGTGTGCTGGACGCCCATGTTTGGGCTTTATTCTGAACTGAAGGTACCTAAAGTTAAGGCTTTATATTCTGTGGATGTCCTTCAAATTATCTCTGAAGTAAAATTACTTCATCTCCATTGATTTGCATTGTTACAATTTATGGGAGAGTGCCTAGGCACTCTCCCATAAATTGTAACAAGATTAAAACATGTGAGAAATCTTGCAGCTGAGAAAAAATATAGCACTCTACCAGTTAAGTTACTCAAACTTTACAATTCAAGATGCAATATTTGGCTAAATGGTCGGATTTAAATTTGCGTAACCACCACACGAACAAAACAAGCGTTCTCGTCAAATATTGCACACTGTTTCATCAAAGCTGCAATGAAGCATCCAAGACTAGATCTGGTGAAAAATATCTTGAAAATACTCGGGTAAAGAGTTATGCTCGCTTTCAGTATAAACGGCTATATTGTGACCACAAGCACGTATACATCTACATGTATAAAGTCAAATTTAGCCAGTCGTTTATACAAATGCTGCCCCATTCTAGAGGACTCATAAACTCACATCCCAGGGATTTGTTAAACACCAAGCCCTATTATACCAGTAAAACACAGTTTACCAGAGTACACAAGAACTGCTAAAATATTACCTAGGTTAGCACAAGGAGTCTAAAAGCATTAAAATGCAGGGCTAGA
Source organism: Pictodentalium vernedei (assembly GCA_031216915.1). Lineage (NCBI taxonomy): Eukaryota > Metazoa > Mollusca > Scaphopoda > Dentaliida > Dentaliidae > Pictodentalium > Pictodentalium vernedei. The sequence continues at coordinate 575,047,187 of CM062297.1, read as the reverse complement.
AATCAGCATTCTTATAATCAATTACCATTATATTGTACTCAGTACAGGTATAAAACCTTTATAGAAAAAAGAAACTTTCTACTTACGTTTTCCCAGAAAACATTGGACCAAATATAATCTGTAAAATAAAACTGTTATGAGTATATATTTTAAATGTACTCTACCAGTAGGGGTGGGGGCAAGACCCCCAATGTGTTGGGGCTATAGCCCCCAAACCACCACTGTACAACCCCCCCCCCCCCCCCCACACTCCAATCCCAATTTGTAAATGTTGCTTGACTTTTTAACATATTTCTATAGATTTTTATTTTTTATTAATTTGTCATGGATTTGAAAATGAAAGTGTCAATGACACTGTAGCTCAACTTGTTAAGACATGTACATGTATAGCATGTGACACAGCAATGACAAGCATCTAGGTAATGACCTGATAACAAAGGTACATATAAAGTATTGTAACAGTCTGTACATAAATACTGACCGTAGCCTGTAACAAATGTATAGGTAAAGTATTATAAAGGTGGGTGGCAGTCAGATGCTAAACTAGAAAAGAAATCTTTGAGTCCCAGAGTGGGTCTGACTGAACCCCAAAATATTTGTTCTCATAGCACAGTGATAACAAAGGCACCCCAAAACACACTCGTTCCTGTCCCAAGGTGAAAACAAAGGTACCCAAGAAGTTTCATGAAGATCAGTTCATAAATACGAGCTGTATAGAAGTTGTGACAAAAAACTGATTGGACCTAATTTTGGTACAAAATGGCCACTGGCAGCCATCTTGAATTTTGGACGACACCCAGAAACACTCGTTCTCATCCCAAGGTGATAACAAAGGTACCCAAGAAGTTTCGTGAAGATCGGTTGATAAATACAGCCTCTAGCACGAGCCGTATTGACATGTGCACTTACAGTGTATAAGTAGCACTGAATAAATCCAAAGTTCATCTAATTTTCATAATTTCTGCACGAGAAAAAAACCTGTACTATATGTGATGTATTCCATGTTACTAAACATTCATACAAAAATTTATTCAAATCAGAACTTTCATACAGAAGTTCTGTACAAAAGACTGATTGCACTAATTTTGGTACAAAATGGCTGCTGGTGACCATCTTGAATTTCGGACCACACCCAAAAACACTTGTTCTCATCTCACGGTGATAACAAAGGTACCCAAGAAGTTTTGTAAAGATCGGTTCATAAATAAGGCCTCTAGCCTGAGCCGTATAGAAGTTGTGTACAAAAAACTGGTTAGACCTAATTTCGGTACAAAATGGCCACTGGCAGCCATCTTGAACTTTGGACTGCACCCAGAAACACTCGTTCTCGTCCCAAGGTGATAACAAAGGTACCCAAGACGTTTTGTGAAGATCGGTTCATAAATACAGACTCTAGCCCAAGCCGTATTGACATGTGTACTTACAGTGTATAAGTAGCACTGAATAAATCCAAAGTTCATCTAATTTGCATAATTTCTGCACGAGAAAAAAACCTGTATTATGTGATGTATCCCATGGTACTAAACATTCACACAAAAAATTATTCAAATCAGTGCTTTCATATGGAAGTTCTGTGCAAAAATCTGATTGCACCTAATTTTGTACAAAATGGCTGCCATCGGCCATCTTGAATTTCGGACCAGACCCAAAAACACTCGTTCTCGTCCCACTGTGATACCAAAGGTACCCAAAAAGTTTCATAGAGATCGGTTCATAAATACGGCATTTAGCCCGATCCGTATTGGCATTTGCACTTACAGTGCTGTAAGTAACACTGAATAGATAGATCAAAGTTAGTCTAATTTGCATAATTTAAGCACGAGAAAAAAACCCGTATTATATGTGATGTATCCCATGGTACTAAACATTCATACAAAAAATTCTTCAAATCACCGCTTTCATATGGAAGTTCTGCGCAAAAATCTGATTGCACCTAATTTTGTACAAAATGGCTGCCAGCGGCCAACTTGAATTTCGGATCAGACCCCAAAACACTCAATCTCGTCCCACGGTCATAACAAAGGTACCCAAGAAGTTTCATAAAGATCGGTTCATAAATACGTCTGCTTGCCCGAGCCGTATTGAATTGTTGCCAAAGTTGAGTTAAAAAATGAATAAATAAACACAGAAATATAAGTGTATTTTTTATTTTATTTTATTCAGATTAGTCAGTCACATTTCATTTCCAAAAAGCTATCGATATTATTATCTGTGATAAGTCTAAGGAACTTTTACTCCACTTTACACTTGGTCTATGCTATAAGTCATTGGTGGGCAATCAAAGGGTCATATCTCGGGGCATTTAAATGAAAAAGATAATGTTCAGTGTTTATGAAAGGATCATGAAATACGACAAGAGTTGTGATAATTGAGAATATGTTAATTTCTGTTCCCTGTACGCTATGTTTTCAATAAAAATAATTTGAGGTGCAGACTCTACTGAAGAATTGAGGGGTGGGTTAATGTGGCCCTCACAAGTTAACGTATGTTAACCAAAGTTACCAAATTACAGTGAACTTATTCCAAAACGAGTCATCCTATCAAGTTACAATGAAATCCCTTCATAAATACAGCCTGAAGACTGTGATAAAGGTTTTCGGGCTTCGGGCCTGTGTAGCCATCAAGGTTGACTAGAGCATGGAGGTTTTTCAGTTCAGTTTCGGTTTTTGTCGCAAACCAAAAAACCAAACAGACAGATGCAAAAAAAACGGCCATATGGTTTTTGCATACTTTTACGTTAAACTTCGAAATTTACAACGTCCCCTCCACCTAACTCATAGCACATGCATCTGGAAACCTGACCTAAAGTGATAAATAAGCTCCACTTGACCTAATATCAACCATACTTCAAAATACCCCCCCCCCCCCCCCCCCTTATGAGTATATTATACATGCAAGAGGGGGGGGGTATTTTTTTTGGTGGGGGGATGGTATTTTGAAGTAGGGTTGATATTAGGTCAACTGGAGCTTATTTATCACTTTAGGTCAGGTTTCCAAATGCCTGTGCTTGTGGTTTCAGTTTCAAAATGGCATCTAACGTCAGCAGAGAGGGCATATCCAAAAGCGATTATTTCCGTATATGTCTGTGTATCAGTCACTTCCACATATATACGTCGCACTCAATATTTTCAGCCAAAATACATCCCCTCGACTATTACCTTTTTATAAGTCGCACCCCAAATGTGAGAATAGATAAAGATAAATCGAAGGTGGGTGTGGCCATTGACGTGACTTTAAGTCTCATCAAATGATTCTGGAATCTCGATATCTCTGCTCTCAAATTCTGTAAGTCCTGTTTCTGGAGCCTCACTATCAATAATAATAATAACACTTTGGCCAGCCGCTGATTTGATTTGTCGCAGTTCTCTGATGAGAAGGCCTTGGTTACCCCTGTACTCCCAACTGCCTCCCTATTCCCACGCTTCTCTCCTCCCAACACTCGGAGACAAACTGCTTGATGACATCCCTTGCCCCATTCTTCCCAAACGCTCCGATTAGCATATTAACCCTCTCCTTTGAGTCTCCCACTAACCACATGTCCTTCATTCTCCCACCCCACTTCCCCATTCCAATATCCATATGTTGATTTGCAGATAATTCCTCTTGCACTGCAATTTCCGCATATGTGAGTGGGATTTGTTCTTCCCTTTCTGAAGACGCAGTTCTTGCCCGGCCACATGACACACACGCACAAAGTGCAAGCCAGAGATGTCTCTTGACTTACATCATTCCAGTAAGCAGTTAAGGAGATACCTGTTCCACATAATTGGTGCTGCCAATTTCCACAGACATCACAAGTGATAGCATGCTGTCTGCATCTCACCTTTCTATTACAGTCTACACATGATGCTGATATATTCGCTGTGTCTGCAGTTTGAATTTACTGAAGTTGAATAAATGAATGTACTCTTACGTTGCGGAGGTTTATAAAGACTTACAATGTCGGCAGTGTAAAGTGTTGTCCAAATTCAAAGAAACATTAGGTTATGTGCATTTTAATGTTAATTGGTAGTGAAAAGTACTTTAAAACCATTTTAAAAAATGAATAAAATCACTGTTGTTTCGCCACCTCATATCCGGGTCGTTTTGCCCCAATATTGGGGGTGAAACGACCCCAGGCGAAACAACCCGAAACGACCTGACACCAGCAAGAAGGGTCCAGTGAGAAATCGAGGAACAGGACAGTGAATGGAGTCACTGTATTATGGCGATGTTAAATATAACAGAAAAGTTACAAGTCCAAATTATTTATTTTATTGAAATTAAAACTGAACACAAAATAACAAAACAGGTATATGATATATAATGCTAATCGGAGAAATTGGGAATAATTGGGCAAGGGATGTCATCAAGCAGTTCATCTCAGAGTGTTGGGAGGAGAGAAGAAGCGTGGGAATAGGGAGGCAGTTGGTAGAAAAGGGGTAAACAAGACCTTCTCATACAAGAACCGCGACAAATCAGCGGCCGGCCAAAGTGTTATTATTATATAGTAGTGGCAGTGCCAGGATTTAGATTTGGGAGAGGGTGAAGGATGGGGTGGAGGGAGCTAAGTAAGATGTGGGGATACAAGGTCGAGATGCTTTCGTCATCTCCCGAAGATCGTAGGCCTGAGCCAGGGGTATGTGTATGGGAGCGTGTGTCTGCCACCCATTGGTTTGGTGTCTGTGGGCCCTGCCCTAGGAAAAGAAATTTATATTTGGATAATTTGGATGCCATGGTGGCAAAATCTGAGCATTGTTTCTACAATGCCTGACGTTGTCTTCAAAGGCCCCCAGATTGTGTCAGATAGCAATTTGAAGTTTGGTTATGGGGGGGGGGGGGGGGGGGGGGGGGGGGCGAGGAGGAGGGGGAGAGAGTGTGTGTGTGTGTGTTGCTTATCATTACCGAACAGAACATGATGCACAACAAGAACATACACAAAAGACATACAATCTACCGTTATCCCAAATTGATATTAACACTTAGTGAACTGCGGTCTAGTGAAGTGTGCTATGACCCAGTACTGCCAGTAGGACATAACACACTTTAAATAGCTCTCAGGTGACATTTCTATGGTCTTTTCTAGTAAGACGGTAGTGATTTAGATTAACTGAAGGGCCTGGGAATAATACCAAAAAAACGAATCAAAACCTGGGTTTTAAAAAACAAGAGGCCCCAGGGGGGCTGAGGGCGCTCACCTGACATGGTAGCCTAAATATCAACCCAAAGAATTCATTTCAACAAGTTGCATCTGCTCCTCCTAAGAAAAGCCTCCTACCAAATATCCAAAGATTCTGACCAGTGGACCTAAAAAAAGGATTTTTAAAGAATATTCCTCATATTGAACTAAGTTATAATTCAGGCTCTCACAGGGAGCCCATATATGAACCCAGGGACTTGGCTTTAACAAACTTGAATCTCACCCCCAAAGGATGCTGCACACCAAATATAAAAACATTCCGACTGCTGGATCTGAAGAAGACGATTTTTAAAGAAAATTCCTCATTCTGAACTAAGTTACAATTCAAGCTCCCACAATGCGCCCAAATGTGGACCTAGGGACATGGCTTGAACAATTTGAATCTTACCCACTAAGGATGCTGTATAAAAAATATCAAAAGCATTCATCTGCTGGATCTGAAGAAGATTTTTAAAGAAAATTCCTCATTTTGAACTAAGTTGTCATTCAGGCTCCCATAGTGAGCCCAAATGTGAACCGAGGGACATGGCTTGAACAAACTTGAATCTCAGCCCCCTAAGATTGCTGCATGCCAAATATCAAAACATTCCGACAGCTGAATCTGAAGAAGATTTTTAAGAAAAATTCCTCATATTGACTAAGTTATAATTCGGGCTCACACAGGGAGCCTAAATATGGGCCCAGGGACTTGGCTTTAACAAACTTGAATCTCCCCCCTAAGGATGCGACACACCACAGATCAAAACATTCCGACTGCTAGATCTGAAGAAGAAGATTTTTTAAGAAAATTCCTCATTTCGAACTAAGTTACAATTCAAGCTCCCACAGTGAGCCCAAATACGGACCTAGGGACATGGCTTGAACAAACTTGAATCTCACCTCCCTAAGGATGCTGCATACCAAATATCAAAACATTCCGACAGCTGGATCTGAAGAAGAAGATTTTTAAAGAAAATTCCTCATTTCAAACTAAGTTACAATTCAAGCTCCCACAGTGAGCCCAAATATGGACCTGGGGACATGGCTTGAACAAACTTGAATCTCATCTCCCTAAGGATGCTGCATACCAAATATCAAAACATTCTGACTGCTGGATCTGAAGAAGAAGATTTTTTTTAAAAATTTCTCATTTCGAACTAAGTTACAATTCAAGCTCCCACAGTGAGCCCAAATATGAACCTAGGGACATGGCTTGAACAAACTTGAATCTCACACCCCTAAGGATGCTGCATACCAAATATCAAAACATTCCGACCACTGGATCTGAAGAAGATTTTTAAAGAAAATTCCTCATTCTGAACTAAGTTATAATTCGGGCTCACACAGTGAGCCCAAATATGAACCCAGGGACTTGGCTTGAACAAAATTGAATCTCACCCCCCTAGCATGGTGCATACCCAATATCAAAAGATTCTGCCTGCTGGATCTTGAGAAGAAGATTTTCAAAGAAATTTGACTGAAATGCACTAAGTTCAAATTTGGGCAGCTATACTGAGCCCAAATATGAACCCAGGGGGGCCAATTTGAACAAACTTGAAACAGATCCACCCCACAATGTTGCATACCAAAAATGAAAAGATTCTGCCTGCTGGATCTTGAGAAGAAGATTTTTTAAGAAATTTGCCTGAAATGCACTAAATTCGAATTCGGGCTTCTATAGTGAGGCCAAATATGAATCCAGGGGGCCGATTTGAACAAACTTGAATCAGATCCACCCCACAATGTCGCATACCAAATATCAAAAGATTTTGCCTGCTGGATCTGGAGAAGAAGATTTTTAAAGAAATTTGCCTGAAATGCACCAAGTTCCAATTCGAGCTTCTATAGTATAGTGAGCTCAAATATGAACCCAGGGGGCCGATTTGAACAAACTTGAATCAGATCCACCCACAATGTTGCATACCAAATATCAAAAGATTCTGCCTGCTGGATCTGGAGAAGATTTTTTAAGATATTTGCCTCAAATGCACTGAGTTCGGGCTTCTATAGTGAGCCCAAATATGAACCCAGGGACTCAATTTGAACAAACTTGAATCTGACCCCCCCCTAGAGATGTTGTATACCAAATATGAAAGAATTCTGCCTGGTGGATCTGAAGAAGATTTTTTTGTTTTGGAAAGAAGTTCATGGGTGCTATCAGAGTTATGCCCCCTGTGGGCGTGGCAACTTTATTTGAACAAACTTGAATTGACATATGATAGGGAACATGCACAGCAAATTTTGCTGAATTTGGTCCAGTAGTTTGTGAGGAGAAGTCGATAATGTAAAGTTTACGACGGATGGACGGACGGACGGACGGACAGACGATGGACAGAAAGTGATTAGTAAAGCTCCCCTTGAGCTTCACTCAGGTGAGCTAAAAATAAAACCGAACCTGGAAAAAACCTCCATGCGCTACGGTTGACTGACTGCAACCAAAACGGGACATCCTCATCTAGACATTATATCAAGTCATCCTACCAAGTTACAATGAAATCCTTCATAAATACAACCCGTAGTCTGTGTAAAGATTTTCGTGTTTTGGGCTCGAGCAGCAGTCACAGTTGAACAATCGTGACATCTAAACATTATCTGGAGTCATCCTACCAAGGTACAAAGAAATCCCTTCATAAATATGACATGCAGACTGTGCTAAAGGTTTTCGGGCTTCAGGCCCCTGTAGCCATCACAGTTGACCAATCGCGACTAAAAGGGGACGTTCTCATCTAGACATTATATGGAGTCATCCAACCAAGTTACAATGAAATCCCTCCATAAATACAACCTGTAGACTGTGCTAAAGGTTTTCGGGTTTGGGGCTTGGGCAGCCATCACGGTTGACCACACACAACCAAAAGGGGATGTTCTCATCAAGACATGATCTCAAACCGGCATATGAAATTTTGTGGTGATCAGACAAGAACTACGGGGTGTAACCTGTGCTACATGAAAATGTGAACAGACTAACAGACTTCTGCACGCATGATGGCAATAGCTTATCTTGACTTTGTCAAGTTAAGCTAAAAAATAAAATTTCCGTATTGGTCCAATTCTTAATTTCAGCATGTATAAAGCGTATATGTTTTGACACTCTATACCAAGTGCGTGTTATTGAGAGCATTTGCAACATATCTTACGTCAAAAATGAGATATTTTGGCACCAAAATTCCAAGGTGAAGAAATAAAAAAATATAATTAAAATTGGATGTTTCAGGCAGTTGAGGGGCATTTTAAGTACTGCAAATTATTAAGTTGTTTGTTGAATCAATAGCAGTCCAGTTCACCCAGCTGGTGTGAACAACTCATGGGGACCATGCCTCCCCATGAAAATCTCAGTGTTTTAGAGCTTGTTGATTTGCATTGCATGTTTCATACTGTCCAGTCAAGTTACCAGTTGCCCTGAAATTTCATCTCAAAATATTAAATGGTATGGTGTATACTAGTGCTGTGTGGTACTGAAATTTCAGGTTTGGTATCGGTATCGGTATTTTTTCAGGAAAATACCTCGGTCTCTGCATGGCATTCGGTATGTGCACAGAACACTGTTCAAAAGTAGTCTCAAACTGACCCAATTTCCCAAAAGTCAACCATATAGTAAATTAATAGGTTTAGTGATTCATTAAATAACTTGCTAGGCTAACCACTGAGGAAATAACTTGTCAACTTGTGTGAGGCAACTGACATAGGTACTCTAGCATATGTATTTGGTAAGGTTAATTGTTGCAATCATCAAATAACTACTTACCTATTTTCGTTGTAATTACCAGTGCTTGTGACTAAAATCATCTTTATTCTAAAACTGAAAAGTAGATGGGTGTGCTTAGACTCTGAGGGACCACTTGGTAACTCACATTTGCAAAGTTAGGGATGGGCTTATGCTGGAGTATAAGCTCAGACACAAGTAACCAGGCAGTGCAGTATGTGATAGAAATTGGGAAATCTAAATTTTATAGTAAATTTCCTTTCTTATTATACCTACCACAATTGTTTACTACAGGCTTGCACTACAGTGGAAGTCCCTAACTCGGATAAAATACTCTCTATTTTTGTCTTTCCCAAGCAAGTTGGGAAAGAAAAGTGGTGCAAAAGCACCAATAAAAATAAGCCAAAACTGGGTCGAGTGCAACCGGCGCAGACCCAGTACGGGACGCTCTCTCCCAAGTACAACTCCACGACTTCCGTTGCCAGTCCGCATATACCGTCTCTAAAGACTCATTCTTTTTGAATCCGTAAACGTTAGAGTTATGTGATCAGCGGGGAGGAAAGATTCTTTACCCGTAAAAGAAGACGGGAGGGCCTCCATGTAAACAATTGTGGTAGGTATAATAAGAAAGGAAATTTACTATAAAATTTAGATTTCTTATCAACCTACTCACAATTGTTTACTACAGGCTGAATAGACAAAAGGCTGGAGGGAATCGCATAACCAACCCCCACATAACCCTAGTGCACTGGAACCGTGAAGCAGAAGGAAGAGGTCCCGAGGCTTATCAACCATAATGTCGCAATCATTGGTAAAGGACAATGAAAAGAGACATATGAGCCTGTGTGACACACAGACAGAAAAAAGGGCAGTAACAGCACAAGGCTGAAACTGACCTTCAAGAAGCCTAATGGCTATGGCAGACAACAGCCTGAGCAGAAGAAAGAGGACCCAAGGCAAAAAGGTCCTCCGACTGCTCCTGCAACTGGCGTAAATAAAAGGTGGAGAAAGTAAAAGCATTTCTCCAGTAGGCTGCCTGCATAACATCCGACAACTTGACGGAGTTAGAATAAGCCCAAGAGGTAGACAGTGCCCGCACCTCATGGGCAGAAATACGATTGGTAATACAATCGCCAGCTGCTAAACGACTATAAGCCGTACGAATAGCAAGACAAATCCATCGAGAAATGGATTGAGGAGAGATCTTCTGTCGACCCGGAATGAGAGACAGAAAAAACCGTTTTCTGCCCTTCCGTATGAAGCGTGTCTGATCAAGATAAATGCGAATAGCACGGACCGGACAGAGCAAAGGGCGAGTACCCTCAACAGAGGGAAGAGCCCTGATACAGATAGGAGGAGGAGTAGTATCTGGTAACTGATTCTTAGCCAAAAAGGAGCAATCAGTGGTAAAAGTAACACTGTTGGGAGAACTCCTAAAAAAGGCCGGGTCAACCGAGAGGGCGTGAAGCTCACTAACCCGTCTGGCCGAAGCAAATGCCATCAGAAAAGCCGTCTTGTATGTGAGAAATTGCATATCCACCTGGGATAAAGGTTCGAACGGCGCCCCCCCCCCCCCCCCCCCCCCAAGCAAAGCAGCACCCACGAAAGATTCCATCGTGGAGTAAGCTGCAAAGTCCGAGGCCTTTTCAAAGAAAAGTGCCGAACAAGCTTGGAGAGGTAAGGATTAGTGCCGATACGACGCTTCCCCACATAAGAAAAAGTCTCTGAAAGCATAGACCTGTAACCCTTGATGGTAACAGGCTGGAGACCCCGAGAATCAAACAGATATACCAGAAACTCCGCAATCTGTGAAATCGAAGGATTGGCATAATCAACAGAGTGATCAGCACACCAACGACAGAAGACCTTCCATTTAGCTGCATAAGCTAAACCAGTGGAGTGCCTCCTTGAAGAAGAAATGCACTCCACTGCTCGTCTCGAAAAACCTCTACGGAGGAGACAGGACCTGACAAAAGATATGCGTGAAGGCACAATGAAGTCGGGTCGACGTGAAACCTCCTCGGGCGACCTTGACAAAGAAGGTCGCGACGTAGCGGGAGACGTGCCGGAACCGCCGCCATCAGCGAGCGGAGCGGATTGATCCACACCCGCTGAGGCGACAGGGGAGCGATCAGAATGATTCGACAACTGCAGGTTCGAATTTTGGCGAGAACCTGAGGAAGAATCGGAACCGGCGGGAAGGCGTAGCCGACTAGACCGTTCCAATCGAGTGACAGAGCGTCCACGGCAAAAGCCAGAGGATCTGGACACGGGGACACGAAAGTGTCCACCTGATGGTTCCAACGAGTCGCAAAGAGATCGATGTGGGGACATCCCCAGAGATCGCAAAGCGACTGGAACACTGCCCTGTGAAGCATCCACTCGGTGGAAATAACTCTGCCCTGTCGGGACAGGGAGTCGGCTAGGACGTTCAGACGACCGGGAATGTGACGAACAACCACTCCGGCGTGAACCTCCTGAGCGAGCAGTAAAAGATCCCGAGCTAACTCGTACATCGGAAGCGAGTGCGTGCCGCCCTGGTTCCGAATGTAAGCAACCACTGTCGAATTGTCGGATAGTAGAAAGACCTGGCGATTCGACAGGTGAGGGATCCACTGCCTGAAACTCAGAAGAAGAGCAAGAAGCTCCTTCTGGTTGATGTGTAGAGCTGCTTGATCCTGGTCCCACATCCCGTGTAGGGAAAGACCGAGGGGATCCAACGTCGCGCCCCATCCGAGATCGCTGGCATCTGCCGTCAGAACGCGATCGGACGTGGGTAAGTCCAGCGGAACACCCTGCATAATCCACTGGACATCTGTCCAGGGAAGAAGGTGAGGATACAGAGAGTCCGGAAACGGAAGCACCTGATCCAGAGAATCTACATTCGGTCTCCAACGACTGAGCAGAAAGTGTTGGAGAGGTCTGACATGCAGCCGACCTAGAGGAATGAGATCCGTCACCGAACCGCAGAGACCGATCAGCCGGAGAAAACTCCGAGCGGTCGCGGACCTGGACTGGGACAGAGTCAGAGCAAAAGCTGAGAGAATCACAGCCTTGGCCTGGGGAACAGCCACCAAATTGAATTTGGTTTGGAAAGACATCCCCAGATGACAAAACGACTGAGAAGGGACCAGGTCCGACTTCTCCTCGTTGACTCTGAATCCTAGCGACGTGAGCAAGCTCAACAGAGTGGCGACATCCGATTCCAGTAAGGCAGCATTGGAATGCCTCTGGAGGATATCGTCCAGATATGCCGAAGTAGTCACCCTGGACTGTGTGCGATGGAACGCTATCACATGCGACATCAGTCTGGTGAACGCCCAAGGAGCCAGGTTGAGGCCGAAAGGCATGGCCTTGAACTGGTAAACTCGCCCCAGAAAAGCGAACCTGAGATACTTCCGTGACGCCCGATGCATCGGAACGTGGAAGTAAGCGTCTCGCAGGTCGATGCTGGCTGCGAAATCTCCCTGGTGAATTGATTGGCGGACCGACCTGAAAGTCTCCATGCTGAACTTGGGAGCAATGATAGACTGGTTCAGGATGCTCAGATCGATAACCGGTCAGAGTCGGCCGTCCTTCTTCGGCACCAAGAACAGGCGGGAATAGAAACCCACTGACTGAACGTTCTTGACGACCTCGATCGCCCCCTTTGCCAGGAGATTGGCAATTTCCGTGGACAAAAGTTCCCGACGTAAAACGTCTGAAGGAACTGTGGTTGGAAGAGGCACCCTTGTCAGAGTGGGGTGCCGTCGGAAGGATATGCGCAGCCCGGACCGAACAACATCTAACACCCATGGATCGGATGTGATGGTGGTCCAATGGTCTGCGAACTCTGCTATCCTTCCTCCAACCTGGGACGAGTCGAGGTGAGGACCTTCATTTCGAGCCCCGACGAGGCCCGCGAGAGGAGAAACCACCTCCTCTGCTAAATGAAGAATCCTGAGACTTCCCTCGATTCTGCCGACCCCTACCTTTACCCCGTGAGTAAGAAGTAGACGCGGCGGCAGAAGGACCAGCCTTTTGCTTCACAGAGGAAGCAGAAGGGTACTTGTTAGGCTTGGAACGGCCCTTGCCTCCCCGAGAAGGCTGATCAAGCTGACGAAACAGCAGCTGATCTTTGGAATGACGTAGGATGTCATCCCGGACCGTCGACACGGAACCATGGAAAAGTTGCGGACCTGCCAAAGAAGCAGATCGAAGAGTAGCACGCTGCTCCTCGGGAAGGGATCGTCCTGTGTCCAGCACAGCGTCCCTTCGAACTAATTCCAAATTGGCCGTGTTACAGGCATGCGTGTGAGTAAGGTGCATAAGCGCCTTGGACAGCACACGCAAAAGGAGCCTGTACCTCGTCAAACTTATCTGGAGGCAGATAAGCAGCCAAAGCTGAGACGACGTGATCTGAGAGAGAAAGCATGCCAAGCATCTCCCTAGTTAAGCCCAACGTGGACTCCAGAGTCGTCATTGGAATGACGGCAGACTTGGGCTTGGAAAGCCCGAGGGAAGTGGAGTCCTGATCCAGAACCGTCAAAGTCTGGCAGACTGACGGATTGGCGGAATCGTAGGAACGATAACGCACAGGAGGCAAAAAGGTGTCAACCCTGGTGAAGAACGAAGTCTTCAAAGCCTTGGAATTCAGCTTGGCATCCAATGCTGAAAAAGCCTCAACCTCCTGTACCGACTGGCATGGTCGAAGGCGCCCAGAAGCAGGTTGCTCCATAGGCTGTTGGCGCGCGACCGATGATCGCGGCCAGGCTGACACTGTCGGCTGGTTAGCAGGTTTGAGCTCAGGCAGAAACCCAAACACAAAGTCAAGAGCCGCCCCCAAGTCCGAAGACTGCTGGCCCTCGACCTCAAGCATGTCGGACTCCTCCCCGAGTCGGAAGACACCTAGCCCATCATGGGCAAACCAGCCGACGCCTCCCATGGTGTCGGGACACCAGAGGAATCGGAAACCGGCCTGTTTCCAATCCCGGGAGGCGGCGCCATAGGAGGCGCCTGGAAACCACCCATAGCCTCGCTGGAAGCAACAGGAAGGCTCTTTGAGAGAACCTGAGTGAGTAAGGAGAGGGCCTCCCTAAGCTCACTGCCTGTACCGACCGGTGCGACAGGGGAGCGAACCGGCAAAGTGGCTTCACCTCTGACCCTCTTAACCAGCGAAGGGTCACGATCCTCCAAAACACCCGACGCGGGACGACGGGCGGCAGCCGAAACATCTGAAGGCAGACGTGTATAGGGGTACGATGCACCCCGAGGATCAATATTGCGAGAACTCATGAGAGTCACCGCGGACCTCTGCGGGGCAGAAGGTCCAGGCTGCACAAAAGGCGTTGCTCCCCCAAAACTGGTCGTGTGACCAGAGTGAGTGGACGGAAACGCCACGGAGTTCATAGTGTTTCCACTACGAACATCCGAATCCAAAGACACAACTGTGGTACTCGACGGCGACGAGACCACAGCGATGGGCTCGGCCGGCAGCCCCTTCCGACTTCGCCGAGTTGAAGTCAGGGAAGGCTGGGGTCGATATCCCACGTCTACAGTATCGGACAGTTCTGCAGTCCCCTGCAGCGAAAAGCCGAGGCCGGCTGAAACAGACAACGAAGCAGACGGACCAGCAGCAGTAGTAGATACGTCGAGAGTCGTTGAGGCTGGTGAAAAAGTGGAGAGAGCACACCGGCTTGGCTCCGAAGGAGGAGTCACAACCCTAGTGACAGCCTCAGATGTCGACTGGAGGGGGACCGTAGTCCCGGAACCAGGCATCTCTACACCAGAACACTCAACGGCTCCCGCAGTATCCACCACAGGAAAAGACTGCACATCCCCCACGGAGGAGGAATAACTCTCACCAGACAAAGTCGGCTCGGGAGGCCCCGAACGACCACGTTCTCCTTTCCCGCGGGAGCGGGAGGCACGGCCACGAGAACGAACAACACGATTTACTGACGCCCAAAAGGTGGAAGACCATGTTCCACAGACACCACACGCTCGGCCGAACACCCATTACAGGAGGAACACGACGAATGTACATCGTCCACATGCTTAGGCAGCAGACACTGCCCACAAGGAATTGTCCTAGGCATGAAAGAGGTGAGAGGAGCAGAGAAGGTGAGATCAGAAAACAGAACACCCCCAAAGAGAGAAAGGTGACAGAAACAAAGACCCCAGACGGTCGACCGGGAACCACCCAACAGGAAGACTACTCTCAACAGAAAGAAGAAACACTGTAGGAGTGGTACCCCGCTGACACCTAACTCTAACACAATTAGAAAAATTTGCAAAAAAAAAAAGCATGAACAATAATTGTGAAAATCTAAGTCCGAACCGCGTGGCCCGCGAAAATCGCGCGCGACCCGAGAGAGAGCAAATAAATATACATTATGGACATATAATAGAAAAAAGAGAATATAAAACACTGTTCCTGAGAATACAAAGGATACACTGTGGTATAATGAATCAGGAATCATCAAACATCGAGCTGGTGGAACACTGATAAGCGTGCAAAAACATCTCGACACGAAGCGGATTTTAAAAAGAATGAGTCTTTAGAGACGGTATATGCACACTGGCAACGGAAGTCGTGGAGTTGTACTTGAGAGAGACCGTCCCGTACTGGATCTGCGCCGGTTGCACTCGACCCAGTTTTGGCTTATTTTTATTGGTGCTTTTGCACCACTTTTCTTTCCCAACTTGCTTGGGAAAGACAAAAATAGAGAGTATTTTATCCGAGTTAGGGACTTCCACTGTAGTGCAAGCCTGTAGTAAACAATTGTGAGTAGGTTGATAAGAAATTGGCGGGGGAGGGGTACTAATGTTGAAAGTGGGAAAAAGTTGTCTTTTCCCATCACAGGAAAAGTTTCCCATGTAACTGTGAGTACCACCCGGGTGGATGCCGGAAAGCTTTAACTGTTTGAGGGCTAGATTATTTTTGGTGGTCTGAATTTGTTCTTAAAAATTTGTTTTATTACAAATTATTGGAGAATACAAATAGCCACTCTCCAATAATTTGTAATAAAATAAAAACAAAGTGAGCGGGGGCTCATGGGAAATACCCCCCTTTGCTGTTCGGCCATCTGAAGGTGATATATTTCCTCCCCAGTAAGATGTATATCAAATTTGGTTGCAATCAATTCACCCAAACTCAAGTTAAAATTTGGACAATACAAAAAACATGTTTCCTAAGTCAAACTAGAGGTAATGTGAGCAAGCTCACAAAGTGATACGCCCCGCGCCTGTCAGAACGGAATTATAGTGCTTCATGCACATTTTCATATGGAGTTCTTCCATTGTGTAAAGTTTCATAAAAATTCTTCAAACGGTTTAGGAGGAGTTGCGCTTATAAGGATGGACAGATGGACAGACGGACAAATGAACGGATGGACGGACAGGGTGATTCCTATATACCCCCCCCCCCCCCCAAACTTTGTTTGCGGGGGGTATAAAAAGGACCATAACTCTGGTGAAAATAAACGGACCATGCCCATTTTCAAACTTAACCGGTATTACCTCCCAAGTAAGCTGTATACCAAATTTGGTTACGATCAATTCACCCAAACTCAAGTTAAAATTTGGACTCCAAAGTGTTTTGGATGGACGGACATCACTCATTGCTATAGTCTCCCGAAATAATTTTTTTAGGGAGACAATGAAGTTATAGCTTACTACACAAAAGAAAACTAAAGTTATTGCATGGAAACCAAAAATCTATTTATTGTAACAGTGACCTTGACCTTTGACCTACTAACCCAAATGCAATCCCAATGATTGACAAATGCAACCACAGTATGAAGTTATAGCTTCATTCACAAAAGAAAACTAAAGTTATTGCGCAGAAACCAAAAATGTATTTATAGTAACGATGACCTTGACCTTTGACCTATTGACCCCAAATGTAATCCCAACGATCGACATCTCAAATGCAACCACAAAATCAAGTTATAGCTTTGTACACAAAAGAAAACCAAAGGTATTGCACAGAAACCAACAAATCTATTTATAGTAACAGCGACCTTGACCTTTGACCTACTGAATGTCAGAAACAGACCCGGTAATTAACTTTTTCCAGGGTTTTCAGCATCAAACCTGAATTTCAAGGGGTTTTCAAGGGCCTTGAAACCCAGTTTTTAAATTCAAGGATATTCCAGGATTTCCAGGACACGGGGCTACCCTGCAGCATTAACGAGTCTCCAGGAAGATGTCTCCGATCCTATCATAACTCGCTGCAACCTACCTGACAGATACAATTTCAAAAACAACACAACCGAAGATAACAATTCTCTCCAGCTTCTGAACCTGCATGCCATTATACCTAGTGTTGGGACGACTATCAAATTTCCCTGTCGACTAGTCGCCAGCTATTAGTCGCCGACTAGTCAACTAGTCAGTCTGCTACATATGCAGCAATCAAAACGTCCAAACTGGTTAGGAGTAGGCCGTTATTTTGACCGTATAAACCGAAATAATCACAACAAAACTAGAAACCGCTATCGTCTCAACTCGTCGATATTATACTTGATAATGCCTCACTGTAACAGCTTCTGTCCAAAAGTACATGGAGAACCACCGAGCAACAACGAGCACCCACCTGCTCGCCAGCATCATAAACCCCGGTCTCATATCCCCCAGGGGTCGAAATAATGCTTGTCACTAACAAGTAATTTCTACCAGCGACAACCAAAAAATAGAATAGCTTGTCCCGGGCGACAAGTGCTATTTTTGGCTTGAGTTTCATATTAAACTTGAAAAGCTATTTGCTGTTAAAATCATTAAATAGTTGCCTTATTAATTGAAACATCTATTATACAGTCTATCAATAACGATACTATGACATTTTTTTACCACGAGGGCGAATCCAGGGCTATTCCAGGCATCGGCACACTTGGTGTGCTCCCCCTCCCCACTAGTTTTTCCTGGAGATGGGTTGTGCACTGTGGATATCTGTATCGGATGCGAGGTAATCGCATCTCTTCGGATTAAATTTCAAAATTTGGTTGACAGTACACGCCGGTAAACTTGAGCCTAGGTGCACCTAGAGATGAGACGATTAATCGGTGTAACATCGGCACTCTGCCAATAAGCACCCATCGGTTCACCATCGGCACTCGATGGTTCTAATCGGCCCTCGCCGATTGTGAAAGTGTTATGGATGATCTGTAATGAACTTTCTTCCCCTTCGTGGGACAACCAGTGGCAAGCGATCGGTACGTCACTCGTCTGTTACTGATATCAGGTAAGGGATGGTTCATGAAAGAAAAAGCAGAATATTATATTAAAGATTTTGATTGTGTAACTGTGAACCGAGTTTTTTATCCATCATGTGAATACGGATGCTCTTCACTGCCCAAACTGTACTGCATTCTGCAAAATGTCGCAATATTTCTTTCAACCATGCTCATCGTCTCACTAAATATATAATGGCATTCTTTATTCCCATATTGGACAGATAATTCCTCCATATTAGTGTTAACAGTGAGAGGTTTGGGTGCAATAAGTTTAATATCGGGCCATTCGGGGTGGGATTTATCAACACGAAGCCACTGAATGTTTCTCATGTTGAAATATGTGAAGCATGTGATAAAAATAGATAATGCAGTGCAACATAAGCTGCATCAAAAGTTCAAAACTCAATTTACTGTGACGATGCAAGTGATGAGTTCTCGACTCAGTTTTAGCTGTTTATTTTAAATCAAAAATATAGTGCAATGATGGTGCTTCATTGACATAAAATAATTTAAAATTAACTTTCATGTCTGTTATTTAACTTATTTAAGTGAGTGTTAAAAGTGTGTTATCTTCCGGGTTGATGGGGATTAATGGCACTTTAGGTTACAATACAGTGGCTTTTTTTCCATTGACGACAGTTCTAATCTTTCCTCCTCTCCACATCTCATCAAGCTGATTTGGGCAAAAACAACCATCTATCCATTTAGTTTATCATCTCATGAAAAAAAGATACTGAAAAAAAATATAGGTCGCCATATGAATTTTGTCCTTAAATTTGGAGCTTCCTGTCAGTTTCGCACTGAATGAAATAGACATATTTTACCTACCCCCATCCAATTTTAATCTGTCACACATTTCAGAAGACAATAGTCACCAATATTTTATATCTTTTCCAAAACATGCACTTTAAAAATTTTATTCACACTTACAAGCTCAGTTCATTTTCCA
Source organism: Pictodentalium vernedei (assembly GCA_031216915.1). Classification (NCBI taxonomy): domain Eukaryota; kingdom Metazoa; phylum Mollusca; class Scaphopoda; order Dentaliida; family Dentaliidae; genus Pictodentalium; species Pictodentalium vernedei. Next base: position 575,028,162 of record CM062297.1, on the reverse strand, counting down.
CCAATCGGATAATTCCAGGAACTTTTATCCTCCATTAAAAGTGCAAACCACTAGAGGCACTGTTTGCACGAAAACACTGTATTGTAACCTAAACTTTCTACAAAGTCGATAAAAATATATGTAATTATGGGTTTAAATTAAAGAGAAAATACTGTCTAATATATTAAATGTCTTTTTTTCAAATTTCAATGCTCTTTGCCTGATCTATCAGCATTACAATTAACCCACCCCGACTGGTTGAGTGAAAAAAAATCATGTGTTTGAATTTCTTGTCCTCAAACTGTCATCATTTTGCATCTGTATACCAACAGAGTAGCTGTATAAACAATCAAAGTCAAAAAGTTATTCTCAGAGTAATGAAAGCTAAAAACATTAACCCTTCCATTATTCTCAAAATAAAAATGAAAAATGAAAGTGTCAATGACACTGTAGCTCAACTTGTCAAGACAAAGACATGTACATGTATAGTATGTGACACAACAATGACAAACATCTAGGTAATGACCTGATAACAAAGGTACATATAAAGTATTGTAACGGTCTGTACATAAATACTGACCGTTGCCTGTAACAAATGTATAGGTGAAGTATTGTAAAGGTGGGCTACAGTCAGATGCTAAACTGAAAAGAAATCTTTGAGTCCCAGAGTGGGTCTGACTCAACCCCAAAATATTTGTTCTCATAGCACAGTGATAACAAAGGCACCCCAAAACACACTCGTTCCTGTACCAAGGTGAAAACAAAGGTACCCAAGAAGTTTTGTGAAGATCAGTTCATAAATACGAGCTGTATCGAACTTGTGACAAAAAACTGATTGGACCAAATTTTGGTATAAAATGGCCACTGGCAGCCATCTTGAATTTTGGACCGCAACCAGAAACACTCATTCTTGTCCCAAGGTGATAACAAAGGTACCCAAGAAGTTTTGTGAAGATCGGTTGATAAATACAGCCTCTACCCTGAGCCGTACTGACATGTGTGCTTACATTGTGTAAGTAGCACTGAATAAATCAAAGTTCATCTAATTTGCATAATTTCTGCACGAAAAAAAAACCCTGTACTATATGTGATGTATTCCATGTTACTAAACATTCTTACAAAAATTTATGAAAATCAGAACTTTCATACAGAAGTTCTGTACAAAAGACTGATTGCACTAATTTTGGTACAAAATGGCTGCTGGTGGACATCTTGAATTTTGGACCACACCCAAAAACACTCGCTCTCATCCCACGGTGATAACAAAGGTACCCAAGAAGTTTCGTAAAGATTGGTTCATAAATATGGCCTCTAGTCTGAGCCGTATAGAAGTTGTGTACAAAAAACTGATTAGACCAAATTTCGGTACAAAATGGCCACTGGCAGCCATCTTGAATTTTAGACCGCACCCAGAAACACTCGTTCTCGTCCCAAGGTGATAACAAAGGTACCCAAGACATTTCTTGAAGATCAGTTCATAAATACAGACTCTAACCCGAGCCGTATTGACATGTGTACTTACTATGTGTAAGTCACAATGAAAAAATCAAAGTTCATCTAATTTGCATAATTTCTGCACGAGAAAATAACCTGTATTATATGTGATGTATCCCATGGTACTAAACATTCACACAAAAAATTATTCAAATCAGCGCTTTCATATGGAAGTTCCGTGCAAAAATCTGATTGCACATAATTTTGTACAAAATGGCTGCCATCGGCCATCTTGAATTTCGGACCGGACCCAAAAACACTTGTTCTCGTCCCACGGTGATACCAAAGGTACCCAAGAAGTTTCGTAAAGATAGGTTCATAAATACGGCCTCTAGCCCGAGCCGTATTGGCATTTGCACTTACAGTGCTGAAAGTAACACCAAAAAACATCAAAATTAGTCTAATTTGCACAATTTACGCACGAGAAAAAAACCCGTATTATATGTGATGTATCCCATGGTACTAAACATTCATACAAAAAATTATTCAAATCAGAGCTTTCATATGGAAGTTCTGTACAAAAAAACAGATTTCTGCATCGTCGGTACAAAATGGCTGCTGGCGGCCATCTTGAATTTCGGACTGCACCCAAAAACACTCGTTCTCGTCCCACGGCCATAACAAAGGTACCCAAGAAGTTTCGTAAAGATCGGTTTATAAATACGGCCTCTAGCCCGAGCCATAACAGCTTGGCACTTACAGCTCTGAAAGTAACACTAAATAAATCAAAGTCAGTCTAATTTGCATAATTTACGCACGAGAAAAAACCCCGTATTATATGTGATGTATCCCATGGTACTAAACATTTATACAAAACTTTATTCAAATCAGAACTTTCATACAGAAGTTCTGTACAAAAAACTGATTTTTGCATCATCGGTACAAAATGGCCGCTGGCAGCCATCTTGAATTTCGTACCACACCTAAAAACACTCGTTCCCGTCCCAGGGTCATAACAAAGGTACACAAGAAGTTTTGTAAAGATCGGTTCATAAATACGACCTCTAGCCCGAGCCATAGCCAATTGTTGACGTACGGACAGACGGACAGACGGACGATGGGCCATGACAATAGCTCAAATTTGACTTTGTCAAAGTTGAGCTAAAAATGTACTTTTGTTTCATAAGGTGTTTGGATCAAGTACAATTTGCAGTAGAAGTACACCATATGACAGAAGCACACTCTAACATGAGATAATCGTATGACCTGAATGAAGAAAGAAACGAACAAGCAGCGCTGGCTATATGACCCCCTACCCCTGCAACCAGTTTAGCAGAAAAGCCTACATCCAACCCTTTTGAGTCCACACACTTCAATTCTAGTGTCAGAATCCTCAACTGTTTCCCACATATACAGTGCACAGAGTTAACAAGATACTTGGGAAATTAATAAATCATACATTTGGGTAATACAGACACTGCCAAAATGAGACGAAAGTGGAAATGTCCCCTGGTTTTTGTACTGAGACCAGATTAAGAACTGGTATGCTCTCTGCACTTGAGCTGAGCCTGAATGTTATAAAAACAATGTGTGAGTACTAACCATGAGGCATCCAGTGGTACTGATGGGAGCCAAATATCCAAATTAAATTGATCAGGATAGATTAAACTGGAGGGGAGGGGGGGGGGGGGGGGGTAAAAAAGAGAATTTTCCCAAATAAAACCACAATTCAGTTTGGAGTCTCTCAATTTTGTACAGTATCACAACTTTTCATCATTTGACCCACATTCTCAAGTATCAAGCCAGCATTGAGCCACGTGCCAAATCCACTCTATCTCCACTTGTTTGACATTATCAAAAAAAAAAATGATTTGCTGAACCTGGATGGGATCAGCATAGTAGCTCATTCCAGCCAGATCCAACAACTCATTTTAACTGAAATCTTCCTAATGCAACACTCTTTTAAACTACTAGGCATCTCTATTAAATTGGTCTAAAACAAAGGATGTCATATTACCTTCTACATGAACAGGATGCAGGTTTTTATGGTGGCTGTAGTAGAACTTGGTTAGAAAAATGACAAATGAAACACCAAGGACAGAGGAAGCACACAAAATGCCATTTATAAGACAGATTTCTACATTCTTGTGATGGCCTCACTTTGTGAATAACAAAACACATATAATGGACCAAACTATTACAGATTAACCCCTTGGAGCTGCAAGTTTGATTGTCAAAATAGAAATGTTAAGCCAAGTGAATGTTTCAATATGAGAGGAGCAGTTGCATACAGTGTAGTGATTTTGTGCATCTAGAAATTTCCAAAAAGGTAGTTTTTTGCACTCTTGGGTACAAAAAACACATCAAAGCAGAGCTTTTCTCCAAAATATGATTAGAAAATTGCACAGGTTGTCCAGCAATCAAAGGTAATAATGTAGCTACAGTTCTGTTCAAAAATAAGTGAAAATAGTTATTTCAACATAGATATATCAAGTAGTGACACACCCGAATTGCTCTCACGGAGTAAAAACCTATGCATCTCATCAAAACAACATTTGAATCAAATCACAGCCTGAAACATGCTATTTCTCATTAATTTGACCATCACACCTGCCAAAATAAAGACAAATACCTGTTCAATGACTGTTTCTTATACTGCAGAATGAAACAAATCACACATTCAGCAAGCATATACAGTCAGAGGGGGGTTAAATCCTGAAATAGGAAGAAATGATACTTCTACTAACTATATTTGGGGATGGGGGTTAGTTAGCAAGTGGAAATCAATAATAAACTTGACTGAATGTTTTTCATATTGAAAATATGGTCCATTCCGTGTTTGGTCATGGGGGTTAAAACCTGCTTATTTTGCACAGACAACAACATTTAGCTCAATTAATACTGCTATTTCATATTGGACTACCTCTGATTGACTACATACACAACAAAATAACCAAACTGTACAACTTTTCTCCACCTTAGATTCACTGTTCATTTGGCCAGCATTTTATGCATATGGGCACTCAGAAATAGGCTATTTTTCCATGAATGAAAGTGTCAATGACACAGGAGCTCAACTTGTTTAAGACATGTACATTTATAGTATGTGACACAGCAATGACAAACATCTAAGCAATGACCTGATAACAAAGGTACATGTAAAGTATTGTAACGGTCTGTACATAAATGCTGATTGTAGCCTGTAACAAATATATAGGTAAAGTATTGTAAAGGTGGGGTGACAGTTAGATGCTCAACTAGAAAAGAAATCTTTTGAGTACCAGAGTGGGTATGACTGAACCCAAAAATATTTGTTCTCATAGCACAGTGATAACAAAGGCACCCAAAAACACTTGTTCCTGTCACAAGGTGATAACAAAGGTACCCCAAGAAGTTTCGTGAAGATCGGTTCATAAATACAGACTCTAGCCCGAGCCGTATTGACATATGCACTTATTGTGTATAAGTAACATTGAACAAATCAAAGTTCATCTAATTAGCATAATTTCTGCACGAGAAAAATACCAGTATTATATGTGATGTATTCCATGTTACTAAACATTTCTACAAAAATTTATTCAAATCAGAACTTTCATACAGAAGTTCTGTACAAAAAACTGATTGCACTACTTTTGGTACAAAATGGCTGCTGGTGGGAATCTTGAATTTTGGAGTGCTCCCCAAAACACTTGTTCTCGTCCCACGGTGATAACAAAGGTACCCAAGAAGTTTCGTAAAGATCGGTTCATAAATACGGCCTCTAGTCGAGCCGTATAGAAATTGTGTACAAAAAACTGATCGGAACTAATTTCGGTACAAAGTGGCCACTGGTTGCCATCTTGAATTGAGTGCACTAATTTTGGTACAAAATGGCTGCTGGTGGCCATCTTGAATTTCGGACTGCGCCCATAAACACCCGGTCTCGTCCCACTGATAACAAAGGTACCCAAGAAGTTTTGTAAAGATCGGTTCATAAACAGCTTCTAGCCTGAGCCGCATTGGCATTTGCAGTTACAGTGCTGAAAGTAACACTAAATAGATCAAAGTTAGTCTAATTGACATAATTTATGCACAAGAAAAAAACCTGTATTATATGTGATGTATCCCATGGTACTAAACATTCACACAAAAAATTATTCAAATCAGTGCTTTCGTTTGGAAGTTCTGCGCAAAAATCTGATTGCACCTAATTTTGTACAAAATGGCTGCCAGTGGTCATCTTGAATTTCAGACCGGACCCCAAAACACTCGTTCTCGTCCCATGGTGATAGCAAAGGTACCCAAGAAGTTTCGTAAGGATCAGTTCATAAATACGCGTAATACGGCCTCTAGCCCGAGCCGTATTGGCATTTGCAGTTACAGTGCTGAAAGTAACACGAAATAAATCGAAGTTAGTCTAATTTGCATAATTTACGCACAAGAACTGCTTTAGGTTACAATACAGTGTATTTTTTCCATTGACGACAGTACTAATCTTTCCTCCTCTCCCCATCTCATCAAGCTGATTTGAGCAAAAACAACCATCCATTTAGTTTATCATCTCATGAAAAAAAGATACTGAAAAAAAATATAGGTCGCCATATGAATTTTGCCCTTAAATTTGGAGCTTCCTGTACTCCTGTGCACTTTCGCACTGAATGAAAGACATATTTTTACCTACCCCCACCCAATTTTAATCTTCTCTCACAAAACATGCAGTTCAAAAATTTTATTCACACTTACAAGCTCAGTTCATTTTCCACCAATCGGATAATTCCAGGAACTTGCAAACCACTAGAGGCGCTGTTTGCATGAAAACACTATATTGTAACCGTAAATTAAATTCTGATTACTGTAAATCAGCCAGCTTCTGCAGAAAGCTTGAATAATAAACAAACCATCTGACATCAGCATTTGTTATCGGCCGATTGTTGTCTAAAATAATCTGCATTCGTCTGATGGGGCATTTTACTAATCGGCTCATCTCTAGGGGGCGCTAACCCCCACCCCGACCACACAGTTTTTCGTAAAGTCCTTCATCCACCACTCAACCAACTCTGAACCGGTATTGGGATGTAACAACTGCGAATGAACTCACCAGAAGCAGAAAAATGCCTAATGTACAAAGGTAATTCTAGTCTAAGGGAGGTAATCAAATTAGCTATCAAAGAACTCGGCTATTTTCGAAATTGATGACAGGGCTTTCGCCATACGTGATGCCCCATATCTCTCACCAAATTTAATTTGGTTAGTTCCATGGCTGATTTTAAATAATACAAGTGATCTCAGACTTTGATATCACAAACCTTTTCAATTTTTTATTGAGTTTTGGTCATCAAAGCCTTTAAGGTCACGCTTTTCACCATTGCAGTGTCGTTAAGCTGACAAGTCACAGCAACACAACAAACCTTTTCACCTCGAGCGAAGTTTAAGACGCCAGTATTGCAGTCTCTCTGACGGATTGCTGGTTTGGGGTTCCAGCCTTAAAACGTCCCCCGTGCAGTCACTTAACTGTGGCTTAATTTAGACCAAGAAATAAGTTAGTCGAACACACCCCACAATTTTGTGATACAAAATGGGATTCTGAGAATAAAAGAAGTTTTCCGATGTGTTGATTATTCCCGCGGACCCGTATCGAGTAGCAAAAGCAAGTGAATCGCCAATTTATTCTATCATTTAACAGAAAATACCCATCAAACGACTAGTCGACTACTGATTTTCTTGTCGACTACTGCATAAAAAACAAGGGCAATGCCCCGGTCCCCCGACCAAGATGGCAAATTCAAGGGAGCTGTTAGGATGCAATTTGTTCCAAGAGCATGGTCTTTATGAGAGGTTAAGGGTGTTAATTTTAATCAAATGATCAAAAGTAAAGTTATCATCCAGACAACACAAAAAGTGTATTTTATAAGTCGAAAAAGGGGAATAACTCCTGTAAAAATAGACAGAGCATGGCCATTTTTTAACTTGACCTGTATTTCCAACCAATTAAACCACATACTTAGTTTCGTTTCAATCAAATGATCCAAAGTAAGGTTATCATCCGGACAACACAAAAACCGTATTTTCTAAGTCGAAAAAGGGGAATAAATCCAGTAAAAATCAGTGGAGCATGCCCATTTTCGAACTTGACCTGCATTTCCACCCAAATAAGCGGCATACTAAATTTCGTTTCAATCAAATGATCCTAACTAAAGTTATCATCCGGACAACACAAAAACTGTATTTTTTAAGTCAAAAAAGGGGAATAAATCCAGAAGAAATCAGTGGAGCGTGCCCATTTTCGAACTTGACCTGCATTTCCACCCAAGTAAGACACATACCAAATTTAGTTTCAGTAAAAACATCCAAACTAAAGTTATCATCCAGACAAGGGTGTGACGGACGGACGGACGGACGGACGGACGGACGGACGGACGGACGGACGGATGGACGCATGCACAGACAGACGGACAGACGGACGGACGGACGGACACTGCTGATTACAATAGTCCCCCGAAGGGTCGGGGGACAATAACCGGTAACGATTAGTCTACTAGTCATCCCAACACTAATTATACCTTGTTGAAAAGCATACTGACATCACTCTTCTTTTCCTGCCTCAAGAGCTTGACAGAATGCATCATTTATGTCACAATGTTGACATTTTTTCCAGCTTGGGGTTGGGCATAACATCCTTTTCATCCAGTGTCCAAGACAAGTGGACCAGGAAGTGTTTTCCGATTTTTCCAATTTTGCCCACTGACATTACCATCCTGTACAGTGTTACCTAATAGTAAACAAGAATTTACTGCATACTGCTTAGCATCCAAAAATTGCAACAAAGAGTGTTTCAAAAATACATGCAGCCCACTGAAGACTCCTCACACCATTGGACGCCTTCACCACCCAACCATTATAGCTCACAAAAAAGAGCGATACATGCAAATGATCTTTGTACATACATTCCTCCCACCCTCCAATGAGTAATGCTACATCAGTACACCCTAGGGCTGCAACGATTAATCATGATAAGCCTGAACTGCGATACACAGCTCACAAAGCAATACGTATCGTTGTTCACTGTGTATCACGATACAATAAATATAAATGTGAGGCAAAACAGTTACGTAGATTTTGAAAGCTGCTGCAGTGAAACGCTGTTTTTTGCATACCAAAATTGACAGTGCTAAATATGCCATTGACACGGGATTATTCAGTTAAGCATAGGTTGATGAATTCCCTCTAATTTGCTTTTTATTTGATTAATCCATTACTAGTATATCTTGTTTGACAGAGCTCATAGAGCTCTGTCAAACAAGATATAAGGGATTAAATTGTTTGAACATATTTCTGAGAGGAAAAAAACACCAGAAAACGGATTATATAGTCATCACTTTGAGGAGCTACATACTGTTTAAAGAGTGCATTCAAACATTTGTAATAAAAGGGAGCTACTGGAAATGAATACATGTTGTTCAAAGTATTTGACAGTTTCACTTGCATGGCATGAGGCATGAGAGATCATGTGTATCATGATACATATCGTATTGTGCAGACTGAATCGTGATACATATCGTATTGTTAAGGAAGCACATCGTTGCAGCCCTATTACACCACCCCCCCACCCAACCCCACTCTTCCCAGAAAGTACTACCAAGCAAATACCACTGGTGTAGCTCAACCTCATACAGAGGTGAGAATTTTCCCCAGTCTACCTACATGTACCACTACAGCCCATACATTATGGCAAAAACTATGCTTCCATTTAAATATTGGCCTTTCAACCCCTAATTCAACTTCCACTCCCACCCAGGGTTCTTACATTTCAAATCCTGGCATACCATAACCCATATCTATTTATTTTATTTTATTGGGGTTTAACAACACTTTCAACAGCCAGGGTCACCTTGTGTCGGACAGTTTTACGGGTGGAGGAAGCAGGAGTACCCAGAGAGAACGACTGAGCAATGGTGAGCAACTGTCAGGCTCCCCAACATATTAACTCCACACAAGCAGGGTTAGCATTGGTTGAAGTCAAGTGCACCATCGACGTGCAGTCGCCTTAGTGCACAAAGCCACAGTGCCCCCACATGGGCAATGGGGTGAAGTGTCTTGCCCAAGGACACAACACGGTTGCTGCAGGTGGGATTCAAACCTAGGACCTCTTGGCTTGCAGCCTGAACCTCTGCCTACTGAGCCATTGTGCCCTCACCATAACCCATTAACAGATGAAGATCAAAATGGAACACATGCCATCCAACCAGAGTGAAGTGTCAATGTGTGTACATGAATAAACGACCAAATAATGCGAATAATTATGTATAAACAAGCAAACACACAACATCATCTTAGTTGATAAGGGTGGAAAGTATATCGCATAACTGACATAAAGTTTAAATTTAAACTTATCTCAAAATTTCAAAACAAAAAGGCAAATTTTTTAGATTTTATCTCAAAATTACAAGATAAGAATAAAAATTTTGACTCACAAATCTCAAAATTGCTGGATAAAAAGTAAAAATTTCCACTTTTTAAAAAATTCTACATGTCATGCTTTTTCATACAGTACGTGGAGAGTGTATTATCACTAAATCACCCGCAGAGAGGAGATTCCACCCATACAATAATTGCAAATTTGTTGCAAAGCAAAACAAACACAGGCAAAGTTCCAGCCAATGGACCCCCGGGTTAAACCCGGAGGTCCATTGGCTGAAACATTGCTTGTGTTTTTTTGTCCATTTGTAAAGAATTTGAAGGAGATTCTTTGGGTGATAACTTCACTCCACAGGTGATTTAGTTACAATCCACTCTCCACATACTGTATATGAATCCACTCAGGACATAATTACATTCTCGCTCATCTGTATTATAAAGTTAAAAACATTGTCAACTCAGCCTCGGCCCGAGCCGATTTTGTGGGACAACTCGGCCCCGTCTTGGGCCGAAATGTCCCGATTTTGGGGGCCGACTAAAATGTCTCAATTTATTGAAATGTTTTTTAAGATTTCTGGTTTAATTTCAAGAACTTTAAAATTAATTTAGTTGTATTATTAATATGTTTGTGATATATTTTAGACATATTTTAAAATATTTATTACAAATTTTAACAAAATATGAAGTACTTTCACGTTTGTTTGAATTAAATTCCACAGTGAAAAATATCCTTTATAATCCTCTGCAATATTCGAAAATTATTCAGAATTATATCCACATAAGCAAGAATACGTCCACCCAGCACTACGAACTGATGAAGTGACTGGAAAATATGTGTTCAACTCCAGGATTGTTTTTAGCGTCTTGCTTATTTAAAACATGTCTTTGTGTAGTTGTTTGTTTTGTAATTGCATTGAAATGATAACTGTTAACAATTATTTGAGTGTTGTATTTGTTTAACCCTTTACCCAACGCAGACGATATCAAAATTTATTATTTTAATTACTATTTTTTTTAATTAAAATTTTGTTTTTAACAAAACCATCTCATATGACCTCTAATTGGAACGAGCTCGATGAGCTTGTTCCAATGTGGGGTCACATGATATGGTTTTGTTGAAATATTTTGAAAAATGTCCTTCTTTCAGCTCCTGAATTTGCAAATTACGCGGGCGGATGCGGGCGATTCGTTAGGTAAAGGGTTAACATTGATATGACCTCACTAATCGTTTGTGTTTTTTAACTGAAATCGTTACTGTTAATAACTTAATAATTAGGCTTTTCCCTCTGGAAAAGACTATTGTTTTTCTACGGATTATTTTTTTTTTTGGGGGGGGGGGGTTTGTTTTGGGTTTTTTTCCACACATTTTGTCCGTACGATTCAGAAGCCATTTTCGAACCAATTTTCACAAAATTTTGCACACGCATAGAGGGGCACAAAATCTAAAAATGTACCAAAGCAGATTTTTCGATTTAACCCTTATTTCATCAGAACTGGCAAAAAACTGCCAAAATTGGTGTTTATCGGCACTTTCTCGAAACACGTCTTGAAGATTTTTTTTTAAACATTCATCATTGCTAGAACTGCCTGTGACACGACCATTGATACACATGACATATTAGACGATGCATATGGTAACCCTCCACAGGCTGCCAAACAGCGAAATTTTGATGAAATGGGCTGTTTTCGGGCCCCCACAGCACCCAAACGAAACACGATAGATACACATAACTTCTTTTATTGGAAGTGGAATTCACCGAGGATCATTTTTGTAAGTAATAAGGGTGTTCAGAAAACCAAGTGTTAACCCGTTTTGGGCTGGTTAAACAGCAATACCCCCAAAAAGCTCAAAACTTCATGTTTTCCGTGGATTTCTCTAGACGAGTGTTGTAGATTTTCAGGAAATATTTGTCACTCCCAGGTCTTGGTGTGACATTACAAGTTGCATGGACAAAATATTCCGGTCAGCATTAGTTAACCCTCCCCGAACTGCTAAACGTTAAAATTGTGATAAAATGGGCTGTTTTGGGACACCAACAGCACCCAAACGGTATACCACAAAGAAAGTGGCCTTCATTTATCGGACGCAAAATTGATCAGAAAATATTTTTGAAAGTGGTAAGGGTATTCAAAATTTGATGTCTTAACCCATTTTGGGCTGGTTAAAGAGAGATACCCATTAAAACCTTAAAATACCCGTTTTCTGTGGATTTCTCTAAAAACATCTTGTAGGTTTTCAAGAAAAAATCGGCTATTCGCAGGTCTTGGTGTGACATTACAAGTTGCATGGACAAAATATTCCGGTCAGCATTAATTAACCCTCCCAGGGCTCCTCAACGTCAAAACTGTGATAAAATGGGCTGTTTTTGGACACCAACAGCACCCAATGGGTACACCACAAAGAAAGGCGCCTCCTTTTATCGAGTGTACAATTGATACAGAAACATTTTTGTAGTAAGGGTATTCCAAAGTCGAAGTCTTAACCCATTTTGGGTAGGCTAAGAGAGATATCCCTTAAAAGCTTTAAATTCCCATTTTCTGTGATTTTCCCTAACAGTAACTTATAGGGTTTCAAGAAAAATTGACTATTCGTAGGTCTTTATGTAACATTACAAGTTGTAGGGACAAAATACTCCGGTGAGCGTTTATTAACCATCTACAAGCTGCCAAGCATCGTAATGTTGTTGACATGGGCTGCACGCACAGCACCCAATGTATACACGAGAGATAAACATAATCACCTTTGTTGGAAGTGGAATTCACAGAGGACCATTTTTGTAAGTAATAAGGGTATTCAAAAAACCAAGCGTTAACCCCTGTTGGGGAAATTAACAGGGATACCCATCGAAAGCTTAAAAATCGTTTTCCCTGGATTTCTTTACAAACATCTTGTAGGGTTTTCAAGAGAAAATGGCCGTTGATAGGTCTTGGTATCACATTACCAGTTGCATGGATAAATTATTCGGGTAGGTATTTGTTAACCTTCCATGGGCTGCTAAATGTAAAAAAATTTGAAGAAATAGTCTGTTTTTGGACACTAACAACATCAAATGGAAATGCCACAGAGAAACGTAACTTCTTTTACTGGACACAAAAACTGATAGAGAAACATTTTTGTAAGTAGTAAGGATATTCAAAAATCGAGGTCTTAACACATTGTCGACTGGTTAAGGAGATATACCCCTCAAAAGCTTAAAATTCCCATTTTCTGTGGATTTCTCTAAAAAATCTAGCACGTTTTCAAGAAAAATTGACCATTTGCAGGTCTTTGAGTGACATTACAAGTTGCATGGACAAAATATTCCAGTAAGCAATTATTAACCCTCCAGAGCCTGGAAAGTATAGACATTTTCAGAAAATGGGCTGTTTTGGGGCACCCATAAAACCCAATGTGTACCTGCGTGATAAACATAACCTTCCTCATTGGAAGTGAAATTCACTGAGGATCATTTTTGTAAGTAATGAAGGTATTCACAAAACCAAGCATTAATCCATTTAGGGCTGGTTACAGAGCGACACCCCTCAAAAGGTTAAAAATTCATATTTTCCGAGGATTTCTCTAAAAGCCTCTCGTAGGTTTTCAAGACAAATATTGGCCATTCTCATTTGAGACTACTATACTCACCTTGTATGAACTCAAAAGAAAGTGTATATTTATTTATTATCAAGAATAACCGCCCATAAGTTCCACTCTCACCATGTCCCGCTTCATCGGTCAATTCCACGGTGTCCCACGCCAGCGGTCGATTTATCCAAACAAAATTACCAAGGTTACCACCTCCTCCCTGCCTCTTTCTCCAACCAAACACACATTGAAAGGTACGCCTCACCTCGTATTCCACACTGCCCTGCATGATATCATTTATTATTTATTTATTGGTGTTTAAGGGCATATACTTATGCACAATGGCTAATCTAGGGGTGGAGGAAGCCGCAGTACCTGGAGAGAACCACCGAGCAACGACGAGCAGCTGCCAGTTTCCCAACATCGTAACTCCGAACTGCAGCACAGGCAGGGTTAGATTGGTTGAAGACATGCGTACCGTTGACGTGCAGTACGCCTTAGTACATGGAGGCATCGTGCCCCCATATGGAGAATCAGAGTTAAGTGCCTTGCCCAAGGACACAGCATGGGCGTCCGAATTGATCGCTCAGATGGCCACCCATCCAATAATTAACCAGGCTCAACGTTGCTTAACTTCGGTGATCTGACGAGAACCGGCTACCACAATGCCACCGCGCCCCGCCACTGCATGATAAGAAAGCAGTAAATAACGTTAGCTACAATGGGATCAGTTACTTATAATATCAAATAGTGTTGACACTATAGCATTTCCCCGACAGTGGGTCCAGGTATATACTTGTCTGTAAAACGGCTATACACTGCCCATCCTCCGCCTCAGAGTGGCGACGTGGCAGTATCTATCCATCTTACTGATGCTATGTTGTGCCTAAGGAACCTTACAATAAAAGGTGGGGGTCCCCAACATGGGAAGGGGGCAGGTATATTTACTACTCTGTAAGGCGGTTATCAAATGCAGTGGTGCATGGCGCCAACATTTCCCCGGCAGTGAGGCTAGATATATACTAGTTTGTAAGACGGCTATACTCCCCTTCTCCGTCCCAGGGTATATTTTATCTACACATATGTACAAACAACACTTCCTATTTTCGTATGTAATTATTGTAGTTTATAACTTCATGTTTGTCGTTGTATGTTTGGATATCTTCACTGTAATAAATAAAACTAATCCTACGGGGAAAAACCAATTGGAGAGAAATTTACTTCTGCCATTAACAGACAGGTGATAGGTGAGCTCTACAAGGTGTGAAAAAATGACATAATCATGCATAACAACTGTGGTCCAATAGGAGATAATTGATACAGGGACTATACATGACATGCTAAAGAATTTAAAGTTCACATTTTCTGTGGATATCTTCAACTGGTTCTTACAGATTTTTTAGAACAAATAAACCCTGGAGAAGAATTATTCTCGCAAGCCTTTGTTAACCCTCCTCAAACCGTCAAATATCGAAATTTTAGATAAATTTGAGATAGAATGGGCTATTTACATTAGACGCTGATTCTCAGATGGTGATATTAATACTAACCCTCTCCACAAACTGATGATTTAGCCAAAACGTTTTTTTATCACACTGGGTCATTTGAGACTATTATACCCACTTTTCTCAAGACATCAATAAAAATACTTTAATGATACAATTAAAAACAATTCTTCAGACACCCCAGGGTCATAAAAAATCATGGAATCTTGTCGGGAAAAGCCATGATTCTCCAGAATCATAAAGTCTAGTTAATCATATGTTGTTTTTAAATATGATCTTTTGTACTGTTTGTAACTTTTTTTATCTGAAATATAAAAAGATATTGTAATATTTTATGTTTATCTTTAAAACGCTATAATTTCTTTGTTCAAAGTAAATGATATAATGTTTATAAGTTACACGTAAAATAATATAATACCGGTATATGCTATTTATTTTAGATTTCTATGTTTTGTAATTCTGTATCTTGATGTGTTATAAATAAATATAAATGTGCTGTAAACAATATGATAAAAAAATGGCTTAGACGTTTACAAAATTATGCTTAAATTCTTTCATTGTTTGTTTCTCATTATGACATTAATAACAAACATCTCTCAATTTTCCACATAAATTTGGAAGGGGGACGACTTGTGCCGGGCTGAGTTGTCCCAAAGCAGACTTGTTCCGAGGCCGCGTTGTCCAGTTCCCGTCAACTCATGTGGTCATCTTTGTATAAGAAAAAGTGAAACAGCTGATTTGGGGTCATTGGGGAACACATTCAAAATATTATCATTATTAAAGGCTGCATGTAATAATCTGAAAATGGTTCTCTTTGTCATGTGCTGGTAAGAAGTTTGAACAGATGGGTGGAGCCCGTAATGCCTAATGGCACATGCCGAATCTCACCAGGCCAGCCGGCAGGCGGGCGGACAGACGGGCGGTAACACTGATGTGCCCCATTTCTCTATCCCTTGTCCACTGTGTCTGTGGTTAGGGATAAAAATCTGGCCGAAATGAGTTATCATTTTTCTGTATTTTAGGAACACTGCAAAAATAATTCAACAACAAAAGCATTCACAATGCGACTTGTGTCAGGAATGACGGTGTTGAATGTTGTATCGTTTCAAACTGACCGTAAAATTACTAAAAATGTTTGGACTTGGAAGTTGGAGTTTTTTTTTAGTACCTCACCTGAACTTGTCCCTTCTTCAGTACGGATTCGATAAGGGGTGAGACCAAAACATGTGAACCTGACATGTTTCCTAAAACTGTTCTGCCCTCTTTTCTCACAATAATACGAAATGAAGCTTTTTTAAAAAAAATTGGCGCGAAGAGTATAGATACGATGCGTCTTTGTGGTATTTCGTGTATAGTTTGTTTTTACAACATTCCCCCTGCAGTGGGACGATTCAACTCGACGCGGTGGTCCAAAAAAATTGTGTGCCCGAATGCACCCAAACCATTCTCTGATCAAAACGTCCACTGCAAATGTACCCGTACCGGCCGCTACATTTTGCCCCGAACCGACCGCTAATGGACCCGGGGACGCAAACCCCCGGGTACGGGACCGCTCGCCCCCCGGGCCAACTCGAATGCTGGTCGTTTCGGCACCGAGTCGTTTCGGCACCGGCAGTCAAGTCGATTCGGCACCCGGGAAAGGTTGTTTCGGCACCCAGACCAGGTCGTTTCAATAGAATTAAACTGCGTGGAGTCAGTGAGGATTGCCTCGCTACTCATTGAGGTCTTTAGGATTCAGTCTGTGAGGATTGCCTCGCAACTCTGCGTGTTGGGAGTGGACTCCGAAGAAACACACCCCTTACCCCATCCATAGCAACAATCACACAGCAGGCACAATATACAATAGCGGATACCTATCTTTCTCTCTACCTTTTACTTTTCTAACTGAACATTCTCAAATTTTCTTGCAACACTCCTATCAAGAAGACGCATGGAAATGGTAGACAAAGCGTAGGAGGAATTGGTGCAACCTACCTTTCTGCAACATATACAAGAAACCACCAAACGCTAGGCAAGGATTGAAACAAGCTTGTCTGGCTGGGAACGAGTGTACATTTGATATAAATAAACATTTGAATAAAGATTTAACAGCCCTTTTAAGGGCTTGAGGGTGTGTGTCAGTGATTTTTTTTTGGGGGGGGGGTTGGGGTGGGGTGGAGGAGGTCATTTGGGATTCCCGAAGGATAACCAGATACCTCAAAATCACATACGGCATCCTATCTCCCAGAAGGCTTGATGGATGACTCCCGGTTTCTTAAAACTAAACTGTTGGAGCTTTCTCCACTTCTGTTTTGTAACCGCTATGGTCATATACCGGGGCCGCTACCAAACCGGCGTTGCTGTTTGGTTTTCTTTTCTCTTCTTCCCTTAAACTCGCCATCGCACAACATTACATTCTGGCTCGCCACCATGGTGGGACTCAAACCTCTACCATCGCCGAACTGGAACCGAACAGAGCTCGCTCTCTAATAGTTTTAAAGGCGTTGGGGGATTGAGTATTGACCATCTAACACTCCAGCTTAAACTGCCGGGTATTCTAACCGCGTGCATAACCCCCTCAGACTCCATTTTGGGCAATAGGAAAGCTAGGCCTGTGTAATCCAAGAAAAAAAAATAAGGTTAACCGGGTCGCAAGGGATTTGTAAATCCCACATCGTCCCTGCGCGCCTTCGGCGCGCTAAAACCTTTCATTCATCATCATGTCATTATTCAAAATGTCTGGAGATATATGTATAAAGTGTAACACTGCAGTCCGACCCCGTCAACATGGTCTTCAATGCGATGGGTGCGCAAGGTGGCAACATAGAAAGTGTGATACTGGAATTAGTCAGAGTGAATATAGAGAAGCAATAAGACAGCACAGAAATGTAGAATGGTCGTGCACGGAATGCTCACAACAAAATAATAATGGCACTAGTGACAATAGTAATGACGCTGACAGTATTTTGGGGAATAATGCTACTTTCGTGGTTCAACATTCATTCAACACTGTAGATGATGAAGCAGCCGCTGGGAGTGAACAAACACAATCTTTTAATATAGATTCATCCTTTCGAACACGTGAAAGTATAAATGAAAATTCAATCACAGAAGAGACAGGGACTATTGCACAGACACAAATTTCCGATGAAGAGAAAACATATCATGTCATAGATTCCGGCACAAAACGTGGAAAACGCATGTTAGTAGATGACAGTGGCCATAGTTTTACCGTAAAAAAGCAGAAAAATGACCACATCCTATGGCGGTGTACAAAGCGGGAACGAGGAGCAAACTGTCCAGCAACCGTTATTCAAGATGGCGAGACGTACAAGAAAGGCATGAAGGAACACGCTCATCCAGCTGAGCCTGGCAAACATATAGCAGTGACCATAAGAGCTGAGGTAATTAAACGTTTTGAAATGTTTTTCTTTTTTCATTTATTATTATTTACAAACGCCTGGAATAGAAAGGATATTTTTCACAATATTTGCAATAAAACCACACAAATACGGATGTCTATAGTCACATCGGTTTGGTTGGTTTTCTTACAAATTTGTGAAGTGTGCATACCCTGAGTTTCTTGATTTATCCTCTGAGCTATTAGACCCGAACAGAGAGAGAGAGAGAGAGAGAGAGAGAGAGAGAGGGGATTCATTATTTAAATGTATTTAAATTTATTTTTAATTTTTCGACGTTTTTGAAATGTTTTTCTTTTTTCATTTATTATTATTTACAAACGCCTGGAATAGAAAGGATATTTTTCACAATATTTGCAATAAAACCACACAAATACGGATGTCTATAGTCACATCGGTTTGGTTGGTTTTCTTACAATATATATGTGAAGTGCGCATTTCCCGAGTTTCTCTTGATTTATATCTAGAAATTTATATCTAGAAATTAGAATAGAAAGAAAGAAAAAATCACAGTTGCGTTACTCTCTTATTGCAAGCAAAATTGAAAGCTCACAAGTCCATATTTGAAAAATCTGCACCTCAAATAGTTGAAGAAGTTTTCAAACAGCATGCAGACATCAACGCTCCTGGCCCAAGTCGTCCTAACCCTTCATATGTGGTGAGATCTGTGAACAGAGTAAGACTAAATCTTCGACCAAATGACCCAGTCGACTTGGATTTTGAACTTGATACTGACTTTCTCAACGAGAATGCTCCTGATTTTTTGCGGCACGACATCGAGATTGGTGGTAGGCGCCACGTAGTGTTTTATACAGATAGACAATTAGGTCTCCTTGCGAAGGCTAAGACATGGTATATGGACGGAACGTTCAGAGTTGTTAAAAAACCTTGGATGCAATTATTTTCAATTCATGGATTTGTAAAAACTGATGGCAACACGAAACAAATTCCACTGGTGTTCTGTTTTATGTCAGGCAGGAAAAAAGATGATTACTACGCTGTATTACGCGCCATTGACAGACAACTTCCACAACATATTGAGCTCCGTAAAATTGTTGTAGATTTTGAAATTGGAATGTGGCAGGCAATCCGTCAAAGATTTGTAGATACCCCAATTCAAGGCTGTGTTTTCCATTGGTCTCAGGCTGTGTATAGGAAAGTTCAAAACCTGGGATTGCAAACTGAAGACAACAACCAAGATGAAATATACAAGTTTCTGAGGAGAGTTATGGCTCTGCCATTCCTTCCACCTGAACATATAGCAGAGGCATTCAGGAAATTGGATGAAAGCGTGCAGTCACCTACAGTTCAAAGATTGATGGACTATGTCTATGATACATGGATAAATAACAGTGTTTTCAAAATTGAGTGCTGGAGTGTTTTTATGTGTAGTGTTAGGACAAACAATGACACAGAAGGTTGGCACAATCGTTTGAACTCTAGAGTTAACACCAACGGTTCTGTTCCTTTTTATCTCTTGGTGGGGGAACTTTTTCAAGAGGCTCAGGGCATACCACTTTTAATAAAATTACTTTCAGAACATAAGCTGCAGAGAAAACAAAGGAAAAATGCGACTAAGGTACAGGCGCAGTTATTTGAACTTTGGGACGCTTACAACAAAGGTGAAATCAGTACAAGTAGGTTACTGAAGAGATGTGCCGGAATTTACGGGCCATAAAAATGTAATTATTCTGCTGTGTTTATGTTTGGGTTTATATGTTTTAGTAAAAAATGCCGTCTATTTCGGGAGATTACACCCTTCTACGGGGTTCTCGTTTTTGGGCTACTTCTGTTCCATGCAGCGGCGTATGCTGTCATTGCACGAAAAATTACTCCATAAGCAACACGAAAAATTAATGTACCAATGCACTTTGTACCTGGCTTCATCGGGAGGGATGGAAAAGAATTATCACGAATTAATTAACGCCAGTTTTTGAAGGTACCAACACCCCTAACCTTGGATTTTGATTTGGGGGGGGGGGGGGGCTGAGGTGTAAATACTAGTACCCACCCCTTTACCCCCGGTTCATATGCCACTGATTCTACTAGAGCATCGTATCACTGTATGACGCGCAAGAGGAACGTAATAAAAAAGTGTCACAATATTTCCCCCTTATTTAATAATATTGTGACACGTTTGTTACGTTCTTCTTGCACGCCATACACTGGCACGATGCTCCAACAGAGTAAACTCTCGAACTTATTTATGATTATTGTGACACGTTTTCGTTACGTTCGTCTTGCACGCCATATACTGACCCGACGCTCCAACAGAGTAACCTCCCGAACTAGACGTCATTTTAAAAAAATGTTTATATGTTTATTTTAATGTTTTGGTTGCTTGAAAACAGTACTATCTTTTATATATGTTATATGCTATAAATATTGTTGCTATTTTCTATTAAAAATGTTAAAAATATTGTTAGGTTCATTGATATAATAAATAAAAAAGTTCCTTTAAATTGATGTTAATTTTTTTTTATTGTTCCCGAGTAGAAAATCCCTTGGTGCCGAAACGACCTGACCTAGGTGCCGAAACGACCCGATGCCAAAAGCGTCGGTGCCGAAACGACTTGGCTAGTGCCGAAACGACCTGACCTGGGTGCCGAAACGACCGGGTGCCGAAACGACCCGATGCCGAAACGACCCGACACCGCCAACTCGACCCCTGGGGGCGAGTTGGCCCGATTTTGGGGGCGAGTTGGCCCACTTCGAAAATTATCGATATTTATTTTTTTATTTGAATTAAATTGAATTATTTTAAATTTCCTGTTACTTACAGTTTTCTGAATTAGTAATCCCAATTATATCCGATTTTCTTTTTAATCATCAGCTTCTCAGACTTAGTGCATTCCAGCACAAATAAATTTTACAGTATAATAATAACACTTTGGCCAGCCGCTGATTTGTCGCGGTTCTCGGACGAGAAGGCCATGGTTACCCCTGTACTCCCTTATTATACTTTTGTAAATAAATATTATTATAAATTATTTTTGAAATTGCGCGTTGTTACTCATTTCTCAACACCCATCATGACTAATCCTCGTTATTCCATCCGGGGGCGAGTTGGCCCAGGGGCGAGTTGGCCCGGGGCGAGATGGCCCACCAGCAAGGGGGCGAGTTGGCTCGGGGGCGAGTGGTTCCGTTCCCAACCGCCCACCAGAGGAAATATCTTTTAAATCAACATTTTCTTTAGCAAACTTGTAATAATAGTCATCAAAACGTGTTGGATAACCTTTGGGTCGATTATTAGATTTTTTTTCAGTTTTTATGGGTTTTTCCGAGTAAAAGTTATTTTCTTGATTGATGATTAGGTAAACATTAGTTGAGTCTAATTAATTAGATATTAATCTTTGTTTGCTGTTCGGTGATTTTTTTAATTTTAATTATTACCCATTATTGTTGTAAGGGACCTTACACATTTGGCATCAAGTCGTTTCGGCACCGGGACGTTCCGGCACTGGTTCCTATGTTATTTCACAAGAAAACACAATTTACCATTTTAGGTTCTTCAGAAATGAGATGTTAAAGGAAATGGGTTTTTTATATAATGGGGGCGAATTCTGAGAAGGCCTTGATTACCCCTGTGCTCCAATTAACTGCCTCACTATTCCCACGCTTCTTCTCTCCTAGCTTCCAACACTCGGAGACGAACCGTTTGATGATGACATCCCGTACTCCATTATTCCCATTCTCTCTGATAAGCATACTGACCCTCTCTTTTGTGTCACCCACTAACTACGCGTCCTTCATTCTCCCACCCCACTTCCCTAGTATCCTCCCAGTAAAGCTTATTCTGTTGGACTGGTATTTCGGACATTCTACTGGAAAGTGTATAGGGTGTCCTCCACGCCTATAAAGCACACATCTGACACTCATTTTCATTGTTTTTCCTAATTTCCTCCTATAAGCTCCAGGGACCGCGACCTCTGCTTGAACAATAGTGCCCCGCAAAGGTGCCATCAAGGTACTCCTCAAAACCTGGCTTCTTGTCCTGATTATCACGCAGGCCACCAAAAGACTTCTTTGATTTGACCCCCCTCCCCCTCGCCAATTAAGGTTGCCATCCTCAATGACACTTTCTCTGACGTTTTTACAGGGGGTTGTCCCTACATCTAAGTCTGATATCTCCAATGAGTGGGTCTCTATTAACTCCCCCACCTCCAGGGGCCATCCACCCTGTCTTTGTATTTGAATTCCAAATATTCTGGAACATTAGTTTACACCATGGACTGATAGCAGAGTTTCAGTAAGTCTATGGTGTCCTTGATCCCCATCCATCCAATCTCACCCTGATTGCTTCTTGTGCTGGCATATTATTCGGCCTCGTTACCAATCAGCTTGCACCGTTCTGCATGGTTTCCAAGCTCTTTAAAGCCGTTTGGTTTAGAGGTACCACTTCTGTACTATATGTTATACTTGGTTCACCCACCATTTCCCTGATGGGTTTCCCTAGAAGAACTTTACTGAAACTGTTTCTCCCTATAAGCTTGATTTGGTTAAGGAGTCGCTTTCCATTCACAGTCAGTTTATTCGCGTGTTGTCGGTTGCTCAATGCCAACAGACAACAAGACCTTCTAGCGAATGCTAAGCCCTGAGGCATGGATGGAACCTTCAGAGTTGTAAACAAGCCATGGGTACAGTTATTTTCGATCCACGCATTTGTCAAATGTGAAAACAACACTAAACAGGTTCCTTGAGCCTTTTGTTTTATGTCCGGAAGGAATTATTGACGGACAGCTTCCAAGACGAATCTCTAGCCCTCAGGAAAGTTGTTCTGGATTTCGAAAGTGTCCTAGCTGTGGCAGGAATTATGTGAGAGGTTCGATGATATATAATAATAAATAATAATAATATACATTTATATAGCGCAAACATCTCACAATATTAAAAAAGTTCCATGGCGCTTTACAACACTGCTCATAAACAAAAATATGACCAACATAGGATTTAAAAATATTTGTTAAATAAATGGGATTTCAGTCTAGATTTAAATGCTGTCAAAGAAGGGGCTGTTTTAACAAATTCTGGTAGCACGTTAAACAGTCTAGGAGCATTATAGCTAAAAGAACGTCCACCGTAGCTAGCGAGAACATAGGATTTCTCTTCTAAAAGATTTTGGTTTGTGGAACGGAGGGGGCGTTTCGGTATATATGGTTTTACTAGATTAGCAATGTAAGCTGGGGACTGCTTCATGTGTACTT
Organism: Pictodentalium vernedei; assembly: GCA_031216915.1. Taxonomy (NCBI): domain Eukaryota; kingdom Metazoa; phylum Mollusca; class Scaphopoda; order Dentaliida; family Dentaliidae; genus Pictodentalium; species Pictodentalium vernedei. The sequence continues at coordinate 575,004,683 of CM062297.1, read as the reverse complement.
TATATGTGAAGAGGAGAATTTTGAACTCAACTCTGGCCATAATAGGAAGCCAATGCAAACTTTTCAACTTAGGTGTTATGTGATCTCTCTTTGATATACCAATACAGGGTTCTGCATTCCTTACATAAAATACAAATGTAAAAATGATCACATAATGTGTAATACCAGTGTCTACCGAGCTCGGAATTTTTTATTTAACACGGTGGTACACTGCCACATCATTACATTTAAACTCCAACAACATCAAATACGGTGTGTATTACTCTTTCTACACATGTGCATGAAAGGTAAAAAAAATCGAAAGTTTCTCTGTTATGTGTGGTTTCTTCTTTTATTATCAGCACCTAGAGAGCCCCATGGGTAAATGTACTCCCGTATCTAATGTTGAAATTGATACAGAATTACAAGCCTATTCTCAAAATTGTAAGGCGAATGCTGTCTCGTTGATGGGCATGGTTTTCAACAGGGCATATTTAACTCATCTCCTTGCTTTTATTCTGCTGGTGCTCTTTGCATTAATCGAAGTATCTGAATATGGTTCAGACTCTACCTATTTAAATAAGAAGCACAACACTTTAAAAATATGCCATCTCAATATACAGAGTATAGATGTAGATCCGAAATTAGGCATTTTAAAGTGTGAAGCTTTAGAGTTAGATATCCTGACCCGATGTCTAAAGTCCTCTTGTCCAGTTTTCAGGAGCCAATTCGCAAGGATCACACGACGTTTGACGGGAATGTGGAGAGATATTTTAAAGAAGGCATTAGCTACCGACACAGACCTGATTTTGAATTGCCGAATGCTGATTGCCTATGTAAATAATCACAAAACATGGCAGACCCAGGCTACTGTTGGGCGTGTTTTACCGCCCGCCCAATTGTGTATCAGAAATGTGAAATCTTATCTCAATCTGCAATGAAACACCTAAGGGTAGTCAAATAGCCGACCTTATAGCTACTGGGGATTTTTATTGACGATCAAATTAACGGTCCAAATAGGATCATTTTTCTGACATTTTTCTACTGTTTTAACTTAACTCAATTTGTAAATGAACCAACATGCTTTGCTGAAACACTGGTATCGCTGCTCGACCTCTTTGATGTGAGCAACTCCGTAAACGCTTTATCCTGTCATTTTTGGTTTCTAGACAACGCGTGCCCACGGCAACTCGTACCAGTCAAGTCGTACCCAACATTGGACGACTCGTACCCATTTTCGGCTGGACAACTCGTAGCCACAATTGGACAACTCGTACCCAAGGTTGGACAACTCGTACCTATGGCTGGTCAACTTGTACTTGGTGTTTAATTGTATGGGTGAAGGCAGTTAATGGCCTGAGAACTATAGAAGCAGGGTTTTTGCTTTTGTTTGATCCGTTTAAGGTGCTATAATAGTAATGGAAATCAGTTTACTTCGAAATTCCTTCGTCAGAAATCCCATGAATATGAATGAAATATACACAAATTTTACGTCTAAATGACGGCTGTGACACACAGAACAGGAAACATATATTCATTGACCATACTTTGTTGATAGCAGGCACCAGTGGTTCCTGGAAGTCTGCAATCGTATTCGTACGAGAACTGGGGTGAATGACCCCCCCCCCCCCCCCAACCCCGACACCCGGTTTCTGCGCTTCAATATTGGGAAACAGCGAACTGGAAAAAATAAAAGGCCTTGCATCTAGGCATAGGCTCTGCAAATTATCAGGGTGAAAGCCATAGCCTTCGTCGCATTAACTCTTGCCTTTCCTGACCGGAGTGGCGCCTCACCAGTGATGTAACTTTGCCACACGAAAAATAATCTAAAGGTGGAGAGTGGCATTATTATTTTTCGTGTGGCAAAGTTACATCACTGGTGAGGTGCCACTCCGGTCAGGCGAGAAAGGATTTCATTGTAAATTGAGAGTCCAGCCGGATTTTGTACAGGTAAATTGGCACAGGTCCATATAGATGTAATTTGACCAGGAAAGGGACTTCTGATGGGCCCCGATCGCGTCCGACATCGCGTTAATCCTTGAACCAAGGAAGGGGTGGGGTAGGGTGGGGGAATGAGCCCCGATCCCATCTGATTTTGCGTTAACCCCTCAACAGGTGAAATGCTGGGCATGACTACCAGTACAACAAAATGTTACGTAGAAAAGCCCTCAGAAGTTTAACGAAGAGCCAAAGTTTACCCGATTTGTTTTTTTGTTTTTTTTTGGGGGGGGGGGGGGTGGGGGGAGGGGGGGCGTCTCCCGTATCTACACCACTGTATTAATATATAATTTAAATATTTCCTGTTTGTTTCGAATTGCTCTCTTGATGAAATCTTCAAACCGGCGAAATTGACTTTCGGCGAAATCTGTTCAGACTGTTCTGCTGAGATAAATGCAAAAAATGGAAAGTTTTTGCCTTTATGCACACCCATTGAAAGCAGCCACTCATCTTCTCAAGTCCTTCAGCCAATATTCGCCTTCGCCCATACAATTAAAGACCAGGTACTTGTTGACCAACTGTGGGTACGAGTTGTCCAACTTTGGGTACGAGTTGTCCAACTGCGGATATGAGTTGTCCAACCGAAAATGGGTACGAGTCGTCCAATTTTGGGTACGACTTGACTGGTACGAGTTGCCGTGGGAACGTTTGTCCTGACACCTAATTTTTAGGCTTTTTCCTCTGGGAAAGAATATTGTTTTTCTAGGGATTATTATTTTTGGGTTTTTTTTTTTTAGGCTTTTCCCTCTGGAAAAGACTATTTGTTTTTCTACGGATTATTATTAGGCTTTTCCCTCTGGAAAAGACTATTGTTTTTCTACGGATTATTAATTATTGTTTTTCTACGGATTATTATTTTTTTTTAGGCTTTTCCCTCTGGAAAAGACTATTGTTTTTCTAGGGCTTATTATTATTTTTGGTTTTTTTTTTTTTCCACACATCTTGTCCGCACGATTCTGAAGCCATTTTTGAACCGATTTTCACAAAATTTTGCACACTCATAGAGGGGCACAAAATCTAAAATACCAGAGCGGAATTTTCGATTTAACCCTCATTTCGTCAGAATTGGTAAAAAACTGTCAAAATTCGGGTTTATTGGCACTTTCTCGAAACACGTCTTGTAGATTTTTTTTAAGCATTCATCATTGCTAGACCTGCCTGTGATACGATCATTGATACACAAGACATATCAGGCAATGCATACGGTAACCCTCCACAGGCTGCCAAACATCAAAATTTTGATGAAATGGGCTGTTTCTGAGCCCCCACAGCACCCAAACGATACCCGAGAGGTAAACATAACTTCCTTTATTGGAAGTGGAATTCACGGAGGATCATTTTTGTAAGTAATAAGGGTGTTCAAAAAACCAAGCGTTAACCCGTTTTTGGGCTGGTTAAACAGCAATACCCCCATAATACTCAAAAATTAATGTTTGTCGTGGATTTCTCTAAACGAGTCTTGTAGATTTTCAAGAAAAATTTGTCACTCCCAGGCCTTGGTGTGGCAAATGCGGTGAGCATTTGTTAACCCTCCACGGGCTGCTAAAAGTCAAAATTGTGATAAAATGGGCTGTTTTTGGACGCCAACAGCACCCAATGGGTACGAAAAAAGGAAGGGAGCCTTCTTTTATCGAGCGCACAATCTATACGCAAACATTTTTGTAAGTAGTAAGGGTATTCAAAAGTCGAAGTCTTAACCCATTTTGGACAGGCTAAAGAGAGAGACCCCTTAAAATCTTAAAATTCCCATTTTCTGTGGATTTCTCTAAAAACATTCTGTAGGTTTTCAAGAAAAATTGACTACTCGCAGGTCTTTGTGTGATATTACAAGTTGCATGGGCAAAATATTCCGGTGCCTGTTTATTAACCCTCTAGAGGCTGCCAAGCTTCGTAATTTTGTTGAAATGGGCTGTTTTCGGACACGCACAGCACCCAATGTGTACCTGAGAAATAAACATAATCTCCTTTATTGGAAGTGGAATTCACCGAGGGACATTTTTGTAAGTAATAAGAGTATTCAAAAAAACCAAGCGTTAACCTCTTTTGTGGTTGTCAATAGCGATACCCATCAAAAGCTTAAAAATTTATGTTTTCCCTGGATTTCTTTACAAACTTCTGGTAGAGTTTTCAAGAGAAAATGGCCACTGGTAGGTCTTGGTGTCACATTACCAGTTGATAGGATAAATTATTCCGGGAAGCATTTGTTAACCCTCCATGGGCTGCTAAATGTCAAAATGTTGAAAAAATAGTCTGTTGTTGGACACCAACAACATCAAATGGGAATGCAACAGAGATGCATAACTTCTTTTACCAGACGCAAAACTGACAGGGAAACATTTTTGTAAGTAGTAAGTGTATTCAAAAATCGAGGTCTTAACCCATTTTGACTAGTTAAAGGAAAATGGGTTTCCCCGAGCCTCACCCCACCCCACCCACCCACCACAAACAGACACCCTTGATACAAAAAAACAGTAATTCATTTTTCATCGAGTGAATGTACTGTGTTTAAAATAGGATGAAGATGATCCGAAATACAATGGATTTCAACTTTATACAGTGTTTAATTTTTCGTGTGTGTGTGTGTGGGGGGGGGGGGGGGGGGGGAGGGGGGGGGGTCTTAATTCTCAAGTGGATATCATTTCTTTTTTAATATTTCCTTAACAATATCAATCTCTGACAATGAAAATTGCAAACTTCTCAGAGACAGCTTTTCATGTTACAGCGTAAGCGAGTAGTACATTAACAGCAGGAGGCGCGGCGTCGCGGCTTAGTGGATAAAAGCATTGAACGTCAAACCGAAAGGTCCACGGCTCGAGTCTGACCAGTGGAAACTACTTTGTATACTTCGGCAAAGCACTTTATCCTGATTGCCCATCCGTGTGGGTGGGGAGGGGGATAAAGTCGCACTGTATACAGAGTACTCCACCTCGATTGTGCACTTGTCTTGAGCTAATGCTGGGCTAACACTGCTAGTGCGGAGTTAGTACGTTCGGGAGTCTTGCATATGCTCGCCATTGCTCAGTGGTTCTCTCTAGGTACTCCGACTTCTACTGCCTATAATTTAACCCTTTACCCAACGTAACGGCCAAAACCGACCAAAAAGTAATGAAAATTGACAAGCGATTTTTGAGAATAGCTCTCAAAAATCGCTAATTAATTTTCATTATTTTTTCATTTTGTGTCTCAAAAACATAG
>CM062297.1:574916590-574999411 GCA_031216915.1 Pictodentalium vernedei | reverse complement strand
AGCCAGAAAGTCGAAATTTCGACTTTTTATCTCGAAATTTCGACTTAAAATCTCGAAATTTTGACTTTTTATCTCGAAATTTCGACTTTTTTATCTCGAAATTTCGACTTAAAATCTCGAAATTTCGACTTTTTATCTCGAAATTTCGACTTAAAATCTCGAAATTTCGACTTTTTATCTCGAAATTTCGACTTAAAATCTCGAAATTTCGACTTCTTATCTCGAAATTTCGACTTAAAATCTCGAAATTTCGACTTTTTATCTCGAAATTTCGACTTTCTATCTTGAAGTTACACACTTGATATTGTCTTACAGGGTCTTTTTATGTCGCCAGTTGAACACTCTGCACTTGATAATTGGGAAAGGAATTGGCGTTTGTTTTTCGACTCTGTAATTGATTTCAAAGACAGTAGTTCATAACACAGGCAATTGAAGTTCAAAAGAAAGGAAGCTTCTCCTGAACTGAAGGATAAAATTAGTAACATTGTTGAGAGTTTAACTCTGAAGCACGCCTCGGTTAATTTAACGCATTTTCGCGGAACTGAAGTGGCTCGCAGATCGCAAGTTTCATCTTACAGACTGGAGGTAATTATTTTTAGGAGTGTCAGTTGTATGTTCCATATGTACGGAAGCGTATTGCTACGGTGGCTGATTTAGGACACTCAAATATTTATTTTTATCTCGTTATAACGAGATACGATCTCGTTATAACGAGAAACGATCTCGTTATAACGAGATACGATCTCGTTATAACGAGAAACGATCTCGTTATAACGAGAAAGTATCTCGTTATAACGAGAAAACATCTCGTTATAACGAGAAAACATCTCGTTATAACGAGAAAACATCTCGTTATCTCGAGATAAAATCACTTGACTCTGATGACATGAAACATATAGCCCCCACCACCAAAACAGTTTATATATCTCGCGGGTGTTTTCAATATTCTGGATGTAATACATGGGAAAAACACCTACCCGCCCCCACCCCCAAGCATCCCAACCCTGCCCGTGAAATACCGCTCCTCTCCCTCGCACATGTTGTCAACGATAATTACGATAAGCTCATATAACTCTCATACCAATAAACACAGAAAATGAGATGGAATTCACACAAACAAATGAAACAACTATAGCGTAATAAACTCGCTGCCCCCCCCCCCCCCCCGCTCCTCCCCCACACCGTACGTGGAACACTTTTTCGACACACGGCACTAAAAACACGACTATAGCCTCAGCCCCAAAACAGTGTACATATCTTACGCGTGTCTTTAATACTGTGGATGTAATACACGGGAAACACTCCTACCCCTCTCCTTCCCAAAGCATCCCACCAATGCCAGCGAAATACCCCCCCACCCCCCCCCCCCCCCCTTTTACACATGTTGTAAAAGATAATTACGACAAGTGTATTTAACGCTCATACTAATAGAACAAGGACAGGGACGTGAGAAGGTAAAAATATTGGGAGAGGGGTATCAAGGCGGAGATCCATGCAAAAGGGGCGCCCATTGTGCTGACAGTAGGATGATTCGAGTCGTGCAGTGGCGATGTGGGGGAGAGCACCAGATGTGGTATCCCCTCCTCGTTGGCGGGGTCCGGGGGCCCTTCCCTGGGAAAATTTTGAAAAATATGAGGGCCAAAACTCGCGTTCTCAGTGATTCTGAGGCCGCTGTGACACTACCAATTCAAATTCTCTGCTCGTTTCGCAAATAGGCTAGCTTCTGAATTTATCCGTTTGGTCAACCTCTTCGTTTGTGTTTTGTTTTGGACTGACTTCAAACATCTCCACGAGTTTAATCGGGACCATGGGTTAATAATTTTTTGATTTTTTTTTTTTTTTTTTTGGGGGGGGGGGGTTAGTAATTATCCCCCTTACATCCCCCCCCCCCCCGGTTTAACACCACTGAGAAAGGATGGAAAACAGAAAAATGAGATGGAATTCACACAGACAAATTAAACAACAAAAGCGTAATAAACTTACTGCCACCCCTCCCCACACTCTTCCCTCCACACACAAGGAGAGATTTATTTATTTATTTATTTATTTATTTATTTATTTATTTATTTATTTATTGGAATTTGACGACTCTTTCAGCAGCCAGGGTCATGTCGTGTAATGTAGTTCTACGGGTGGAGGAAGAACCGAAAAATCGGAGAGAACCACAGAGCAGCGGCGAGCAACCGTCGAACTCTCCAACGTACTAACCCGGCAGAATTTGAGTTATATATAGAGTTCTAACGCAAGCTGAAGACGACAGTATATAGCTTCACAAAAGTGACTTTAAGCACCAATAAATAATTAAATAAATTCCCTATACCAGTGATGACTATAGTCGTCATGCTTCATATTCCATGTTCAGCTCAATCTATCAGTGAACAAAATGAGAAGTTTATTGAAAAACTTAGTGCTGAAGCGGCAGGGGGGGGGGGGGAGAGGGGGACACACCATCCAATAACATTGACCCCCACCCCACCCCCACAAAAATTAAACTGCCACTTATAATTCCCAAACCTCCTTTCGCTCAAGATGCCCAGAATGGGCCCCAGAGCTTTATAATCTGAAAAAATCCCACTCGGACCCCACCAATGGGAGGGCGTACCTCCCAAACTCTCCGTCCCCTGTCTCAAACCTCGAGACATGCCCGTGGTATGTCGTTCTCGACCCTCGCTATATTACTGCCCCCCCCCCCCCCCCCCCCCCCCCAACACACACACAGTTTGGGATCCTAGCTCTACACAGTAAAAAACAATTTTCTGGAGCTTCAGTATTCATGCATTGCATTATTGTTATATTATTCACACCATTTAATTCTATTTCTAAGAAGTGCACAAGTTATCGGTATACCGTATATATTGGCCTAATCATGATAAGCCTTTTACCCACAGCAGCGACACAAACCGTCCGTGTAATATACAAAATTCGCCACTCAAAATTTATGTTCATAATTTTTTCTCCCAAACCATAGTTTATGATATCGCATCGAAAAGAGCTCGACGAGCTCGTTCAAATGAGTGTCATAAGCCGTTTAGTTTGGAAGAAAAAAAGTGAATTTCATTTATTTTTTGTGTAAAAATAATTGTGGGCCCACTGTTGTCTTCAACTTGCGTTTGGCAAAAGGTTAATGACGCCATAATGTGTTCCCACGACAAACATGTACAGCTACCTCTATATAATTATGAGATCGCGGTAGCTCATTTGTTAGAGTATCGAGCTTGAAACATAGAGATCGACGGTTCGATTCTGACCCGCGTTGTGTCTTTAGGCAAGACACTTAATCCCAACTGTCCACGTGGCCTGACGTGGGGTCACGGTGGCATTATGTGCTAGGGCGTACTGCACATCGATGGTGCACGTGCCTTCAACCGCTCTAACTCTAATTCTGTCGGGTTAGTATGTTGGAGAACTTGACGGTTGCTCGCCGCTGCTCAGTGGTTGTCTCCGGTTCTTCCTCCGCCAAGGGAACTACCCTACATGACATGCCCCTGGCTGTTGAAAGCGTCGATAATAAATAAATCTCTCCTTGTGTGTGGTGGTGGGTAGTAAGTTTATAAGGCTATAGTTGTTTAATTTGCCTGTGAAAATTCCATCTTATTTTCTGTTTTTCATCCTTTCTCGCCCCACCTCTTCAATGAAAAAAATTATTAACCAATGGTCCCGATTAAACTCTTGGAGATGTTTGAAGTCAGTCCAAAACAAAACACAATCGAAGAAAGTTAACCACGCGGATAAATTCAGAAGCGCGCCTAATTACGAAACGAGCAGAGAATTCGAATGGGTAGTGTCACAGCGGCCTCATAATCACTGAGAACGCGAGTTTTGGCCCTCATATTTTTCAAAATTTTCCCAGGGAAGGGACCTCGGACCCCGCTAACGAGAAGGGGATACCACATCTGGTGCTCTCCCCCGCCTCGCCACTGCGCGACTCGAATCATGTTACTGTCAGCACAATGGGCGCCCTTTTTGCATGGATCTCCGCCTTGATACCCCTCTCCCAATATTTTTACCTTCTCACGTCCCTGTTCTATTAGTATGAGCGTTAAATACACTTGTCGTAATTATCTTTTACAACATGTGCGGGGGGGGGGGGGGGGGGGGAGGTATTTCGCGGGCATTGGTGGGATGCTTTGGGAAGGAGAGGGGTAGGAGTGTTTCCCGTGTATTACATCCACAGTATTAAACACACGCGTAAGATATGTACACTGTTTTGGGGCTGAGGCTATACTCGTGTTTTTAGTGCCGGGTGTCGAAAAAATGTTTCACATACGGTGTGGGGGAGGGGCGGGGGAGGGGGGGGGGCGGCAGCGAGTTTATTACGCTATAGTTGTTTCATTTGTTTGTGTGAATTCCATCTCATTTTCTGTGTTTATTGGTATGGGAGTTATATGAGCTTATCGTAATTATCGTTGACAACATGTGCGAGGGAGAGGAGCGGTATTTCACGGGCATGGTTGAGATGCTTGGGGGTGGGGGTCGGTAGGTGTTTTTCCCATGTATTACATCCAGAATATTGAAAACACCCGCGAGATATATAAACTATTTTGGTGGAGGGGGCTATATGTTTCATGTCATCAGAATCACGTGATTTTATCTCGAGATAACGAGATGTTTTCTCGTTATAACGAGATGTTTTCTCGTTATAACAAGATACTTTCTCATTATAACGAGATATTGTCTCGTTATAACGAGATGTTTTCTCGTTATAACGAGATCTTTTCTCGTTATAACGAGATATTTTCTCGTTATAACGAGATATTTTCTCGTTATAACGAGATGTTTTCTCGTTATAACGAGATCGTATCTCGTTATAACGAGATAAAAATAAATATTTGAGTGTCCTAAATCAGCCACCGTAGAAACCACTTGTTAGGGCCTGTTTTTTAACATGCAATATCATTACATTCGTTAGACACGAGTGATCCTATGGGAGGTTTGCTGGAGGGTGTTGGAGGTGGGGTGGGGGCTCATTTTTTATCTGGGAGGAGAAGCTTGCCTAGCCTTCCCACCCATCCGGAGAGCTTTTAGGGTAAATTCCACATATTTGGACCTATGGGGATACAAAAGAGACAGTGCGTGCATGCGAGGGGAGAGGGCGGATGGATGCGTGTGTGTGATGGGCGTGGTAAGCAAATCCTGTCAAATGAACATGAAACCCACATCATGCACGGAGTTGAGGGACATAATGTATAGACAGTGACAAGACACCATTAGGAGTTAAGCTTCCGCATACCTGTATAACATCCTATAACTTTGTCAGACATTATTATGTCCCTTGCCATCGTGGGAGGGGATATACGAAGGGGTTCCGTCAGGTCTTCTTTCTTCCAAATATGGGTTCGTCTTCACTACGGACGGGAGCACCCTCTAATTTCCAATGCAATCGAACATGCCCTTTATAGGCCCTTAACACTCCGCGCTAGAATGAACAGGAGTCCTGTTCGATTATTTTCTGTCATTGTCGGGTTTACAATGCACCGCAGTATGACGCCACTTCCCCCTCCGGCTAGCCCTTCGGGATATTCACAGGGCATAGTGACCCCCCCCCCCCCCCCCCACACACACACACTCAATTGGAATTCTCCCCGCAACTGGGTCGGATTCTCATACATGGTGTTGGTAAGTAGGTTTAGTGGACCTGTCTGTTGGGAGGTCAAGACCATATGTTTTCTCACAAAAAATAATCCGTGCGCATGAAAGAATAATCCGTGCAAACAAATTAACAATCCGCGAGCGCGGATTATTATATCGTGCGCACGGATCATTTTGGGTAAAAAAAAACATATGGTCTTCTTGACCACCGCCTCCCCCCCCCCCCCCCCCCCTCCCACTGTCCGAACATTCAGACCCACAAGGCAAACTTACCAACGCCATGCAAGGGAATCTGGTCCAGTGGTCCAGAATTATAATCTCTACTTGGCTTGGGGGGATTGCAATTGGGGCGGGGCGGGGCGGGGCGGGGCGGGGCGGGGCGGGGAGATGGGTCGATATGCCGCAGATGGGGGACGATTGCAATTGGGGATGGGGGTCGATATGCCACAGGTATATCCCGAAGGCCGGAGAGGAAAGGTATAGGCTGGTGTATCACCCCTTCCATTGGGGGACCCGGGCAGAGGAGGCTCCGGAGACTTTTTCCGCAATGGGGTTGGGGAGGGGTTGTGCAAGTAGGGCACATGCTTTCCATTAATAGGTGGGGGGCATAAAGAAGTATCATATCATTACATTTTTGAAGCAAGAGCAAACGTAGGAGGTTTGCTGGAGGGTTTTTTCGGGGTGGGGGATTCAATTTCTATTAAATCGGGGAGGAGAGGCCCACCCCACGAAAAAAGGGGGGGGGGGGATTCTACTCCCAGATAAAAAATCAAATGAAATCTTCTGATGCTTTTAGGATAAATCTTCACATTTTTGGACGTCGAAAATCGAGAAACGCTTCCCATATTTAAAAAAAAAAATACGTTTATGAACGTACATGGCTCAAAAGTATCTGCATCCGAACTTGCAAATGGATATGCTCATCAGCTGAGTTTTGTATAGAAATAAATAAAAGAGAATCAGTGTGTGTGTGTGTGTGTGTGTAAGAGAGGTGTGTGGATGTGTCACTGATGGACAGGTGGAAAATGGAGGAGGGGGCAAAGTCAATGTTTTGGGGCAAATGCCCTCCCATACACCCCCCCCACCCCCCCCCCCCCCCACACACACACACACTGTAGCGGCGCTACTGGATCCGAGGCCCCTTCCTTGAAATATAATTATTTAACTCTGTGGGCGATTCTCATTCTCATGCTTCCTGAGGGGAAGGTGAAGCCATTGATAGGTGTCCGGATGTCCTCCCTTGGTAAAATTTTCAAGCAGTGAAGCGTTGAGAGCAATTTTGAAGCCTCCTGAAGAATAATGAGGCCATTGGACCGGTGGGAGTCTGGGTCTATCGAAAATGTTCTTAAATTTCGAAGCACTATCAAGGGTTTAGGGGTCTCCTAAGGAAAGACGGGGGTTGGAAATCCTCAGTAGTTGTTTGAAATGTATTTAGAGGTGGGTGGGTGTGGGCGGGACGGGGGCAATGTAGGCCTAATTATTTGAGGCGGGTGGGGTGCGTTTCTCCAGACCACAGCCAGTGACCCCATCCTTCCCAGGTCTTTCCACCTTGGAGTCCAAGATTGTGCCTGTAGCGGATAAGCATAGGCCTATATTGCCGTCCGGGCCAAGCTCAATTGACGCCCCATCCTCAATCTCCATTCATTGTTAAGCATTTTTATGCCTGGCCTTATAGGCTCAAAAGACATCTGAATTTCATGTCTTTATAACATATTTATGCCCCCCCCCCCCCCCCCCCCCCCCCCCCGAGATTCCTCCCATCCCATCCCCGCCACGCACATACACCTGCTGACAGCAACGAGTGTGGGTTCTTGCGCAGTGATGTGGGGTCTTGCGCATATTTCACTTCGTCCTAGGTTATCGGCCATCTTTCATCTTTGGTGGCACGTAGATGTATTGCATGTTAAAAAGCAGAAGACGGGCCTAACAAGTGGTTTCGTATATACGAAAAAGTTTTCGTTTAAACGAAAGTGTTTTCGTTTAAACGAAAAAGTTTTCGTTTAAACGAAAATGTTTTCGTTTAAACGAAAAAGTTTTCGTTTAAACGAAAAAGTTTTCGTTTAAACGAAAGTGGTTTCGTTTAAACGAAAACGTTTTCGTTTAAACGAAAAAGTTTTCGTTTAAACGAAAGTGCTTTCGTTGAAAAAAGTTTTAGTTTAAACGAAAGTGCTTTCGTTTAAACGAAAAAGTTTTCGTTTAAACGAAAAAGTTTTCGTTTAAACGAAACAATTAATTTTTTTTTCCACGTGGCAGCAATACGCTTCCGTAGTACATATGAGCACTTGTAGATTTTCTGATAAAATATGTTTTACCGGGCATCTAACCTGTCACCGAACAAAGAGACATAGAAAAACGGGGGATTTACTGGATTAATTTAATTCTTTTAAATTCGTTTGCCGAACCGCCCATCCATCCAGCAGTTTATACTCATCCCCCATTTGGAAGACGTGCGTTGTATTTATTTGTCATGGTGGAGATCATGGGGGGGGGGGGGGGGGGGGGGGTACGTGCCCCCCCCCCCCCCACCTACACCAAAAGATCTTGGGAGGGGGCATGTTTTGTTCCCCGCACCCCCCAACCACGAAAAATTCAAAAGCAACTTGTGCAATATCCATCAAACTTGATGTGCGGGGATACCGGTTTGAAAGCGTTCGATGACTTAATATTTCTCCCCGTGACACTGGTACCTCTTGTAATGTGTTGCAAGACACGGGTTTCAGGAGCCGTGTCTCCTAGCACACCGAGAGACCAGGTCACCATGTTCGAGTGTTATTTCAGTGATCTCTGAATTCTGATTTGCTGTCTCTTCCACCTAAGATCGCCGTAGGTGCCGGGGTCGACGCCGAGAGCAGGCCTCGACCCGCTTAAAGTTCCCCCTCTCCATAAATTCGGACAGATCTGCTTTCATATGTGTGTGTGTGTGGTGAATGTGGGTGGGCGGGGTGTTTTGGTACAGAATGTGCTACTCTACTCTCTTTGAAGAAAGAGTACAAATGTATGTTCCCTCTCCCAAGGGCTTCTGAGAGAAATGTTATCAGGGGGTTCAAAGTTTCTTTCGGGCTCCTTCTCTTCTTCACTAATCATCGTGTTTTTATCCACTATGGGTTTATGGTATGAGCTGTAAGGCCCGGGGCCCTTAGTAAGCATCCTGGAAGTGGGCAGTGCTAAAAAACATTTCGATTGCCATTCGTGTGAACTTTTGTTTTTGGAAAATCTTACGATCATAGCCCCGAGATCCCGAAGCGATCGGGCTGTTCAAGCGCTTCGAGGGGGTAGGTCCCGCGTCCTCTAGAAAACGTTTTAAATGTACTGTTAAGTTGAGCGTTCTGGTGGCTTTCAGGTGAGAAATGCTGTTGGTTTTTAGGACGGTGCAAATTACGTGTTTTTTAAGAGCACGCTTCAAAAATAAAAACTCTGTCTCGCTGACAGTAACTGTTATTCGTTACTTGAATGGCATGGAGAATAAGAGAACAATACTCAAATTTACCTTACCTGAACATGCTGATTCGAATCTTCACCCCCCCCCCCCCCGCCCCCGTTCCCACAGCCAGGAGGCCAAAGGTTATGGAAGATGAAAGATGAAAGAGGTGGAATGGAGTGCTCTGTTGAATTTCCTGCATTTGAGGCCTTATGCACCTTTTCTCTCTCCGTGATAGATATAATAAATATAGATAAAATCAACGAGGATCAGAGAAAAGAATGCACATTTAATTGGACATCTTTGGTTATGTTACAAGCCTGCAGTGCAGATAAGGAGAAAGAATTTCATTTATTTTGTCAGCTTGAACACAATTTACTGGTTTTTTTACTGGATAACCAGTATGTCATCTGTGCAATCATTTCCTGAGATGTCAGGAAATTCCCCGTCCCCTTTGGGCTCCATGGCTCCTTTAGGACCCTGGGCCCCTTTTTGGAGCCTTGGGCCTGGGCACAATATACCCCTACACCCCCCATATGCCCTGCCCCTCCCTACCCTCTAAAATGTAACAGACGTCAGAAAAAGCTGGTCATATTCTGTTATTTCAGATAATGGTAATCCATGTGGGATTTGAGATTTGTAAAACCCCTTACCTACCTCTGAGCTACTGTTTTCCCTTGTTCCATCCTGATATTCAAGTTTCAATAAAATGTTGCCTTACAAACACATTGAAAATTTGAAATTCAAATATGTCGATAAGCTTACTTAAACGAAATGGTTCACTTTATTTTGTACTTTGCATACTTTATATTTTTCTCTGTAAAGAGAAAATAATATTACATATAGCATACAGATTGGTGCTATTTAAACACCATATTCTATTGCCACTAGGATGACTAAACTACCCCACTCAGCACATGAGGCTGTAGCGAGAGTTCTCAACTTCAATGAGAAGTCGGTTCCCATCCGGGGGGGGGGGGGGGGGGGGGGGACTAAAAATTTGCAAGACGTGACGTCCTGTTTTTTATTCGGCTCCTTTTTACACCCACCCACCCACCCTTCCCACTACGTGCAAATTTCTACTACCGTTCTCAGACACCCACTCCCACTCTCCCATTAAAATCCAAAATAAACTTATAAACTTCGTAGGCACAGCTGTCTTTAGGGGTTTTTCATAATGTTCTTAAACTGGTACCCACCAATTTAAACCTCTGTGGGCTGCTGTGGGCCCCAATCTACAAATGACAAGCTGTTCATTATCAGGCTGGCCAGAGCAGGTGTACATATACGGGAACAAATTTTCTTTTGAATTGTTCCCAAAATATTGTCTGCACATTTTCTACATTTCGAACAAGACACCCACCCCTACAAACGTGTGACATTTTCCCAGATTAGCCCAATATTCTCACATATAAAGCCTCCTGATTTGTATTTATGTTAAGAGTGTGATGTACAACATCATCTTTAAGGTTTGAAACACAAATGATGGTATTTATTAGCTGATATACTGATATGTTTTTAAAAAATTCAAAAAATTGCACAAGTTGGAAATGCACATTTTTGGCGCACTCAAGAGACCCACCCACCCCCACGTCACGTCTTGCAAATTTTTGGTGCCCCCCGCCCCCACCCCCGTCCCATCCACTTTTTTCCAAAGACATTTCCTCCATCACACATTTTGAGAAGGGGGGGGGGGGGGGGGGTTAGAAGTTGATGGGAATAAGGCATAGCTAGACCCACCTCCTTTCTACCAATTTGAAGGTGCTCTTTGTAGAAAATATAGGTAACAGTCTGAAGCAACTGAAATCTCATGTTTGGTATAGATGTTTATTTCTCAATAATGGAGCCAAGAATGAGCCAGAGATTGACTTTTTTTAATTACTTTTTAAATATGCTGTTTTTTGGGAAGAGGTGTTCATACTCCTTCCAAAGAATTGATTTTTTTGTTTTGGTAAATTGAGTAAAAAGATAGTACCTCGTGCATTTTAGACAGTATAACTGAGTAGTTAAGAACAAACTGAAGAAAAGAAGTTTCTACAGGCTTCAAACACAATCCATTTGAGCTCCTTCTCACATTCAACGTCACTTCAAGAATTAGTTTCTTGCTAATTTAAATGTTTCACAAGCATATAATTGAAAGGTAAAATTTATTTATGCATTGGTGTTTAAGGTCATTTATCTGCAACCGTAAGGCTAAAGGCAGGAAACAACTCTGTTAATATCACAAACAGCTTTTAAGATCTTGGTAATGTAATATATATTTTTCTACTTCATGAGATTGCACAATACTCCCACTTCACAGTCCCACGCTACTTCCAAGAGCATTCCCAATAGGCTGATGCAGCATCAATAATTCAGTTGTGTAGTTGTGGGGGTGGCTGCCACCCCCAAATGAGCCACACAAGCGCACATAGATCTCATGTGAGCAGCCTATAGTCAACATGGACATCAAGTTGGTATGTGCAACTGGTGTTCAGAACACTGAGAACAGCCTATAGAGTTATAGTTAAAGGATTAAAACGAGATCTCTTCCGCACCGCCTGGGGTGGTGCGGAAGAGATCTCGTTTTAATCCTTTAACTATAACTCTAGTTGCAGACGACTGTATCAATTACTTTTTCCGACTGTTTTCATTCTTTTACTTCCAAACGATAGTCTATGACCCCTCACCGCAACGAGCCCACGACCTCGTTCCACTGATGCTTCGTAACTTAAGGTTTGGTTTGAAAGAAAAAAATAAAAAATAATGAAAAACCTGCTGGTTTTTTGTAAGTTTGCTTGGTAAAGGGTTACTCAAGACAGTGCCAATATATACGCAACTGCGACGAAAAATCATTTCAAGTTAGTTTATATATAGGTGGGTGGGGTGAAGTATAGGGCAACGAGGATTTCTAAAAGAATGTAGAAGGAGGACGCGGTGAAGTTCCATTGAAAGAAAGTTTAAAGAATGGAACATCAAATATGGCATTTTTTGGTGTCTTGAAAACTTAACTTTGAGTTTTTTCATGTGATGGAGTTCTCTCTGTTTTCTTTGTTTATTTACTGAATAATCAATTTAGGCTAAAATAACTGCCGATCAGTTGTTAGAGACTAGAAGAATGCCTTTTTAGGTGAACATTAAAACCCATTTCGTGACAAATCGGAGAAATGCGCCTGCGTATAAAATAAAAAAAAAATCCACCGATTATTTTTATCTTTTCATTATTTCTTCTAAACCACAGCTTATAACCCCTTGTTGGAGTGAGCTTGTTCCAATGAGGGGTCATAGAGCTAAAGATATAGTTTGGAATGACAAAAAATGGAAAAATGGCGTTTTCGAAATATAATTGGCACTCTCTGAAACTTGCTAACTTTAGCTTATAACCCTCATTGGAACGAGCTCGTTGACGCAAAATTAGGTTAATATTGAGTAGTGCCTGTTCGGGTAGTATCGGTTGGGCAGTGCAGGTTGGGGCAGTGTCGCGAGGTCATAATTTTCTAACAAGAATTGACGACGCAAAACATCGCCGTGAGTCGCTCGTGGCACACTGAAGTTTTGCGTCGCTAGTTTCATCAAAATCACCCGCATTGCCCTCGTGGGGGCACGGTGGCGTTTTGTACTAAGGCGTAATGCATGTCGACGGTGCACCTCTCGTCAACCAATGTGTGGAGTTAGTATTTCGGAGAGCTGACAGTTGCTCGCCGTTACTAGGTGGTTCTCTCGGGGTACTCCGGCTTCCTCCACCTGTAAAACTGTCGTGCCCCCCCCCCCCCCCCCCACACACACGGAAATAAAACTATTTAGGTCACTAATCCGTTCACTGACCTTTTGCCTAATTACACGACTGGCAGTTTACTCTTGCCAAAACAAATAATTCCCACCCACAAACATAGCTTATGGCACCTGCTCCAACTCTCCTTATACCATTGACTCTATCAAGTTGTTCATTGTCCTTTTTGGGATGTTATTCCACTCCCGAAGAAGGGCCCGTGTAAGATGAGCGACATTAACTCGCCAGGGCCGTCGGGGAGGGGGAGACGGGGTAGTAACGGGGGCCCCGTGAGGACGAAGCCGCGCCACCCGAGACAGCAAGTTTGCGAGCTTTTTTCAATGCCAGTGTGTGTGAATCGACAGGCGGGCCGCGGGCCCCGAATTCACTAGTAAGCATATATTCCACTCAAGAACTGTCTAACCCAATCTAGTCTTTGAGAGGCAATTAAGTCATAATAGATATCGGTCGGGGGAAGGGTGAATAATTCCAAGGGTCCTTGGTAAGTTGGGTTTGAAACAAGGGGGCCCAGGTGGTACCGTCTAATTGATCCCCCCCCCCCCCAGGGTCCCGTATATTCTCTCGGCGGCACTGTAACTCACGCGCCAGAATATCGACCACAACGACGTCGTTAGCAACATTGTCGTTCATTTGACCTGTAAAGTGTGAACCGAGACTTGTCAGTGGATAACACACATCTCCAGTGGGCCAAGTGAAACCGATTTGGTGCATGTGCCCGTAGCCATTATATCGACGTTGACGTCGCCCGGGTGTAAGTTGCGGACCAACGTTGGAGCGTCGTGCCCTTAAATTGAACTTCCTCAACCAATTGGTTACGGAAGTGTGAGGGGCGTATGCCTCAGTTTTCATTTGGCGACGTAACGCGCGGACGTTTTCTCTGTTGACTCATGGACCTCAAATTACCGGGCGACGAGACGTTGCGATTGGTCCTACATAATTCGAGCAATAGCCCTCCCCCTATCAACTTCGTACATTCGCGGCACTTTGCTTTTCAATCGAGTTGAAATGAAATGTTGTGCAATCGATGTGCACTGTTCAAAACTACGATATTGTATGGTTTTCAAGCCCATAGTACGTGGGAGTGTTCCGGATACACGCTTCGTCGGAAAATCTGTTGAAAAGACCAAATTAGACAGAACACTGAGGTAGCTGTGTGTCAAATTTTACTGCATTTGGTCTGTGGATACCAAAAAAATATAGGCCTATCGGGGTGGGTGGGGGCACCAATTATTTGCGATACGTTATGTGTGGGATGGTGCGGTCTCAAAGTGGCGCTAAAAACGTGCTTTCTCAAATTATGCACTTTTTCATAATTTTCTGCAATATCTCATTTTTTAATGTTCCAAACCGTTGAGATAACGCCGCAAATCAACCCTAATTCGTTAGAAGTGTCTATTTGCCACCCGGGTGGCAAATAACTATTCCTCATTATTTTAGCTATTTGCCATCCGGGTGGCAAATAGCGATTTCAGTAACAGGTGGGATTTAGTTTTGGGTTGCATTAACACAACATTACAGGGCACATTCATCTAGTTTGGTAACAAAATAGGTGGAGTGGGGGTGTGGCGATAGGGTGATAAAAACCGATTTTAAGGAATATTTTAGAATTCGCCCTAGTACGAAACGCTGAAGGTATGTGTTTGAGTTACCACGAATGTCAAAAGGGGATGGAAAATAATGATAAAAATCAAAAGGGGATGGGAAATAAAAATAATACTGAAAGGGGGTGGCAAATAACTATACAAATTAATAATAAAAAGGGGTAGCCAATAATGATAACAACCAAAAGGAAGTGGCAATTAAAGATTATAGTCTAAAGGGGATGGCAAATAGTGATAACAATGGAAATGGGGGTGGCAAAAAAGATAATACTGAAAAGGGTGTGGCAAATAACTATAATAGTCAAAAGCAGGTGTCAAATAAAGATTATAGTCAAAGGGGGTGGCCAAAATTGAAAAGGGTGGTAAATACCATCAATAATCAAAAGGTGTGGTAAGTAACAATAATAATCAAAATGGGTGGGGAATAACAGTAATAATCAAAGGGGGTGGCAAATAAAGATAATACTGAAAAGGGGGTGGCAAATAACTATAATAATCAAAAGGTGTGACAAATAATGGTAATGATCTAAAGGAGATGACAAATAAAGATTATAGTCAAAGAGTAATGTCAAATAATGATACCATGAAAAGGGGGTGGCAAATAAGATAATACTGAAAAGGGGTGGCAAATAACTGTAATAACAAAAATGGGTGCCAAATAATAGTAACAATCAAAAGGAGGTGGAAAATAAAGATTATAGTCAAAGGGGGGTGGCAAATAATGATAACAATGAAATGGGGGTGGCAAATAAATATAATATTGAAAAGGGTGTGGCAAATAACTATAATAATAAAAGGGCTGCCAAATAATGGTAACAATCAAAAGGAGGTGGCAAATAAAGTTTATAGTCCAAGGGGTGGGGTCGCAAATAAAGATAATAATGAAAAGGGGTGGCATATACCATTAATAATCAAAAAAGGGTGGCAAGTGACAATAGTCAGAAATGGGTGGGGCATAATAATAATAATCAATGGGGTGGCAAATAATGATTACAATGAAAAGGGGGTGGCAAATAAAGATAATACTGAAAAATAATGGTAATAATCAAAAGGAGATGACAAATAAAATTTATAGTCAAACGGTGGTGGTAAATAATGATAACAATGACAATGGTGTGACAAATAAAGAAGATACTGATGATACTCCCTTTTCATTGTTATCCTTATTTTCCACCCACCTTTGATTATTATCATTCCCAACCACTTTTGATTATTATTATTATTTGCCACACCCTTTTGATTATTAACAGTAGTTTCCACCCTTTTCATTATCTTTCTTTGCCATTCCCGTTTGACAACTGTCCTTATTTGTCACCACCACCCTCTTTTGATTTGATCATTATTTACCATCACCTTTGATTATTAGCATTGTTCTCCACCCACTTTTGATTATTACCATTATTTGCCACCCTCTTTCGATTATTAACCATAGTTCCCACCCCTTTTCTTCCCCTTTAGATCAGTATCTTTAATTGCGACCCTTTTTGATTTTGATCATTATTTGCCACCCCCTTTGATTATCATTATTACCCACACATTTTGATTATCATTATCTGTGGCCTCTTTGATTATTAACAAGTAGTTTCCACCCCTTTTATTATTATCCTTTTTGCTATCATCTTTTGATCATTAGCCTTATTTGTCAACCCTTGTGATGCTTATCATTCTTTGCCACCCCTTTTGATTGTTGTAGTTATTTGCCACCCCATTTTTCGCATTATCTTTATATGCCACCCCTTTTTGTAATTATTATTGCTGCCCCTTTTGATTATTACAATTATTTGCCACCCCATTTCAGTATCGTCATTATTTGCCACCCCCTTTTTATTGTTTTTCATTATTTGCCACCCCCTTTCGTTATTATCATTATTCCGACCCACTTTGGATTATTATTATTTTACACACCCTTTGATTATTTTGCCACCCTTTTCTTGTTATCTTTCTTTGTCATTCCCTTTGACTATATCTTTATCTGTCACCCCCTTTGATTTTGATCATTATTTGCCACCCTTCAGATGGTTATAGTTATTTGGCATCCCTTTCAGTATTATCTTTATTTGCCATCCCCTTTTGATTGTTATCAGTTTCTGCCACCCCCTTTGATTCTTATCATTATTCCTACCCACTTTAATTATTATCATTATTTGCCACTCCTTTTGATTATTAACAGCAGTTCCCATCCCATATTTGCTTTTTTACCATACCCTTTGGTCGTTATCCTTTGATTATTATCATTCCCAACCACTTTTGATTATAATTATTTGCCAACCTATTTTCAGTATTACCTTTATTTGCCACTCCTTTTGATCAATATCCTTATTTGCCATTCCCTTTTGATTATTATAATTATTTGCCAACCCCTTTTCAGTATTATCTTTATTTGCCATCCCCTTTGATCATTAACATTATTCTCCACCCTTTGATTATTATTGTTGCTTACCACCACCCCTTTTGATTTTTAATGATATTTACTTTTTACTGGTATTTATTTTTTTGAATGTTATCATTATTTGCCACCCTCTTTGATTTTTATCATTATCCCAACCCACCTTTGATTATTATTATTTTGCACACCCCTTTTATTATTAACGGGGTATTTGCCACCCTTTTTCTTATTATCTTTCTTTTCCATCTCCTCTTGACTATAATCTTTATTTGCCACCCCCGTTTGATTTTGGTCATTATTTATACCCTTTTGATTTGCATCCATTTTCAGTATTATTTTTATTTGCCATCCTCTTTTGATTGTTATCATTATTTTTTGATTTTCATTATTGCCCACCCATTTTGTATTATTTGCCACCCCCCTTTCTTTATTAACAGTTGTTTCCACTTTTTTCATTATTATCATTCTTTGCCATCCCTTTTTGATCATAATCCTTATTTGTCACCCTCTTTTGATTTTGATCATTATTTGCCACCCCCTTTGCTTATTATCATTATACTTCACCCACTTTTGATTATCATTATTTGCCACCCTCTTTTGATTATAAACAGCAGTTTCCACCCCTATCATTATCTTTCTTTGTCATCCTCTTTTGATCATTAGTCTTATTTGCCACCCCCTTTTGATTTTGACCGTTATTTCTCCCCCTATGATTATTATCATTATTCCTCACACACTTTGATTACTATCAGTCTTTCGATTTTGAGGTGCGTCATTGCGCTTGTGCGCCATTGTGCGCGATGGCGCGTGCAATTTTGAAAAGCTCCGCGCCACCTTGGCAAAAAAGCATCAGGCTATATGAGTGCCTGTTTAAATGTTCGCATTACCTTAATACAAGTGGGGTTACTGCCCATCAAGCACCGATAGCACGTGTGCGTGGCATTCTGTAGTAATATACAACTGCATGGTACAGTCGAGGTGTAGGTTTCACTTTCAAAAGAAGTCCGGAAACTATGTCGCAACTTCAAACAAGCCGACACACCAACAGTTGATGCCACTGAGCGTCCTAATTTAGACATGATGTAATTGGTTCGTCAGAAAAAACTGTCGACGTACCCGTCACAATTCTATGGAGCCCGAGAGGTGACATGGTCAATATTTTTTGTAATCCGCGCGCACGGATTACTAATCTCTGTGAACGGATTACTAATCCGTGCGAATGAAATACTTATCCGTGCGCACCGATTACAGAAAAAAATTGACCATGTCACCTCTCGAGCTCCCTGCAATTCCATATTATTCTAGTTACTGTTCCCGGTTCCGGTTTTTCCTTATTTAAACTGTGTATTCGACTTTCGACGATTATGTGCATGCATTTCAGTTTAGTTTACAGATTTATTTTTTGAAAAACAATATTCGAAATAATGAACATGTATTGTGAGTGTGTGATCTTTATTTTATTGTTATGACCCAACACACGTCACTATGAAAACGGGGATGTTTTTAACAGGTAGAGTGCTGGAAGCCACGATCAGGGCTTTCATATGATGAGCAGGTACCCCAGCCTAAAGTTGTCATATTTCGTTGATGTGCTTCATATTATCTTAGAAATGAAATTACCAAGTCTATATGGGTTTGCCTTGTTGGAATTTATGGAGAGTGCCTTGTAACAAGGCAAAGACACATGAACAAATTTTGGTGACCACAAATAATTTAGCACTCTACCAGTTATAGAATACTACGGAAGCGTATTGAGGACATGTGTGAAATACTTTTCTAACTCGTTATAACGAGCAACTCGTTATAACGAGTTAGCAACTCGTTATAACGACTTTCCTAACTCGTTATAACGACTTAGTAACTCGTTATAACGAGTTAGCAACTCGTTATAACGACTTTCCTAACTCGTTATAACGACTTAGTAACTCGTTATAACGACTTAGTAACTCGTTATAACGACTTTCCTAACTCGTTATAACGAGTTTGCTCCATGAAATGATATCACACTTGACAAGACCGTACACGTGCGATGAGAATAATCCAAGCTTATGCAGCGCCTTCGCACACAACGAGAGAACTGTGTCCCTCCCAATTGGCGTATGGGACAAATTGTTTAGAGGGGGGGGGGGGGGGGCTGGGCAGGTTTTGCATGAAAAGTGATTACATAGGGATCGCTGAGTAAAATGACGGCAAGGTGGAGGCGGACGTGTGTGGGGTGTTCTCCCCCCGAAGGCTGGAGCAGGCGGCCCTCTTCAGGGACAATTTCAGAAAAACACTGTGATCTGATATATAAATTTTTGGTGGGGTAGGCCTACGTCCAGTAGGGCGCAGCCCACCAACAATTTATATTACAGACTATGGGTTCATGTTTGGAGAAATGAGACGGAATCCCTTCACTAAGACTGGGTTTCTGGGCCTTTATGGTCTTTGGCATTTGGGTAGGTCAGTCAAACTTGCCCGAAAAAAGTATGGAAACTGCCCGAAAAATCAGATTCCCCCCCCCCTCACCTCCCCCCCCCACCCCACGGCCCATACGCATATGACCCTCCTTAATTTTGGGAAAATTGAGAATATTGCACTTTACCGTTAAGCCATTTGGTGTTAGCGAGTGTGCATTACACCAGTACTTGAGTTTCCCAGCTTCAAACATAACTTGCCCTCACCCCATGTTGTCAGCCCGACTTCTCATGATCAGATCAGACAAGCTGTCCAGTCAGCCTTGTATCGATCAGTAGCCTACCTTGTACATCATGGAATGGAGGTGGACCCACTTTGCTTACCCAAATGACTTCCTATTGCTTCGTCCTGATATCAACATATGAGCACAATATACCTAATTGAGCCCATTAGACCTGAAACAAGATCGAAGGCACGGGCCGAGAAAGTGCAGGATTTAGTTAGCAAGCCTGTAGTGGTGCCACACATTATCGTAATATCTTACTAAAATTCAGCAAATGTCCGTCCGTCCGTTTGTCTGTCAGGTCTGCAACCAGAATCGCTCTTATGGGGGGGGGGGGGGGGGGGGTTAGGGGGTCACCTCCCCAACCCCGAAACTAATTCCCTTACTTCAATTTTTGAGGCGGACATAATTCCTTCATCTACATAACAATTACAATAAACAAACCTAATATATCATTAGCAATAAAATAGCATAATTTATTTATTTATTGGTGTGTCAGGTGACTTTTGAACAGTGAGGGCCAATTGAGGCCACAACAAAGGTTCAAAGTCAAGTTTAGCTCATCCCTTTATGCCCCCATGTTGCCCATTTTAGGAAGATGGAGGGGGGGGGGGACGTTCCCGCACCCACCCCACTTAGAGTTTCAAGGGGTCTCACCCCTCCCCCCCCCCCCCCCCATTAAAAAGGCTGTAGCGAGGTCCCTGCATGTTTGACAGTCAATGAAAGCAAGGCAACCAGGCTAATAAACACGAAGGTGGGAAAAATTCCCCCATCCTTTCACCAAGAAGAGTTCATTTCCACTTAAAACCAACCAGAAAAGTGACACCCAGGGACGTCGCGACGGGGTGGGTGTGAGCCCCCCCCCCCCCCCCCCCCCCCCCAAGGAGTGGAAGCATAGGCGTATGGGCTCAATTGTTTAGGGAGGGCGGTGCTGGGAAATGTTTGCCCGAAAAATGATTTAGAAACAACTCAAATTTACCCCAAAAAATATGACTCGGGGGGGGGGAGGGATGCAGCCCCACCCGGCCCATACGCCTATGGGTGGGAGGTGCAAATGGTTTTAACCAAAGTTGGATTTTGGACAGGCAATGGGAATTAATTTTTAGTTGGAGCACCACCACCCCCACCCTAACCAAGACCCTCTAGCGATATCCCTGGGCAAGTAACTGCCAGTAGTACTGTAGTAGTAAGTAAGTAAGTAAGTAATTCTTTATTAGCGTGACATGTGCAACAGATTCAATACCTTTTACCTTTACAATAATGCACCCGGCCAATTTGACCTATATGTCACGTTAGATTAACCATTATTAACTCGCATGCTCGAATGTACGCTCGTCAGAATCATATAGCCCCATCCCACCCCGATTCGACTACCACCCCCCCCCCCCTCTGTATCCTCCTCCCCCACCCAGTATTTTATCGACCCCCCCCCCCCCCCCCATGACTCTCTCTCACTCAGTCTCTCACTACACACATTCATCCTTCCACACACACATGCCTTGTATAGAGGCAGTCATGTCTTATTTTCTCTAACAGGGTCATTGCACAAACATCATTTACCATCGATACCTACAAACCATCCATCCGTGGCCTTAGTAAGATGGGCTCTAGGAGACAACTAAAGTTTAAATAGCTATTCTCATGTATTACGCTGACCATTTTTGGCCGTTGCGTCAGGTTACCGGATCAACGTTCAAGCCGTGTCATTAATTCACCATGGGGTTTTCGATGAATAAGAAACATAAAAGCCAAATACTTCACATAATTGACAACGCGACTATATCTTAAGACGCATTATAAAGGGACCGTTTTCTCCTATCATAAGCTCTTATGAGATAAGTAGCAGTTTGTCGAGGGTAATTTACAAGTAACATTTTCAAAGTCCCACTACCAAGAGGAAGTAGAGTCTGGTCATGGGTATCTGAAAAGTATTTCATAAGATTTTCTCTCAAATCAGAGTAAAATGGGCATTTCAGTAAGAAATGGAATTCATCTTCAATTTCGTTCCTAGTACAAAACAACCATAATCTGTCTGCTATTTTTTCATTTTTATATCGACCAGTCTCAACCCGCAGTGGAAGAATTCCACATCTAAATTGGGCCATTATAGACCTTTCATATCGGTTTAACGCCATTTTAATATAATTTTCTCGTTTGATAAGCGTTTTTGAAAGTAATATATGTTCGAAGCTTTGGAACAGATTCTTGGATCTTTCGAAAGCCTTTGACACTATAAGTCATGATGTGCTACTTCAAAAATTAGAATATTATGGAATAAGAGGGGGTGCGAACAACTGGTTTAAGAGTTACCTACAGAACAGAAAGCAGTATGTCTCTTTTGGTGATAGTAAATCTGACCTATCTGAACAAAGCTGCGGAGTACCACAGGGCTCAATACTGGGACCTATTCTGTTCCTCATATACATAAACGATATTTGTAATTCAACTAAGTTAAATCTACTCTCCTTTGCGGACGATACGTCCACATACAAGGCTGCGGCAGAGTTAAATATGCTGGTGTTGGAATTTAATGAAGGACTTCAAAAGATATTTGACTGATGCACAGCCAATCAGTTGGTACTAAACCCCAAGAAAACAAACTACATTGTTCTTAATCCATCCCAAAATAAGAATGTCATACTTCAGGACATTAAAATTAATAATCACATTATTAATGCTGACAATTGCGGAAATGGGGGAAAATCTATAAAGTTTCTTGGTATTGCTATTGATGAAAAACTATTATATAATGCTCACATATCACAGATTTCCTCGAAAGTTGCTCTTGCGAATTATGCCCTTAATAGAGTAAAACATATTTTACCACACAAAATCTTGAAAAGCCTATACTTTACACTAATACAGAGTCATTTTATCTATGGAATTCCATTATGGGGTTGCATCAAAAGCCTGCAACCGTCTCTATAAATTACAAAAGAGATCGATACGAATTATAAATAATAAAAAGTACAATGCCCACACAGAACCTCTATTTATCAATGATAAAATACTAAAAATAAACGATTTGTATACCCTACATGTTTCCTTATTTATGTTCGATTGGCATAATGGTAACCTTCCAAAGTCCTTTGCCGATTTTTTCTCTGTTACAAATAACGAATTTATGAACACGCGACAAACGGGACTAATTCGTAGGCATAGAACTAGAACTAAAGCGCTAGACATCTTACCTGTGTTCGCTTTCCCAACACTATGGAATGGCCTAGATAGGTGTATCCGAGAAACCAAAAATAGGAAAGAATTCAAGACCAAGCTCATAAGAAAAATTTTTGCGACCTACTCGGAAAATGTTTCCTGCTCCAACCCCTACTGTCCAGATTGTGCCTTCTAGTATACCGTTGAACCTAAAATAATGCCTCTTACTATTCCCGGTTACTACTCACAATGCATTTGTAAACTGTTGACTCAACAAGGAATATCCGAATAATAAAGGCATTGCAATGTACCACCTGTACCAAACAGTCTTCGTTCAGTACATGATCTGTCTTCAATGGGAACAATCGTCTGGCATCTCGTCCTATTTGGTCTCCCGGCTTGGTCTCTATTACTTCAAAATATGGAGTTGTTACTTTTGTAAAATCAGTCCTTTTCTGCTCTAATTAACCGCAATAACTCTAGAGACTAATCGGAGAGTACTGTGTTGTAACCTACGCAGACCACCTAACAAATTTTGCACAAAAGCCATGATTTATTAGAAGAACTTTGGACTGGTAGACAGAGAAAACAATGTTGCCTCCACATACCCCTTTTGGGTTATTTCCGCCATTCTAGGGATTCTTTGGTTTTATTTCCCCTACTTTTGGGAAGGACGGGAAGACAGCCAATCTGGCTATGCCTTTCCCTACTGGAATACAAAAAGAAAATGTGTCATATCATTGTATGGGTATTGAAAATATCTTATTGTACAACGAATTTTGTTATGCTTGTAAAACTATTATGTATATATCTATACTTTTTGTATACTGGTGAATAAATACATATCATATCAATACATATCACAAAAGTAATACTACTTAACCATTTAAAATTGCTATTAATTTTGAGTTTGGTTTCAGACTCCTTTATATTATACGGGAGTTTATGCTCGTATACAGATAATTTCTCCAAATTTTCAAATATACTCTTCACCTCGTAACACCATCCCTTTTCACTGTTTTCATAATCCCATAGAAATATTTTATATAATAGACGATTTCTAACAAGGTTTACCAATCGGTTCCAAAGCCGAAGCATATTAATCCATCTCCTTTCAATTGACTGAGTTAATCCCATTTCACCGATTACCGCCAGCGTTGGTGTAAGCCTGTGAACACCTAAGTAATACCTTAAGGCTTTATTTTGTACTGTGTCAATACATGATAATTTTTTGTACCCCCATACCCCGGATCCGTAATCAAGTATTGGTATAACACAGCTTTCATACAATTTCTGATACGTTGCAAATCCAATATCTTTATATGGGTATATCTTAGAAATCATAGTAGTAGTGTACAAGTAGCAATAGTTGCAGCAGTTTTAAGTATAATAATAATAATAATAATAATAATAATAATAATAATAATAGCAGTAGTAGTAATCGTAGTAGGAGTAGGAGGAGGAAAGTAAAAGTACACTCTTAAAAAGTTGGGTTCTATCGTGGATTTGATCAGATCCACATGAATTAGATTAGATCCACATGGATCCGAGCGTCATCGATTGACCACATGTATGCATAGCCCAGACTAGTTGCGAGTAACATAATTAAGAGTTTTCGACCTTGCGACGTGGAACGACAATAATTATAATGGATGATGCCATTAAATACACTTTGGGCTTCATTATTCTAGGACGTTTGTTCTGCTCAAATCCAAAATTGATTACATATATGTGACAATCACAGATTTGGAACCAATGTAGGATTTGGCTCGCAGAATCAAAGCCAAGAAAAATGAGTCCGAAAGTGTATTTAATGGCGCCCACCATTATAATTATTGTCGTTTCAAGTCGCAAGAAAGAACACTCTCAATTATATTACTTGGAACCAGTCAGGTCCATGAAAACATGTGGTCAACCAGTAATGCTCGGATCCATGTGGATCTAATCTAATTCATGTGAATCTGATCAAATCTACGCCAAAATCAATATTTTTAAGAGTGTAGTAGAAGCACATGTGACAGAGCAGAAGCAATAATAATGGAAGTTTTAGTAGTATTCTATCTTGAAGTATATGGTGGGGGCTTGCGAGGTTTAAAATTGTCAGACGGTGTTCCTGGCTCGTTGACCGCCGGAATGACTTGAAATCTACCTCGGTATATTTCCTTCAAGCAATAATAAATGAAAGTACCTCTTTAATATAATAACTTCCCATAGTGGTATGGGCCATTTTTTTAGGTGGCTGGAAGATTTTGCCCGAAAAGTGATACTGCTGGCGTTATCGAGGCATGCATGAAGCGCCGAGGTGGGTGTGGGAATAGGTGTTCCCCTCCCAAAGGTGATGGCGGCAGGTGGCCGGTGGAAATGTTATTAAAAATCCGATGGTCTACGAGTGATTCCAGAGCTGCCAACAGCCATGAGGGATTTTTCTACCCTTTGTCGTTAAAGGGTTCCGGGGCCTTTCCAATTGGGAAAATTAGCATCGTAGAGGCCAAAATTGGGAATTTATGTTAGCGACTGCCAACAAGAAAGAAATAAACTTACTGGCACATCCTGGTGAGCAATCAGTGTATTAATCAATGAAAACCTGTTACAGTGTAACCCACTGGCAGCTTAAAATTAACAGTAGGCCTACTGGTGATTAACTAATCCTAGTGTTGAAGGAGGCTTCATTGAAACATTCTTCACCATTAGGATTGACCAGTACACGTGTTGATTACCATCCGAAGTGTCTTCTGGCCGAATTGTCCACTGGCCGAACTGTCCCAGGTAAACAAGCCAAGTGGCTGCCAGAACTCAGCAGGAGTATCAGACCTGGCCATTCCAACATAGTAATTGAGGGAAAAGTCCCTCTTTTTTTAGTGTTGGCCTGCTTGGCTGAATTTGGTCGAAGCATTTCGTCTGGAATCAGTTGGAATAAACAAGGTTATGTCTGTGTGTCCATAGTGATCAGACACGTAATCACTCAAATGAGATGGTTGTCCAAACTGGGGTCCAAAGTAGGCTACGCAATATAATTTTTTTGGTGTGTGGTAGGCCTACGTCCCAATTGACACACCACACCCAAAACTTATATTGCGGACTTTGGGCCCAAGTTTGGACTAATGGTACAGAATGTGTTATTGAAGACAGTAGACTGGATTCTTGCCCGAATTTTTTTTTATTAAAACTTCCCGAAAAAATTTGATAGGGCTATGCCTAAATACCTCAGGTCGCCGCAGATAATTTGATAGAGCTATGCCTAAATACCTCAGGTCGCCGCAGATCGCCACAGGTCCCCTGAAAAATCCTCCATGCCGCATTTTATTTTCCTGATAAGGTACAGTAACCCACCCAGTGCCAGCTTTACAAATACCTATAAAACCAACCGCAGGTTTAAATTTCAACTTCTCAAAACACTGTAGTTTACCCCCCCCCCCCCCGTACACAACCCAAACCCAGAGTAGGCCTAATAAACGGGGCCTACGCTCACACAGCCACTCGGCGATGTTCGCCATGTAACCTTAAGGCTACTTCCTAAGGCTGATGCCAATTTCCACCACGAGCGACCACATTTGCCCATCATGTCAGATGACAGTCCAAGCCATTTTATTTTTCAATTTAATCTGAGGACTTTTTTCTGATCCTGAGCCCTACACTCGCTACTGTACCATAAACTACCATAGTCTAATGGTAAGCAGCCCACCCCTTCCCTATGACCAGGGCCGGCGGAACAAGGGGGGCGACGGGGGCGGTCGCCCCCGCTGCCCTCGCCCACGGGGGCCAGCGGGGGCCAGCGGGGGCCAGCGGGGGCGAAAGTGTCCGAAAATAAAAAATTAGCATTGTTATTGATCAATCATCAGAAAAAAAACAGAATCATACTGATCAGCCTATTATTCAGCTGTATCTTTGAATAACCAATTCTCCTGCATGGATGTATATGTATACATTAATTGCCCATGGGCATGGCATTCAAGGGATAGTAGGCCTATGTATCAGCAAATTTTGCCTACCTGCTCAGCCTGACTGTTTTATTAGTGAGATGGCCAAAAGCCGTGTTTGTCGACAACAAAACTGGTTCGAAGCCTATGGCACTAGATAATCCGAGACTTATAATAGCACCGAGAGGGGGGTGTCGTCCCACCTAGCCAACCTTTTTAATTTCATTAGTAGCGTCTGGCCAACCTTTTAATGATCAGGAGTAGCGTCTAGCCAACCTTTTTTTTCACACTTGCTTAATCCTTGTTATAGTCTGTAGCATATAAATTGTCATCTTTTTTTTTTGCAAAATAAAAATCATTTTTGCAAATTAAAATATTGTTGTTTTTTGTCAGTCGGTTGAATTGAGAAAACAATTTGTTTTTGATGTCTTGTTTTGCAAAAATGAAATATTCTGCCGCTGTCTTGTTTACACGGTGTTTGATATTTCTTAGATTCACTAATTGTGCCTTTGAAGTGAACAACAATCACGGTGTTTGTCTCATCTATTATTTTATGTTTTCAAAACACAGTCCCATATTATATATATATATGGATCTTCTCAGCATGAATTGTCAGTAATCATGGCTTCCGCACAAGTTGACATTGATTTTCTTGATAATGGTAGAGGTGTTTTTTTCTTGATTCATGGTGGATTTAAATTCTCTATCAGAACACGAAATCATGGACGTTGCTATTGGAGGTGCGTTGATCGGAATTGTCCGGCTACAGTGGTGACAAAAGAAAGTATTCTTGTTAAGTTCGGTAATGGACATAATCATACTTCTGATATTGAGAGTATTGCTTCAAGTGCATTCTTGTCGAAAGTTAAGAAGCGATGTCGCGAAGAAGTCGGACCAATCCCGAGCATTTATGATGAAGAACTCGGAAGCTTGCGAAATACAGATTCACATGAAGTTCATGAAGTTATCAAAAAAATTCCCACATTTGAGAGCTGTAAGTCGTCTTTATACAGGAATCGATTAAAAGTTCTTCCAAAGTTGCCACGAGAGCAAAACCAAATTGAACTTGGTGATGAATGGACAAAAACTTTTGCTGGAGAACGGTTTCTATTGCGTGACATAGTAGATGAACAGAACCGACGAATCTTAGTTTTTAGCACTGACGACAATTTGCGACGATTGTGCAATTCTGACATTATTTTTGCAGATGGAACATTCTATTCGTGTCCCGAGTTGTTTTATCAGCTGTATTGTATTCATGGAATGGTTGACCGTAAAGTTTTCCCCTTGGTGTTCGCGCTTCTGCCAAATAAAACTCAATCAACTTACTCAATATTTTTCAACATTCTGAAGGATGAGATTCTTCAACGAAACTTAACGTTTGCACCAGATACATTCATGATAGACTTCGAGACGGCGGTGATGAACGTTTTGGAGTGCGTGTTTACATCCGTGGTGGTTAAAGGTTGTTTTTTCCACTTTACACAGTGTATCTGGGGGAAGACTCAATCCGTTGGTTTAGTGAGACATTACAGTCAAGATGATGACGTCAAACTTCTTGTCCGGAGGGCTGCTGTTCTTCCACTCATTCCCGTCCAACATGTTGAAGATTTCTGGCTAAATGCTTTAGAATCAGCCGAGGACATTTCCGTGGATGTCACCGCATTTACTGACTATGTTACCGAACAATGGGTAGAGGGTGTTCCCATCAGCAAATGGAACCATCACAACAACGACGGCGCAAGAACAACCAACAATGCGGAAGGTTGGCACAGCAAAATAAAGAAAATGTGCAGAGCTGCTCACCCAAACATATACTCTTTCCTTGTGTTGCTAAAGAAATTGCAGGCAACCAACGAAGCAAAAATGATTCAACTTGAATCCGGAGGTCTCGCACCAAAAAGACGAAAGCGGTACAGAACGATAGACAATCATTTGAAAACACTGAAGAACAGACTCAATAGTGGCAATCTGGACGTTTTTGAATTTGGTGACGAAGCAAGTAAATTACTAAAATTGAAATAATGTGAAGGTACTTATAGATTTTATTATAAAGTTGAGATGTATTTTGATATGATGTTGTTTGATTATGTAGGTAAGACGATACAGACTATAGCCTAATCCTCTACTGCAAAAGTTGCGTTCAGCCAACCTAACACCTTTCTGTAATTCACACCTATTAACTGGTATTTTAGGAAGGTTGGCTGAGTGGGAATAAACCGTTCAATAACAGACAGAGAATCTTCTAAGAATATACATGCGCAATCCTAAAATGCAATAAATCAAGTGTTTTTTCACGTTTTATGAGAGAAATATGTCCAATTGTATCATTGATTCATTTTTAGGTATATGTGGGTGAGAAATTTTCTATACGGACAAAATACAGGCTAAATAAAATATTTGCCATTATTTTCCGCAGACGTATTTTTGTCTTTGCTTCTTGGGGAAATTTCTTGCTGCTAAATACAACGAAGGTGTGTTATTTGATGTGGTCAGAACCGTCAGGTGGTCGGGTCCGAAACCGCACCTCGCAGAAGATTTAGTGGGGGGTGTCGATTTTACAAGTAATGTAGGCAGCGTACACGGCATGGGCTGTCTGTCTTTAATCCGACAAAACAGGGTTAAGGCTTGGTTTTTTGAATACCCTTTATTTATTTATTTATTTATTTATTTATTTATTGGTGTTTAAGGTCACATACCTCTGCACAATGGCTAATCGTGACCGTGACAGTTTTAGAGGTGGAGGAAGCCGGAGTACCCGGAGAGAACCACCAAGCATCGACAAGCAACTGTCAGCTCCTCAACATTCTCACTCTGTTCAGGCTCCGCTCAGGCAGGGTTACAGAGGTTGAAGACATGTGTACCATCGACGTGCAGTATGCCTTAGTACACGGGGACATCGTGCCCCCATGTCGGCATCCGGGCCAAAGTGCCTTGCCCAAGGACACAACGTGAGTCGTACCGGACGGGGATCGAACTCGGGACCTCTAGCATAGAAGTACAACAGTCTACCACTGAGCCACCGCGCTCCCTTGAATACCCTTAATACTATCATACATTATCCCTCAGGAATTCTAAGTCTGATAAAAGAGGTCATGTTTATCTATTGCATACCCATTTTGCTGCCCGAAAACAAACGATTTTATTAAAATTTTGACGTTTAGCAGCCTGTAGAGGGATTAACAAACGACTAGCGGAATATTCTATCTATGCAATTTGTAAGACCTGCCAATGTCAAATTGTTCTTGAAAATCCCCAACAAGCAGTTAGCGAAATCCACGGAAAATGTAAATTTTAAGCGTTTAAGGGGGATCTCTCCTTATCCAGTCCAAAATGGGTTAAGTTTCATTCTTTCAAATACCCTCACTACTTACAAACCTTAAACACCAATAAATAAACAATATCATGCAGTGCAGTGTGGAATATGAAGTGAGGCGGTCCAAAACATTTTAACAAGAAATACGGAAAACCTATTTGCAGTAACGCTGCAAACAAGAACTTGATTTTAGGACCATTCCATGGACAGTTTAAAGCCTACTTCGATATCAGCGTCCCTTATTCTCAACCTTTCAGTGCATCACTGCAGTATTTCACCCGAATCGAGTTCTGACGTCATGCAAGTTTGGTCGACATGCTTTCAATTTTGTTATTGCTAACTACATATTTATAATTTCATTATTTCTGATCGGAATTTTGAAAATGACACACGCAATCGCGACAGAGTTTTCTGAAAAACTCGATTCTGCAAAAAGTTTTAGTGAAATTTCATTTTTTTTTATTTTAAATTTCGATGGCTCTTGTCGAAAAGGTGTTAATTACTGATCGTTCCAAACAAGATCAAAGACTGACGCCGAAGATTAAAAACAGACAGAGAATCTTCTAAAAATATACATGTGCAATCCTAAAATGCAATAAATCAAGTCTTTTTTCACATTTTATGCATGTTTTATGAGAGAAACATGTCCAATCGTATCATTGAATCATTTTTAGGTATATGTGGGTGAGAAATTTTGTATACGGAAGTAGTTGGGGGAGGCATTATAACCCCAAGCATTTTTAACACTGAGTTTCCCATAGGGTCCATTGCCTTAGTGTTAAATTGTGTAACTTATAGCCCCAAGAACTTATAGACCCAAGAACTTATAGACCCAAGAACTTATAGACCCAACATGTATGCACTGGTGGCACAGTGCATACATGTTGGGTCTATAAGTTCTTGGGGCTATAAGTTCTTGGGTCTATAAGTTCTTGGGGCTATAAGTTACACAATTTAACACTAAGGCAATGGACGCTATGGGAAACTCAGTGTTAAAAATGCTTGGGGCTATAATGCCTCCGCATCATGCTTTATGACCAGATCCTATAGTACATTTCTGGCTTATAAGTTTCCACTGTACATTAATTTATTTTTTGTAGTTTGCAAATTAATTTTTTGTTTAGCTTAAATGTTTTTGTGGTTTGCAATATAATTTTTGTTTAGCTTAAATATTTTTTGTTTTTTTGTGTTTCGCAAAATAGAAAAATAATTTGCAAACACAAAAAATATTTTCTAAGAAAATATATTTTGTGTTTGCAAATTATTTTTACAAAAAGCTTTTTCATAATTTTATGAAAAAGTTTTTTGTGAAAATAAATTTGCAAACACAAAATATATTTTCTAA
Organism: Pictodentalium vernedei; assembly: GCA_031216915.1. NCBI lineage: Eukaryota > Metazoa > Mollusca > Scaphopoda > Dentaliida > Dentaliidae > Pictodentalium > Pictodentalium vernedei. The sequence goes on along the minus strand of CM062297.1, from coordinate 574,968,234 downwards.
GAAAATATTTTTTGTGTTTGCAAATTATTTTTCTATTTTGCAAGTTTTTATTTTATAAGGAAATATTTTATGTACCCCAGACCTGGATTTTTTCCCACACTCGATCGAATTGTCGCATGAGAGTTCTTCAGTGCATTTTCGATCCTCAGATTGTCTATAGAAAGAAGGTGAGTTGAGGGTTTGGATACATTTCATCGTCTGACTAAAGAAAATCATCTTTTGACAGAGAGGAAAAAGACATGGAGCCAACGAAGATCAATTACAGTTCCGTAGAGAGTTATGAGAGAACCAAGAAACAGAGAGCCGATGAAGAATTCGCCTTGGCTTTGAGAAAGTGGTGGTCGGCAACACTTTCGATGGAAGAACAACTTAAGAAGATTGAAGACCACCCTTTCGTCAAAGCCGCCACACGTCCGTTCGGGGAGATCCAGTACAAGAATCGACCTAAACACTGGTTTGATCTCCCCGTACATTTGCAGGAGGAAGCTCTTGTAGGACGAAGCTATGCATGGGAACAAGATTGCTTTACAGATGAAGAGATGCTAGCAACAACCATAGGCGTGTGGGAAGGTGAATTCTTCACCGAAGCAGAGATGGCTTTACCAAACAGCTCTCTACGGAACTGAAGATGTTTTTAAAAACGGCCCTTTTTCAGGGCCAACCCACACTATTAGAAAGAGATCTTCTCATGTACACAATCAAGTCTTTGTTATGAAAAGACAAAAAACACTTCCCTCCCTAGAGTGTGACCCAATGTCTATATTAATTTAAAATCATTTTATATTAGGGGTTATCCATATGGTTTTGGGTTTTGTCATCTCTCCACCCTGTATATACAACTTCCATAAATGGGGAAATTTTGTGTGTCTTCTTGTGTTTTGTTGTAAGTATAAGGAAATTATGCTTACAATAAAACACAAGAACACATGCACAAAATAAAAAAACTTAGTGATTCGCGTTGTGGTCGAACTCTCTGTGATAGTTGTTTTTTCTATAGTAAGAATAGTATTCATTGTATGTTTAGCAATCAAAATTATCTCTACAGTATAAACTGTATATCAGGTTACACTATAAAAGTTTTCGATAAGTATGCATACAATATTAAAACCTAATACTCACAGTGAAAAAGAGAAGTGACTCTTAACTCTTTTTTACTGGTGGGAGATAATAGGGACACGGTGATAAAAAAGGGATTATAGGACTAACCTAACAAAAATCGACTAAACTATCACAAAGGTTTTAACAAAAGACAAAACTGTATTTAAAGTTGAATCATTATATTGAAATGAACTCTGAACATATATACACCGAGATCTGAGTTTGCCTATCCATGAGAAAACCTATTTACATCAAGATTCTTTTTTATGCTAGCTTTTTTATTTGATACCCAAGATTGTTTTTTGAAAACAATCTTGGGTATCAAATAAAAAACTGATATCACTCAAGTGATCTGATCTTGAAACAAATATAAAAAATAACTAAAAACCCTATCTCTCTGTTACACAAATGTCTGGCGAAAATTATATAATAAATGATTGACTTTTAATAAAAAACTTAAAAAACTAAAAGATGTAAAAAATTACCTCTGTGGGATTGTTTTGACACCTGATATTTATTACAGTTATTTCAAATAATGTCTATAAGTTTGCTCAAACCATCGTCGAACATCTCTATCATTCTCTTGAAAATTTCTTGGATCAAATTTGATAGTAAGAACTGTCTCTAAATCATATCCTCTTGCAAGATGATCTAAAGCAAATATACAGTACATTCCACACACAACAGTAAATTCACTTTGTAGTCTCATTGTATTTATTGTCCAGGAATCTGTATTTTTCACTATGAAATTGTATATGTCTCTATCTAATGGTGGTAAACCATATGAATCAAAGTAGATAGCAGAATGATTGTCTTTAAAATATATTGCTATCCAATGTTCTCCTGGTTCTTTTGATGAATCTGTGTTCACAATATATGCTTGTCTGTGTTTAGGTTTTCGTTTTGGTAACAAGTCTTTTGAACACACTTTTCCTTTTAAGGATGATAACCTTTGAGAACTGTCAAGTATAGTTTGTAATTGTATGGTTTCCATCTTCTTAGCCTTGAAAAAGGCTGGCACGGAGCCATTAATCAAGATATCCTGTATAATATGACCAGTCTCTTTTCACTAAATCTGCCCACTTTTGAATGTCTTTTTGGCAGTCTATTTCAAAGTCTATATGAGCACAATATTCTAATAAGTTTATTTTTCTTGCTCTCTTGTGTAGATTATATAGTATAGTCACTGGACACACTTTCTGTAAACACTCTGCAATGTTCATATCTATTAATGTTGTTGTGTTGGTTCGATTTTCTTCTTCACAGATATTTTTCATTTTCTGTTGAATGGATTTTGTCAGTTCTATCACTACACATTCTTGAAATAATGTTTGTATTTTTTCTTTACACATCTTGCAATGTTCACACTGACTCATCTTGTTTAATAGTCAAATATCACTTCTCTGAATTTGTTGATTTCTATCTCACTATCAAATTCTGCATAGACAACAACGTTGATCACCTCTGGAAGAGCTTGAGCAAACTGAAGTTCAAACCTAAGATTGCCAGACTTTATTGGGTGAGCCAAGGGCCACTACTACTCTGATCAGGTGTCAAATCAATACCCCAAAGGGTATACCCTTTTGCATAATCCTGCAAAGATAAATTAAATGATTGATTTTGTCCAAAATAGCCCATAGCTTCAAACAATGATAAATATGAATTTAGATAAAGTCCACCTTCAAAATTCGGTTCAAAGGGACGTGCTTTAATGGAATGTCCATCTATTGTGATTTCCAACTTATTCAAATCGAAATGTTGAAAATTAAATGGATTACTGCCAATATCTCCATTTATATCTCTATTACTAACTAAACCAAGAATAATTCGTTTTGGCATCTGTTTATGAAACAGATAGTCTTCTATTTTTGAACGAAGACCACTTCCAATAGTAAAAGTTTTAATTTCACTACGTCTTATGGGGATTTTATAATTTGTTCGATCTATTTGTGCATTAAGATCATTCGCAAATTTTGGAAATAAATCCAATGCCGGTATTCTGAATATGGCTTTTTGAATTTCTATTTTTCCATGTTCACTACCAATCAAACAAAATTTAGTTGGAGCACGATGCAATTTAATTCTCATCTCAACTCCATTTGGTAAATACTTATCTTGCACAAACAGATCTAAATGCAGTTTTCCTCTTAGTTGTACATTTTTGCTACCACCAATTATTTTAGCTCGCTCGGTCAAACCTTTGTTCAACGAACCTTTACTAGTTTCTGTGAGGTGTCCAGGAGTATCTCTATACCACAACTCACTAGCAGCTAGATGTGTTTTTTTCACATCTTTTGAATAACTAAGAAAATTCTCAAAATATGCTCTATAAGGATAAAGATCTGTATTGGTGGTGATAAGATTGCCGTTCAGTGTAACATCAATTTTACTGAACATGCTATGAAAAAAATTATTGATAGGAGCAATTTGTGTATCTCCAGCCAAAACACTCCCATCTTGTTTTGTAATTTTAAATTGAACTTCAAGTGTAGATGCTGCAAGATCTAACCACTTGGTTGTTTGTCTTGGAATTAAAAATTCTATTGGTGAAGAATTATTTAAAGATGCAATAGGAAATTGTTCAATTTCACCAATATTTTCTATACCACTTGATGTTGGTGATACATTATCTGGATCAAAACTACTACCAAAATGTTCGCAAGATCCATGTAACATCATGATTTTTTTCAATCAAATATATCAAGTGGTCTTGATTTTCGTTTTGAATAAGCTTGTCTTTGACGTGTCTTACCTCTACGAGAACGAACCACAGACTGACGTTTTCGTTCTTGTTTTTGTCTTTTTATACCTAAAGCAGATTCACCAACTGATTTCAAAAGATCTTTTCCATGAGTTAATAAAATGTCTTTAGGTGCTTTACGTTTTTTTATCAATTCATTTGCTATTTCTAAACCATGTCTTAATCCATCTCTCTTTAAGGTTTGAAATGCATTTTTTGCAATTGGTTTTATAAATGGTGCAGCTGTTCTTATTGCTGTGCGAAAAATAGACCCTAATCCATATCCATATTGCCGTGGTACACCTTGATACACCGGCATCATTTTTTACAAATTTAATTTATGTCTCTGTCGAAAATGCAACTTGACAACTGTCTTGCCACTTGCAAACTGAATGGGTTTACCAGTGTTCCCATTTATATTTATACTAATCTGATCAAAATAAGATTTTGATACTGGTACATAATGTACATTATCAAATTCTATATGAGTATGTAGAGACTCTTTATGTGATTCAAATGGAATCACACGTAAAATAGGTGCTTCAATATCACCTAAAAATGTATAATCTGCTATGTCAGCATAAATAAAGATTTGATTGAAATCCACATTTAAGTCCACATTATATTTAAATGCATCTTTTGATGTGTTGGGAAAAATGACAGAATAACTATCTTTACATCCCAATTTTTGTAATAAACTTTCTGACATTTTAATACCCACTTTCCCAATACTATTTCCTACTATTTTTACACGCCCTTGGAGACTTGAAAATCCAACATGAAATAATACATCAAATGATTTAAATATGTCTCCAAGTTTTTCTTGAATTTCTGTTTGCATTGCATCTATAACATGAGCGCCATTTAAATATGCACCTGATAAAATATTTAATTCAACAGCAGCAACACCTTTGTGAAATGTATGTTTCAATTTCGTTTTATTAATACGATTTGATATGTTGCTATCTGTCACAAAGATTTTAAAAACAGATTCTTCATCTGTAATATTTTTTGCTTCCGAAGGTAAAATTACTTCAACTAATCCCACTTCCCAATGTGCTTTATCAACATGAATGGGTTTAGATAATTGTGTTTGAAAACAACATTGGGTATTATTTGGAAACATATCCATAGAACTATCGCTCAGAAGTGTTACGTAAAATGAATTCATTTTTCTTATCTTGTGGTTGTTTCAAATATTTTAAACCTGGACTTGGAAGAATATATCCTAATGAACTACTTAATAACACTAACCACAATTCTTTATCAGGGCTTTGTAAACTCAAATGTGCAATGGCAGTAATTATAATACCATAAATGATAATAATCTGTGTGAAATAAGTGACTTGATTTTTTGCAACACGATTTCCACAAATTTTAAATTGTTGACTTTGTACATCAACACTTGTGGTTTCATTAGGTAATGAAGTTTCATTTAATGACATATTCTTTTTATATCAAATCTGATTCTGCTATCCAACTATCAAATTTCTTTGGATAACCTTCCCAATGTACTTTAAGTTCTTTAATAATTTTCTTTCCCACACGTCTTGGCCGTCTATTAAGAATTGATTCAATTATATATTTTTTATCATCTTTTATACTTTGAATTTCTTGTGGATAAAATGTCCCTTGTATATTTTCACCACCCATATCTTCAAGTTTATAAGTGGGTGGTATTGTATGTTTTACATGAGTAATTTTAAATAACTCTTTTGTCCAATTTGGTAAATACCCTTTTTCAAATGTACGTTTGGTTTTATTAATACGTACTATATCACCAACTTTAAATTGTATTTTTTTCTTTTTAGACTTTTTTTTACCATACAAATGTTGAGATACTTCTACTTCATTTTCTAATGATACTGAAGCAGGAGTTCTCTGAATACTTCGATGAAAACTATGATTATATCCATCAACTAAATTTTCCAACACATCAATGTACCTTAATGTATGTTTGTGTGTAAAATATTTCCACATTCGTGTTTTCAATGTACGTTGAAAACGTTCAACAATACTAGCTTTGGTTTCAGGATTTTCTGTTGTGAAGAAATGAATGTTTTGTTTCTTTAAAAATTTTTGTACATCTTTATTTTTAAATTCAGAACCTTTATCAGATTGTAATGATAATGGTTTACGTCCAGAAGTTTTCAAAATACTCTGAAAAGATTTTGTTAAGGTCTCTCCTGATTTATTGTGAATGGGTAGTACCCATGCATATTTGGAAAATACATCAATAACACAAACTAAATAACGAAATTGGTCATTGTAAGATTGTAAACTTTGTAAGTCTGCTAAATCAATCTGCCATTGATGATCAATACCACCCACTATAGTCTTACGTCTTGAAAATTTTTTACGGATGGGTTTATGTAAAGTATAAGTTCTTTCTCCTTTCAACCATTTTTTCACTTGATCAATTGTGATGGAATTATCTTTACTATGAGCTGCTTTGTACAATTTTTGTATACCACCATAACCAGCAGGATGTTTTGTATTGTAATATATTTCAGTTAATAAATCATTCAATAAGCTTCCCATTTTTCAGATAATCTACGTTTTGTCAATTTACGCTTTAGTGCTGACTTTGGTGTGTCTTCACTCCACTGCACTCTATGACCTCGACGAACTTTACGTTTTGGAGGGGAGGATTGAGGAGTTTCAGACCAACTATCTTCTGGAGAACTTTGATATTTACTGGGTTTGGGTATAGGTTGTCTATTCATCCATAACCAACGTTCACGATTACCAACAAAATCTTGAGGGATATTTATATCTTTTAATCCACGACTAAACATTTCCCATCCACTCGGTTTAAAACCTTTTCGGTGTCTAAGAACATCATTGACTAAATCTATGATATTTGAACCTTTTATGACTTCTCCATCGTAACTTAATACACCCTGATCATCCCAACTCATGTGTGGATGAGATGATAAAGCAGATAATAATGAAGTTGCTTTACGTCTCATTGTAACAGGGACACTTTCTATAATACGATCTCGTAAAAATAATGATTTTTCTCCTGACTCAGGCAATGGAACCAATGTTGGTTGTAATGCCTTCTTATGTGACATTTGAAATTTTTGTAAAGTTTCCCCTTACTTTGTTCTTTCTCACTTTCGGACAACTCTGAATTTCCTAACACAGATGATAAATCATTTTGAAGTTGTGCAGTATTTGTAACTTGTGGGTTAGGGGGTAATCTTGGTCTTTGAGCTTTTTCATTTTTAAAACGTTGCATATCTTCTAACATTTGATAAGGTACAATAGCCATCTTTTTCATATTTTATCGACTAATTTATTTGCAAGATTTGTTGCAACTCCTATAGCAGGTCCAAGTAAACCAAGTAATGGTAAAAAACCACCTTTTTGATTTAAAATTTGTTTTTTCTTTTTAAGAGTTATTGATTTACTAGCGAGTGCTCGTAGTTGTTGACGCTTTGGATGTAATTTTTGTTTCTGACTTTTTGTTAGATGTATGTTGCCTTTTAAAAGATTATGACAGCATTCTGACACACAATTAATTAATTCTTTAGGTGCATTTTTCATAATTTGTTTTTGAAATGCTGGAGGAGTTTGACTTAAACCTATTAACATACCACCATATTTTTTAACTAAAGGAATTTTTTGTTTCTTATTTTGTCTCACCATCTTGATCTTATAGAATCTAATGATTAAATGAAACAAATATAAAAATGTAATGCTATTTATACATGTGCAAACTTTATATTATTTAAAGTAAGACCTTATCCCTTTAACAGGTTTAGGTGTATTTAAAGCTGTAAAACGTGCCATTGTGGGAATCTTTTCTTTTAATGGTACATGGTCTGTATTTTGTCTAGAACCCATTGGGTCATGCAGTACATTTTGACTTGGTTTTATTACAGAATACATTGGTTCATGATTTTTTTTAACACCATCTTTTGTTATTGACACTACACGTGTTAACTTAAGTGGTGATACTTTTCTTTGTCTTTGAAGATTTTTCACAAGTAATGCTTTTGTTTTTGTAGATGGAGATCTATGAGGTGCAATTTCAAAATTTGTGTACATATATTTAGGTCCTACCTTTCGTTGATTTTTTATCTCTCTAGAGCTTGATGAATTATTTGATCTTTTCTTGGGGGATTTTCGTTTCCTTTTAGGTGACTTTTGTTTCTTACTCTTTGTTTTTTTGAATGGTGAATAGAATGATCTACTTGTCTTATGACCATCCCATCGAATTAAATTACGAATGATAACACCACCAAAAAATCCACCACCTCCTGGTTTTAAAATAATGTTTCGTTTTGTTGCAAGATCAACTCTGGGATTTGCAAGTTGTTCAAGATCTTGCTTATGTTTATCCATATAAGTTAAAGTTTGTTTTGGCAATTTAATTTTCTTATTCAGTATGATTCTACTTGCTAATGTAAACCATTTTAAAATTTTCTTAAAACCTTTCTTAAGTAATTTTTGTCTTGCAAATGGACTTGTTTCTTGACCAAGTTGTTCCAAAGATTGTATGAATGATACCATGATGATGTGTAGTCGTTGACAAACTTTGACTAACTAACATCAACTCATTAGAACATGGGGAATTTATAGTTTTGTATAAATGATGGGACCACGTTCATTTTGTGTTACCCAAGGATGAAAAATATCAGTTCTTAATCTCAAAGACTCAGGAGTTCTAGGATGAAAATCAATTAATAAATAACCATGATCAATACTTGTTGCATCTTGATAACATGCATTTAAATGTGGTAATTGAACTTGATTTGCCAATACTTTAATTTGCCCTTTATCTCTGGTATTTTGAAATAAAATCATATAATGTGCATTTAAACTTATGGTACGACTAGATTTAGATTGTTGAAACATATTTTGTGTAATGTAAATGACACTTGCATTTCTATGATGTCCTTTTCGTGTGAACCATAATTTAATTTTTTCTTCATCTTTATCTCCTAACATATCATCAAAAACTACAAGATGGGGAATAGTGACATCACTGACAATTTCATATTCATCATCAGGGATACCATCTATGAATTTAATATCTTCACTTTCTTTAAGTAAAGTATATGTATTTTGCCATTCTTTATAACACCAAATGATTTTTTGTGGGGGAATCTGAAATAAGTCATGTTTCATATCAATAAGCTTTTTGACAAATTCTGTTTTTCCTGAACCACTAGGTCCCGAAATAAAGATATTACAAGGGTGTTGAAACAATAAACATTCACTCGATGCCATAATTGTATTTGTGTGAATAAGAGTTGTCAAATCATTCACTTATATACTTTCTGATTCCATACCTTCTTCATGTCTTTTAGTAGGTATTCGTTTTAAGGGTGCTTTTAACTCAAATACAGTTTCTGAAGAATCTATTCTTCTATCTATTTGTGGTACACATTGTCTATACAAGTAATTAATGATTTCTTTATCATAAATTATATTACCCCACACAACTCTTGTCCAAATATTTTCTATATTATCTTTGTAAAAAGCATTCATGATTTGTAATGCATTACAAAATTCCCCATACATTTCATCTTTTCCCAATTGATTATGAATAAACTCTTTTGTTATTGTTAGATAACCAGGAGTGATCAATTGAAATGCATATAATAATGCCTTACGTGTAATCTTGTTGTCTAAGATACGTCTTACTGGTTCCATGGTTGAAATCAAAGTGATGTTTCTTTTGTCTCTTCTGATGTATTTTGTCCATCAGGTACTATATTACCTGATGCACAAAATACATCAGGACAGTCAGGAAAATCATTTCCTGCATTATCTGAAAACATTTTATCAAACTTAGTTTTGAATTGTCCTGCAGCTTGTCTTGCAATTATGGTACTAAATGATGTACTTTGATCATTTAGCACCATGAGTGCAAATAAAGACTTAGAATCTGGAAAATCATCTAAACACTTGTCATATTTTTCATTGTTGAAAATATTTGATTTAAAGTGAATCCATAATCCATCACTGATAATATTTTATCTGGGGGTGTTTGCATACTTGTTGGTGGATTGTATAATTGACAATTTCTTATCAGTTGAATATAAGAACAATTTGGTGACCACTTAACATGTTCTTGCAAAGGAATATCTTTTTCTTCCCAATTCATTAAACCTTGTCCACATACAAAACATTTTACTTTACCATCTCCCACATAGAAAAATCCAGCTTTAGCTAAGTCTTCTTTCTTGGATTTTAAAATAGGGTTTGTAGTCATACTAAAACTTGAAAGTCTTCTTAACTCTGACAAGTATATGGGATAAGTAGGATTGAGTGGTAGAGACATCTTGCCTGCTCAGTGTTCAAAGTTGAAATGAGAAATCTGAAGGGTTCTTTTATACCTTAGGCCCATAAGGTTTTGTGTCATATTTATCCACTACAAAATGGTTTGTGTACACAGATCTGAATGTTTTGGTTTGTAATTCAATTGTGACATGTCTGGTCTTGTTCAAACTTGAAATGAGAATTCTAAAGAGTAATTTTTATACCTTAAACCCATAAGGTCTTGTATCATATTTATCCACTACAAAACGTTTTGTGTACACAGATCTGAATGTTTTGGTTTGTCTTTCACTTGTGACTTGTCTGTTCTTGTTGCATTTAATTCTATGTGTGTATTCAATGTTCATTTTATAATTGTGTCTGTCTTGTACACATTCCACCATGGATTCAAAATTGACTTTCTGTGATGTATTGTAGTCTAATGTGATTCCTTTAACTTTACATGAAGTGTGTATTTGACCATCTTTAATGTATTTGTAACCATAATTTTTTGGACCTAAACCTACATATTCAATAATTTTTGCATCTGGATGTTCATCTGTCCATTGACCTAACCTACTGTTTATAATTTGTGGATTCCAAAGTGAGGGGTTATGGATGTAAATACAACTGTCTGTGTCAAAGTATAATACTCGTCTACCCAAACGTCCTATTACTTTATTTAATTCCATTCGTGCATAAGCTGTGACAAAAGATGCAACTGCAACATTAGCTGATTTGTGAGGTTCATAAACATCTGTAGATTTTGTGTAATTGACTAAAATACATTTATCATGATCAAACAATTCAACATTTTTAATAATGATGTCTTTATCTTGTATCAGGTCAAAATATTTGGATGGGTCTTGTATGTATTCTGTTTTTGTTTTTAAATTGTTTTGTGCACTTTTCCCCCATAAACAGTTTAACATGGTTTTAGCAAATGATCTTTGTCCTGGATTTTTTTCAATATTTTCCAAATGTATGTTTTCAATTTGTGCATAGTCTTTCTTAAATGTATCTTTGTCTGTTTCTGTTTTCACCCAATCTGGATATCCACTGGCTTCTTGTTTCATTTTTAAATATTTGTTCACATAATGTTTGTAAATTTCTGAAGACCATTCTTCCCAATGCCAAATCTGATAAGTGTCAAGTAATGTGTATCCCATTCCCAATGCTTTAAAAAGTTCAATAGATGTCCATGTACCTGTAATACTGCGTTGATCTGGTGTGTGTTCACATTTGTCTAATTCTTGTTCTGCACATGTATTGCAAAGTGTAAAAACCATTTTCTTGTTGCAATGAATTGGTAATACTGGCATGTGTAGAGATTGTGGTGGTAAAACTTTACATTTGATAAGTCCCCTGTACTGTCTTATATTATTCATGTCTATGTTTTCTTTTGTGAGTATATTTGGATGACCTACTGGATATTCTCTGTGTTTATTGACATAAGGATAGAGTGAGCAGATATCTATGTATTTTATTTCATTGTCTGTGTTTTGGTCTATTTTATGATGTAATTTAATGGCATTTGTTCTCCCCCCAAATAATGCTTCACGTGGTTTAATAGGATCCATGTTTGGAAAAAATGAATTTAATGTTGATTTTACTTCAGGATTTGATTTGCAAAAATCATCAAGTTCATGTTCCCATGTTATTCTCATGTTATACCCTAATGATTTTAAATGGTGTATGCGTTCCTGTGTATTGTTGTAGAGAGTTTGGTAATTTAACAAATTGACTGGATTTTTCTCATGTCTGTTGTCTTTGTAACATGTCATGCACCCATGCCACATACATCCATAAAATTCAAAGATTGTATTTGTGTCTTTGTGAAACCCATCAACATAATATCCCCCTATTTTAACCTCCCCACCATTAAGTGCATGTTGAATATGTATGTTTTTTTCCTGTGCAAGTGTCTGTAAAAATCTAATGGCTTTAATGGAGTATTTGACTTTAGCAGGGTAACCTATGTCTGAAATGATTGCCATTTTGTTTTCTGGAAGTGAATTTTTTCTCCAAGCTTTTGTACATGCATCGGCTAAGGTAAATGCTTCTCTCAAAGGGTCTATGCCATCACTATCTATAAATTTTTGTCTGAATTCCCCACACCCCCTACGCAAGATATCTACATCTGATTTACAGTATAATTCCATTTCTTTTTGAAAATCAAATCTGGCATTACTAGTAAATTTTTGGTTGTACCACTTGATAAAATCTTCCCTATCTGATGGAGACATTGAATCTGGCATATACAATGTTGAATCTAAATAAGGACCAATATAATTTTGATAAGCTTGTGTGTTTGCCAAATGGGGGAAATAACCTTTTGCTAATTCTGTCAAGCCAAATGTTTTGGGAAATTGTGCCAATCTCATTGAAAGAAAATTTAAAGAATCTATAAGTCTAATACCACAAGCTTTAAGTGAAAGAATTTTGTTCCCATTCATAATTACATCAGGAGTTGTTGTACCAGTTTCAATGAGGTGTCTTAAAATAAATTGTCCATCAAAACCTCTTAAATTGTGAGCAATAGCTGTTGTCCCTTTATGTTCCTTACTGAAAAGCCAATCACAAAAATCTGATAAAGTAGATTCCCCTTTAAATATTGATTGCCTATATCCAAATTTGTCACAGGAAATACATTCTTGATCTATAGATTTGCAAATACACCCCCCACATGCACGATGAGCAACACAGAAATTTGGGATATGAACTCCTGAGTCTTGTGTGGTTTCAAAATCAAAAAATACAAATGGAATGTTTGGTAATTTTTCATCCTCGGGTGAAGTGTATTTTGGAATGAAACATTGGTGATCAGAATTAACTACTTGTTGACAATATTTGCATTTTTTGAATCCTTCACAGATGTGCTTTCCTTTTGTTGGATATATTAGTGAATTGCATGTTTTACATTTTTGAACTAATTGACAAATTGTTTTTTCTTCTTTTCCCTTTCTAGTGATATGGTTATTATAGCATGATAAACTTCTAAATTGTCTATTGCAACTGTAACAGGTAGTGGGATGTTCAGGAATACATTTTGTTGGAGCATAGCAAATACAACCAAAAGGGCACATGTGACGTTCTCTCTGTTAGACCCCTTTACTGCAAAGTTCACAATAGTAGGAGCATCCTAAAAACCCTTTAATTGTTGTGATAGTATCAAAATGCTGGTCATGGTGGTAAATATGAATAACTTTACTATCAGCGGTGGTGACTGGAGGTTTGAATAAAAATTCACTTTTTGCATACTGTGGATGAATTTTGATGACATACTCTGGGTAAAGCAGGTCTTGTATTTTATAATATTCTTCATATCCACAAGGAATATTATAATCAAGACCTGCTTTGTCCATCAATGCCTTAGCTTCCAACTCTTGTGTCGGTCTATCAGAATTTCTAATATTTTTCCATTTCTTTTGCCAAAGATCAGAATTATCTCTATCAACATGACACTTTCCCACTACAATGGCCCGTGCGAGACACATTGAATCATTAACATTTTTAATTTCAATAATACTTTTCTTGTTTCCCACCATTTTATCAACAGATGAAAATGAAATTGGTGCGTGTCGCCCAGACCCTTGTGGTAGAGAAGTGTGTGTTATTTCTAAAGATAATTGCCCATCATGGATAGTAAAGTTATCATTTGATTGTACAACTTTTTCTATTTCATCTAATATGGTGTTACCAGTGATAGCCGAAGCCTTAGTAAATGGAATAAATATACCTATTTCTAATCCTGGGTGGTTAACTGATATTCTCATCGGATCATTGTCTTCTACTCCACATTCTTCTTTAATATCGTCTACCAAACTGTCAAAGACTTTTCCAAGGATGTCAAATGGATTCTTCTGATTAAATTGTTTGAATGTTATTCTGCATACATGGCATTTGGAACGGAATTTTCTTGATGTTCTTTGTAGAAGTGGGTGAATGGTGTATATGTCCCTTGCTGATTCTACTCTCTGCTTCTTGTTATCGACTTCACTCTCTGTCTCACTATATTCTTCAATGGCTCTCTTCATCTTTTTCTTCTATCGTCTTCTAGCTTTGAAAATATGTCTTGTCTTCTTGAAGTCAAAAACCCAAGTGTGAATCAACCTAAGATTCTTCCTCCTTTTATACTTTTTGAATGTACATTTAAATGTGCATTTAAATGTACATTTAATACCCAATGAATGATACTGTTAATAAATGTTTCTTATACACTTTTGAAAAGTCATAAAATGTAATCCATTCACTCTATGGGACAATTCCTATGGTAAATATTTTATTTGTTAGTGTATCTTTCAGTCAATATTTAACAACAGCAATATAGTATCCAGAGGTTATTGAGTGCAATAGATAGCAAGACTGTTTGTAACCAAATGGATGTACATTTAAATAGTGTGTCAGTGCATTTTATGGTTTTGTGTTTCTTTTGGCAGATAACAGTCGATAACATTTTATGTTCCGAACCGATTGTATCGCTTAAGATACCATCTTAAACTGCAGTTGACAAGCTTTACAATGGTATATAATATGTCCAGATAGAATAATTATGAGCGAAGATATTCGAATAAATATGTAAAAGTACGGATATGTTGGGAGTGCTTGACCCGTTGTTCTACAAAAATAATAAATTGTTCTGCTTGTTAAATGCATGGTATAAGTCGTGGGGAAACTCATTCATTTAAAACATTAAGTTGGTCGATCACATTTCATTGATGGAAAGTAATATTTCGGGAGTTATTCTGGTGTCGATATAACACGCAATGTTAAGTCAGTATTGATTTTTTGATTTGCAAAGCAGTGGTTATTTTCAGTGAAGCCGCGCTATATTTAAACCACTTCCCAGAAAATGACGTTGTGTTTCGTGATGTTTATTTTCCAGGAAAAATCGACTCTAACACTGAACACATTTAACAACTGGTGTATAGTATCCAGAGGTTATTGAGTGCAATAGATAGCAAGACTGTTTGTAACCAAATGGATGTACATTTAAATAGTGTGTCAGTGCATTTTATGGGATGCCTGTGTTGAATATGGTTTTGTGTTTCTTTTGGCAGATAACAGTCGATAACATTTTAAGTTCCGAACCGATTGTATCGCTTAAGATACCATCTTAAACTGCAGTTGACAAGCTTTACGATGGTATATAATATGTCCAGATAGAATAATTATGAGCGAAGATATTCGAATAAATATGTAAAAGTACGGATATGTTGGGAGTGCTTGACCCGTTGTTCTACAAAAATAATAAATTGTTCTGCTTGTTAAATGCATGGTATAAGTCGTGGGGAAACTCATTCATTTAAAACATTAAGTTGGTCGATCACATTTCATTGATGGAAAGTAATATTTCGGGAGTTATTCTGGTGTCGATATAACACGCAATGTTAAGTCAGTATTGATTTGCAAAGCAGTGGTTATTTTCAGTGAAGCCGCGCTATATTTAAACCACTTCCCAGAAAATGACGTTGTGTTTCGTGATGTTTATTTTCCAGGAAAAATCGACTCGAATACCTAACATTACAATTCAATACGCATTTTGTTTTATCATAGGAGTATAATTGTTCGGATAACTTTTAGATTACAATTAATTCATCGCTTATATTGGATATTTTACTTGAATCATTTTGAAGGTATTGGTGTATTTTCTTCACTACATTTGTAATAGGATTGACAGTAAATTTTTTACAACTCAAATAACAGATAGTGTTCTTGTATTTGCAAATTCGTATTCGTACAAATATATGAAATATGATTTGTGTGAATATGAATTTACATTACAACTAGGGACTATCGACTTGATATTGTAAGTTGATAAGCATTCAGAAAAACTCAAAGTACCGGCGCTATTGTGCCATTTTTTAAAATCGGAGAGATACCCATGGGACAAACAAATGTAACTTGAGTGGATATTTAACAAGACGGGAAGGAAGGGAGAAATGACAATTTCTACATCTTATCTGATACAGAATTGAACAGCCTTTTTCAAGGCTACAAAATATTGGAAAGAGATTTTTTCTTTCTAAACAAATAAAAGTCTCAGAAAGAGAGACACAGTTCCATTACCCATTCTGTGAGTGACTGTTGATAATGAGAGTTGTATCAATGAGAGATATCCTAAAACAAGTTTGGAATAAAAAAATGTTGCAATTACCCCTCCAGGATTGTCTATGGGGAAAAACAGTGGTGACAAACACAGATTTAACAGTGAAAACTCCCAGAGACATTGGTTTGCCAGAGAAAAAAATCCAGGTCTGGGGTACATAAAATATTTCCTTATAAAATAAAAACTTGCAAAATAGAAAAATAATTTGCAAACACAACAAATATTTTCTTAGAAAATATATTTTGTGTTTGCAAATTTATTTTCACAAAAAACTTTTTCATAAAATTATCTTTCTATTTTGCGAAACACAAAAAAAAACAAAAAATATTTAAGCTAAACAAAAATTATATTGCAAACCACAAAAACATTTAAGCTAAACAAAAAATTAATTTGCAAACTACAAAAAATAAATTAATGTACAGTGGAAACTTATAAGCCAGAAATGTACTATAGGATCTGGTCATAAAGCATGATGCGGAGGCATTATAGCCCCAAGCATTTTTAACACTGAGTTTCCCATAGGGTCCATTGCCTTAGTGTTAAATTGTGTAACTTATAGCCTCAAGAACTTATAGACCCAAGAACTTATAGCCCCAAGAACTTATAGACCCAACATGTATGCACTGTGCCACCAGTTCAGTGTTAAAAATGCTTGGGGCTATAATGCCTCCCCCAACTACTTACGGACAAAATACACACTAAATAAAACAATTGGCATTATTTTCCGATGACGTAGTTTTATCTTTGCTTCTTGGGGAAATCCATGCTGCTAAATATGACGAAGGAATGTTATCTAATGAGGTCAGGTGGTCGGGTCTGACACCCCACCTCGCAGTAGATTTAATGGGGGTGTCGATTTTACACGTAATGTAGGCAGCATACATGGCATGGGCTGTCTGTCTTTAATCAGGAAAAAACAGGTTAAGGCTTGGTTTTTTGAATACCCTTAATACTATCAAACATTATCCCTCGTGAATTCTGATTCTGATAAAAGAGGATATGTTTATCTATTACATACGCATTTGGAGCCCGGTAACAGCCAATTTTATCAAAATTATGACGTTTAGCAGTCTGTAGAGGGGTTAGCAAATTATTAGCGGAATATTCTATCCATGCAACTTGTAATACCAACCAAGACCTGCCAATGTCCAATTGTTCTTGAAAATCGCCAACAACCAGTTGGCGAACTCCACGGAAAATGTAAATTTTATGCTTCTGAGGGGTATCTCTCCTTATCCAGTCCAAAATGCGTTCAGCTTCATTCTTTTAAATACCCCTACTACATACAAAACTGATCTTCTGTGAATTCTACGCGCAGTAAAAGAAGTTTTGTTTAGCCCTCAGAGACCCATTGGGTGCTGTTGGTGTCTCAAAGCAGCCCATTTTATCAAACTTTTGATGTTCAGATGCTGGTGTAGAGCTAACAAATCCTGACCGGAATATTTTGTCCATGCAACATGTAATGGCACACGAAGACCTATGAATGACCATTTTTTTCTTGAAATTTACAAGATGTTTTTAAAGAAATCCAGGGAAAACTTGAATTTTTAAGCCTTTGATGGGTATCGCTGTTTAACCAGCCCAAAACGGGTTAAGGCTTGGTTTATTGAATACCCTTATTACTTACAAAAATTATCCTCGGTGATTTCCACTTCCACGAGAGGAAGTTATGTTTATTTCCCAGCTACAGGTTGGGTGCTGTGAGGGGCTGAAAACAGCCTATTTTATCAAAGTGTTGATATTTGAGAGTCTGTGGAGAGTTAACAAATGCTTATCAGAATATTTTGTCCTTGCAGTTTATAATGTTACACCACGATCTGCGACGGACCAGTTTTTTCTTGAAAATCTACTTGACATTTTTAGAGAAATCCACGTAAAGCATGATTGTTTAAGCTTTTGGGGGGAATCACTCTTAAACCACCCAAAACGGGTTAACACTTGGTTTTTTGAATACCCTTATTACTTACAAAAATGGTCCTCGGTGAATTCCACTTCCAACGAAGGAGATTATGTTTATTTCTCAGGTACACATTGGGTGCTGTGTGCGTCCGAAAACAGCCCATTTCAACAAAATTACAAAGCTTGGCAGCCTGTGGAGGGTTAAAAAGCGCTCACCGGAATATTTTGTCCATGCCACTTGTAATGTCACACAAAGACCTGCGAGTAGTCAATTTTTCTTGAAAACCTACAAGATGGTTTTAGAGAAATCCACAGAAAATTCGAATTTTAAGATTTTAAGGGGTCTCTCTCTTTAGCCTGCCCCAAAAGGGTTAAGAATTCAACTTTTGAATATCCTTACTACTTACAAAAATGTTTCCGTATAGAGTGTGGGCTCGATAAAAGAACGCACTTTTCTTTGGCGTACCCATTGGGTGCCGTTGGCGTCCAAAAACAGCCCATTTTATCACAATTTTGACTTTCAGCAGCCCATGGATGGTTAACAAATGCTCCCCTTAGTATTTTGTCCATGCAACTTCTATTGTCACACCAAGACCTGGGAGTAACAAATTTTTGTTGAAAATCTACAAGACTCGTTTAGAGAAATCCACGGAAAACATGAATTTTTTAGCTTTTTGGGGGAATTGCTGTTTAACCAGTCCAAAACGGGTTAACGCTTGGTTTTATGAACACCCTTATTACTGACAAAAATGATCCTCGTTGAATTCCACTTCCAATAAAGGAAGTTACGTTTATCTCTCGTGTATTGTTTGGGTGCAGTGGGGGCCTGAAACCGACCCATTTCATCAAAATTTCGATGTTTGGCAGCCTGTGGAGGGTTACCATATGCATCGCCGAATATCTCGTATGTATCAAGGGTCGTGTCACAGGCAGGTCTAGAAATGACGAATGTTTAAAAAAAATCTACAAGACGTGTTTCGAGAAAGTGCCGATAAACCCCAATTTTGGCAGTTTTTTGCCAATTCTGAGGAAATAAGAGTTAAATCGAAAATTTCGCTTGTGTACATTTTTAGATTTTGTGCCCCTCTATGCGTGTGCACAATTTCGTGAAAATCGGTTCGAAAATGTCTTCTGAATCGTACGGACAAAATGTGTGGAAAAAAAAAAAAAACAAAAAAAAACTAGACTTTATCATTCTGGAGAATCATGGCTTTTCCCGATGAGATTCCATGATTTGTCATGACCCCACAGTGTATGATGAATTGCTTTTGACTGTCTCACTGAAGTTCCTTCATTGATGTCATTAAAAAGGTGAGTATAGAAGTCTCAAATGACTCAGTTTGATAAAAAAAATTGTTTAGGTAAAAACCATCATTAACGGTGGAGAGGGTTAATATCAATATTGTCGTCCAACAAGTTAATGACCGACAAAAGGAGTTATGTTTATTTGACACATACCCACTGAGTGCTGTATCTATTTGAAAATGGTCTGTTTTATCTCAAATGTATCCAAAATATTGATGTCTGGCAGCTTGTTAAGGGTTAACAAGAGCTAACAGGAATATTTATTCATGCAACTAGTAATTTCACACCAAAAACCATTTTTACTTAAAAATCTACGAGATGTTTTCAGAGAAATCCAGAGAGAACATGAATTTTAAGCTGTTGATAGATATAATTGTTTATCCAGCCCAAAACGGGTTAAGGGTTTTTTTAATACGCTTATTACTTATAAAAATAATTCTCAGTGAATTCTACTTCCACTTATGTTGATTTCTCCTCTTAACTTTGGGTGCCGCGGGTATGCAAACACAGCCCACTATTTCAACATTTTGATGTTCGAGAACCAGCATAGGGTTAACAAATGCTTACTGGAATATTTTGTACATGCAACTTGTAATTCACACTAAGATCTGAGAATGGCCAATTTTTCTTGAAAATGTATGCGATGTTTATAGAGAAATCCTCAGATAACATGAATTCTTAACCTTTTGAGGGGTACCACCCTGTAACCAGCTCTAAACGGGTTAATGCTTGGTTTTATGAATACCTTCATTACTTACAAAAATGATCCTCGGTGAATTCCACTTCCAATGAAGCTGGTTATGTTCATCTCGCAGGTACACATTGGGTGTAATGGGTGGCCAAGTACAGCCCATTTTCTCAAAATTTGCTCCTCTGGAGGGTTAACCGGAATCTTTTGTTCATGCAACTTGTAATGTCACTCCAAGACCTGCAAATGGTCAGTTTCTCCAGAATACTTACTAGATTTTTTGGAGAAATCCACCGAAAATGGGAATTTTAAGCTTTTAAGGGGTACATCTCCTTAACCGGGCGAAAATGGGTTAAGACCTCAATTTTTGAATACCCTTACTAATTACTAAAATTTTCCCTATCAGTTTTGCGTCCGGTAAATGAAGTTATGTTTCTCTGCAGCATTCCCATTTGTTGTTGTTGGTGTCCAAAAACAGACTATTTTTTTCGAAATTTTGACATTTAGCAGCCCATGGAAGGTTAACAAATGCTTATCTGAATATTTTATCCATGCAACTGGTAATGTGACTCTAAGACCTATCAACGGCCATTTTCTCTTGAAACCCTACCCGACTTTTGTGAAGAAATTCAGGGAAAACATGATTTTTTAAGCTTTTGATGGGTGTTGCTATTAACCATCCCAAAAGGGGTTAATGCTTGGTTTTGTGAATACCCTTATGAGTAACAAATTTGGTCCTCGGTGAATTCCACTTCCAACAAAGTAGATTATGCTTATCTCTTGGGTATGCATTGGGTGCTGTGCGCGTCTGAAAACAGCCTATTTCAACAAAATTACGATGCTTAGCAGCCTGCAGAGGGTTAATAAATGCTCACCGGAATATTCTGTCCATGCAACTTGTAATGTCGCACAAAGACCTGCGAATTGTCAATTTTTCCTGAAAACCTACAAGTTGCTTTTAGAGAAATCCACAGAAAATGGGAATTTTAAGCTTTTAAGGGGTATCTCTCTTTAACCAGTCCAAAATGGGTTAAGACTTCGACTTTTGAATACCCTTACCACTATCAAAAATGTTTCCCCATCAATTTTGCGTCCGATAAAAGAAGGAACCTTTCTCGGTGGTACACCAAGTGGGTGCTGTTGGCGTCCAAAAACAGTGCATTTTATCACAATTTTGACTTTTAGCAGCCCGTGGAGGGTTAACAAATGCTCACCGCAGTATTTTGTCCATGCAGCTTCTATTGCCACACCAAGGCCTGGGAGTGACAAATTTTTCTTGAAAATCTACAAGACTCGTTTAGAGAAATCCACGGATAATACAAATTTTTTAGCTTTATGGGGGTATTGCTGTTTAACCAGCCCAAAACGGGTTAACGCTTGGTTTTTTGAACACCCTTATTACTGACAAAAATGATTCTCGGTGAATTCCACTCCCAATAAAGGAAGTTATGTTTACCTCTCGTGTATTATTTGGGTGCAGTGGGTGCCTGAAACTGGCCTATTTCATCAAAATTTCGATGTGTGGCAGCCTGTGGAGGGTTACCATATGCATCGCCTGATATGTCGTGTGTATCAAAGGACGTGTCACAGACAGGTCTAGCAATGACGAGTGTTTAAAAAAAATCTACAAGACGTGTTTCGAGAAAGTGCCGATAAACCCCAATTTTGGCGGTTTTTTGCCAATTCTGACGAAATAAGGGTTAAATCGAAAATTCCACTTCGGTACATTTTTAGATTTTGTGCCCCTCTATGCGTGTGCAAAATTTCGTGAAAATCGGTTCGAAAATGGCTTCTCAATCGTACGGACAAAATGTGTGGAAAAAAAAAAAAAAAACCCCCAAAAAACTAGACTTTATGATTCTGGAGAATCATGGCTTTTCCCGATTAGATTCCATGATTTTTCTTGACCCCACAGTGTCTGATGAATTGTTTTTAACTGTCTCACTAAAGTTCCTTCATTGATGTTAAGAGAAAGGTGAGTATAGTAGTCTCAAATGACTCGGTTTGGGTTTGATAAAAAAATGTTTAGGTAAAACCCATCATTAATGGTAGAATGGGTTAATATCAATATCAATGTTTCCCTATCAGTTTTCCGTCTGGTAAAAGAAGTTACGTTTCTCTGTGGCATTTCCATTTGATGTTGTTGGTGTCCAAAAATAGACTATTTCCTCAATTTTTTTTACATTTAGCCGCCCATGAAGGGTTAACAAATACCTACCAGAATAATTGATCCATGCAACTGGTCATATGGCACCAAGACCTATCAACGGCCATTTTCTCTTGAAAACCCCACAAAATGTTTGTAGAAATCCAGGGAAACGATTTGGAAACGATTTTTTAAGCTTTTGATGGGTATCCCTGTTAACCTCCCCAACAGGGGTTAACGCTTGGCTTTTTGAATACCTTTATTACTTACAAAAATGGTCCTCTGTGAATTCCACTTCAAACAAAGGAGATTATGTTTATCTCTCATGTATACATTAGGTGCTGTGCGTGTCTGAAAACAGTCCCATGTTAACAACATTACGATGCTTGGCAGCTTGCAGATGGTTAAAAAACGCTCACCGGAGTATTTTGTCCATGCAACTTGTAATGTCACATGAAGACCTACGAATAGTCAATTTGTCTTGAAACCCTACAAGTTACCGTTAGGGAAATTCACAGAAAATGGGAATTTAAAGCTTTCAAGGGATATCTCTCTTTAGCCTGCCCAAAATGGGTTAAGACGTCGACTTTTGAATACCCTTACTACTTACAAAAATGTTTCCGTATAAATTGTATGCGCGATAAAAGAAGGCACTTTTCTTTGTGGTGTACCCTTTGGGTGCTGTTGGTGTGCAAAACAGCCCATTTTATCGCAATTTCGACCTTCAGCAGCCCGGGAAGGGTTAACTAATGCTGACCGGAATATTTTGTTCATGCTACTTGTAATGTCACGCCAAGACCTGCAAATAGCCGTGAATTCTACTTCCACTTATTTTGATCTCTCCTCCCACTTTGGGTGCTGTGGGTATGCAAACACAGCCCATTTTATCACCATTTTGATGTTTGAGAACCTGCATAGGGTTAACAAATGCTGACAGGAATATTTTGTACATGCAACTTGTAATGTCACACTAAGATCTGAGAATGGCCATTTTTTCTTGAAAATCTACGGGATGTTTTTAAAGAAATCCTCAGATAACACAAATTTTTAACCTTTTAAGGGGTATCTCTCTGTAACCAGCTCTAAAGGGTTAATGCTCGGTTTTGTGAATACCTTCATTACTTACAAAAATGATCGACGGTAAATTCCACTTTCAATGAAGGAGGTTTTGTTTATCTCGTAGGTACACATTTGGTGTTATGGTTGCCCAAGAACAGCCCATTTTCTCCAAATGTCTATGCTTGGCAGCTTCTGGAGGGTTAACAAATGTTTACCGAAACATTTTGTTCATGCTTGTTATGTCACTCGAAGACCTGAGAATGGTCAATTGTTCTTGAACTTTTTTTTTGAAACCTACAGAAAACTGGAATTTTAAGCTTTTAAAGGGTATATCTCCTTAACCAGTCAAAAATGGGTGAAGACCTCGATTTTTGAATACATTTACTACTTACAAAAATGTTTCCCTTTCAGTTTTGCGTCTGGTAAAAGAAGTTACGTTTTTCTGTTGCATTCCCTTTTGATGTTGTTGTTGTTCAAAAACAGACTATTTTTTTCCAAAATTTTCACATTTAGCAGCCCATGGAGGGTTAACAAATGCTTACCAGAATAATTTATCCAATCAACTGGTAATGTGACACCATGACCTATCAATGGCCATTTTCTCTTGAAAACGCTACCAGATGTTTGTAAAGAAATCCAGGGAAAAGATAAATTTTTAAGCCTTTGATGGGTATCACTATTAACAACCACAAAAGGGGTTAACGCTTGGTTTTTTGGATACCCTTATTACTTACAAAGATGGTCCTCGGTGAATTCCACTTCCAAAAAAGGAGATTATGTGTATTTCTCAGGTACACGTTGGGTGCTGTGCGTGTCTGAAAACAGCCCATTTCAACAAAATTACAATGCTTGGCAGTCTGTAACGCTCACCAGAATATTTTGTCCATGCAACTTATAATGTCAAACAAAGACCTACGAGTAGTCAATTTTTCTTGAGAACCTACAGGATGTATTTAGAGAAATCCACAGAAAATGGGTATTTTAAGATTTTAAGGGGTCTCTCTCTTTAGCCTGCCCAAAATGGGTTAAGACTTCGACTTTTGAATACCCTTACTACTTACAAAAATGTTTCCATATAGAATGTGCGCTCGATAAAAGAAGGCACTTATTCCTTGTGGCGTACCCATTGGGTGCAGTTGGCATCCAAAAACAGCCCATTTTATCACAATTTTGACTTTTAGTAGCCCGTGAAGGGTTAACAAATGCTCACCGCAATATTTTGTCCACGCAACTTCTATTGTCACTCCAAGGCCTGGGAGTGACAAATTTTTCTTGAAAATCTACAAGACTCGTTTAGAGAAATCCACGGAAAACACGAATTTTTTAGCTTTATGGGGGTATTGCTGTTTAACCAGCTCAAAATGGGTTAACGCTTGGTTTTGTGAACACCCTTATTACTGACAAAAATGATCCTCGGTGAATTCCACTCCCAGTGAAGGAAGATATGTTTATCTGTTGTGTATTGTTTGGTTGCAGTGGAGGCCTGAACCCCGCCTATTTCATCAAAATTTTGATGTTTGGCAGCCTGAGGAGGGTTACCATATGCATCGCCTGATATGTCGTGTGTATCAAAGGGTGTGTCACAGACAGGTCTAGCAATGACGAGTGTTTAAATAAAATCTACAAGACGTGTTTCGAGAAAGTGCCGATAAACCCCAATTTTGGCAGTTTTTTGCCAATTCTGGCAGAATAAGGGCTAAATCGAAAATTCTGCCTAGGTACATTTTTAGATTTTGTGCCCCTCTATGCGTGTGCAGAATTTCGTGAAAATCGGTTCGAAAATGGCTTCTGAATCGTACGGACAAAATGTGTGGAAAAAAAAAAAATAAAAAATAATCCGTAGAAAAACAATAGTCTTTTCCAGAGGGAAAAGCCTAACAACTAGATTTTAGGATTCGGGAGAGTCATGGCTTTTCCCGATGAGATTCCATGATTTTTCATGACCCCACAGTATCTGATGAATTGTTTTTAACTGTCTCAGTGAAGTTCCTTCATTGATGTTATGAGTAGTCCCAAATGACACAGCTTGATAAAAAAAATTGTTCAGGTAAAAACCATCATTAACGATGAAGTGGGTTAATGTCAATATCGTCGTCCAACAAGTCAATGACCGACAAAAGGAGTTATGTTTCTTTGATACATACCCACTGAGTGCTGTGTCAATATAAAATGGTCCATTTTATCTCAAATGTATCCAAAATATTGATGTCTGGCAGCTTGTAGAGGGTTAACAAGTGCTAACAGGAATATTTATTCATGCAACTTGTAATGTCACACCAAGAACTGTGAATGGCCATTTTTTCTTTAAAATCTACGAGATGTTTTCAGAGAAATCCAGGGAAAACATGAATTTTAAGCTTTTGATGGGTATCATTGTTTATCCAGCCCAAAACGGGTTAAATGTTGTTATTTGAATACTCTTATTACTTCCAAAAATAATTCTCAGTGAATTCTACTTCCACTTATTTTGATCTCTTCTCCGAACTTCGGGTGCTGTGGGTACGCAAACACGGCCCATTTTATCAACATTTTGATGTTTGAGAACATGCAAAGGTTTAACAAATGCTGACAGGAACATTTTGTACATGCAACTTGTAATATCACACTAAGATCTGAGAATCGCCATTTTTTCTTGAAAATATACGGGATGTTTTTAGAGAAATCCTCAGATAACACAAATTTTTAACCTTTTGAGGGGTATGGCTCTGTAACCAGCCCTAAACAGGTTAATGCTTGGTTTTGTGAATACCTTCATTACTTTCAAAAATGGTCGACGGTGAATTCCACTTCCAATGAAGGAGGTTATGTTTATCTCGCAGGTACACATTTGGTGTTAAGGTTGCCTAAGAAAAGACCATTTTCTCCAAATGTCTATGTTTGGCAGCCTCTGGAGAGATAACAAATGCTTACCGAAATATTTTGTTCATGCAGCTTGTAATGTCACTCTGAAGACCGGCGAATGGTCAATTGCTCTTGAAATTTTTTTTTGAGAAATCCACAGAAAACTGGAATTTTAAGCTTTTAAGGGGTATATCTCCTCAACTAGTCAAAAATGGGTTAAGACCTCGATTTTTGAATACACTTACTACTTACAAAAATGTTTCCCTCTCAGTTTTGCGTCTGGTAAAAGAAGGTACCTTTCTCTGTTGCATTCCCATTTGATGTTGTTGGTGTTCAAAAACAGACTATATTTTTCAAAATTTTGACATTTAGCAGGCCATGGAGGGTTAAAAAATGCTTACCGCAATAATTTATCCAATCAGCTGGTAATGTGACACCAAGACCTATCACTGGCCATTTCCTCTTGAAAACCCTACCAGATGTTTGTAAAGAAATCCATGGAAAACATAAATTTTTAAGCTTTTGATGGGTATCACTATTAACAACCACAAAAGGGGTTAACGCTTGGTTTTTTGAATACCCTTATTACTTACAAAAATGGTCCTCGGTGAATTCCACTTCCAACAAAGGAGATTATGTTTATTTCTCAGGTACACGTTGGGTGCTGTGCGTGTCTGAAAACAGCCCATTTGAACAGAATTACGATGCTCGGCAACCTGTAGAGGGTTAATAAATGCTCACCGGAATATTTTGTCCATGCAACTTGTAATGTCACACAAAGACCTGCGAGTAGTCAATTTTTCTTGAAAACCTACAGGATGTATTCAGAGAAATCCACAGAAAATGGGAATTTTAATATCTTAAGGGGTCTCTCTTTTTAGCCTGGCCAAAATGGGTTAAGACTTCGACTTTTGAATACCCTTACCACATACAAAAATGTTTCCATATAGATTTTGCGCTCGATAAAAGAAGGCACTTTTGTTTGTGGCGTACCCATTGGGTGTTGTTGGGGTCCAAAAACAGCCCATTTTATCACAATTTTGACTTTTAGCAGCCCATGGAGGGTTAACAATTGCTCACCGCAGTATTTTGTCCATGCAACTTCTATTGACGCACCAAGTCCTGGGAGTGACAATTTTTTATTGAAAATCTACAAGACTCGTTCAGAGAAATCCACTGAAAACATGAATTTTTGAGCTTTATGGGGGTATTGCTGTTTAACCAGTCCAAAACGGGTTAACGCGTGGCTTTTTGCACACCCTTATTACCTATAAAAATGATCCTCGGTGAATTCCACTTCCAATAAAGGAAGTTATGTTTATCTCTCGTGTATCGTTTGGGTGCTGCGGGTGCCTGAAACAGGGCCATTTCATCAAAATTTTGATGTTTGGCAGCCTGTGGAGGGTTACCATATGCATCGCCTGATATGTCGTGTGTATCAAAGGTCGTGTCACAGACAGGTCTAATAATGATGAATGTTTAAAAATAATCTACAAGACGTGTTTCGAGAAAGTGCCTATAAACCCCAATTTTTGCAGTTTTTTGCCAATTCTGACGAAATAAGGGTTAAATCGAAAATTACGCTTCGGTACATTTTTAGATTTTGTGCTCCTCTATGAGTGTGCAAAATTTTGTGAAAATCTGTCCGAAAATGGCTTCTGAATCGTACGGACAAAATGTGTTGAAAAAAAAAAACTAAAAAAAACCCTAGACGTTATGATTCTGGAGAATCATGGCTTTTCCCGATGAGATTCCATGATTCTTCATGACCCCACAGTGTCTGATGAATTGTTTTTAACTGTCTCACTGAAGTTCCTTCAGTGATGTTATGAGAAAGGTGAGTATAGTAGTCTCAAATGACTCAGTTTGATAAAAAAAATTGTTTAGGTAAAAACAATCATAAGCGGTGGAGGGGGTTAATATCAATATCGTCGTCCAACGAGTCAATGACCGACAAAAGTAGTTATGTTTGTTTCGCACATACCCACTGAGTGCTGTGTCTATTTGAAAATGATCCATTTTATCTCAAATGTATCCAAAATATTGATGTCTGGCAGCTTGTAGAGGGTTAACAAGTGCTAACAGGAATATTTATTCATGCAACTTGTAATGTTACACCACGAACTGCGAATGGCCATTTTTTTCTTTAAAATCTACAGGATGTTTTCAGAGAAATCCAGGGAGAACATGAATTTTAAGCTTTTCATAGGTACCATTGTTTATCCAGACCAAAACGGGTTAAGTGTTGTTTTTGGAATACTCTTATTACTTCCAAAAATAATTCTCAGTGACTTCTACTTCCTCTTATTTTGATCTCTCCCCTCAACTTCGGGTGCTGTGGGTACGCAAACACAGCCCATTTTATCAACATTTTGATGTTTGAGAACCTGCATAGGGTTAACAAATGCTTACAGAAATATTTTGTATATGCAGCTTGTAATGTCACACAAAGATCTGAGAATGGCCATTTTGTCTTGAAAATCTACGCGATGTTTTTAGAGAAATCCTCGGATAACATTAATTTTTAACCTTTTGAGGGGTATCGCTCTGTAACCAGCCCTAAACGGGTTAATGCTTGGTTTTGTGAATACCTTCATTACTTACAAAAATGATCGTTGGTGAATTCCACTTCCAATGAAGGAGGTTATGTTTATCTCGCAGGTACACATTTGGTGTTATGGTTGCCCAAGAACAGCCCAATTTCTCCAAAAGTCTACGCTTAGCAGCCTCTGGAGGGTTAACAAATGCTTACCGAATTATTTTGTCCATGCAACTTGTAATGTCACTCCAAGACCTGCGAATGGTCAATTTTGCTTGGATTTTTTTTTTCAGAAATCAACAGAAAACTGGAATTTTAAGCTTTTAAGGGGTATATCTCCTTAACTAGTCAAAAATGTGTTAAGACCTCGATTTTTGTATACACTTACTACTTACAAAAATGTTTCCCTGTCAGTTTTGCATCCGGTAAAGAAGTTATGTTTCTCTGTTGCATTTCCATTTGATGTTGTGTGTGTCCAAAAACAGACAATTTTTTTTCAAAATTTTGACATTTAGCAGCCCATGGGGGGTTAACAAATACTTACCAGAATAATTTATCCAATCAACTTGCAATGTGACTCCAAGACCTATTAATGGCCATTTTTTCTTGAAAACTCTACCAGATGTTTGTAAAGAAATTCAGGGAAAACATAAATTTTTAAGCTTTTGATGGGTATCACTATTAACAACAACAAAAGGGGTTAACGCTTGGTTTTTTTAATACCCTTATTACTTACAAAAATGGTCCTCGGTGAATTCCACTCCCAACAAAGGAGATTATGTTTATTTCTCAGGTACAAGTCGGGTGCTGTGCGTGTCCGAAAACAGCCCATTTCAACAAAATTACAATGCTTGGCAGCCTGCAGAGGGTTAATAAACGCTCACCGGAATATTTTGTCCATGCAACTTGTAATGTTACACAAAGACCTGCGAGTAGTCAATTTTTCTTGAAAACCTACAGGATGTTTTTAGAGAAATCCCCAGAAAATGGGAATTTTAAGATCTTAAGGGGTCTCTCTCTTTAGCCTGCCCAAAATGGGTTAAGACTTCGACTATTGAATACCCTTACTTCTTACAAAAATGTTTCCGTATAGATTGTGCGCTCGATAAAAGAAGGCACTTTTCTTTGTGGTGTACCTGTTGGGTGCTGTTGGCATCCAAAAACAGCCCATTTTATCACAATTTTGAGTTTTAGCAGCCCTTGGAGGGTTAACAAATGCTCACCGCAGTATTCTGTCCATGCATCTTCTATTGTCACATCAAGGCCTGGGAGTGACAATTTTTTCTTTAAAATCTACAAGACTCGTTTAGAGAAAAGCACGGAAAACATGAATTTTTTAGCTTTATGGGAGTATTGCTGTTTAACCAGCCCAAAACGGGTTAACGCTTGGTTTTTTGAACACCCTTATTATATACAAAAATGAGCTCCGGTGAATTCCACTTCCAATAAAGGAAGTTATGTTTATCTGTCCTGTCGTTTGGGTGCTGTGGGGGCCTGAAACCAGCCTATTTCATCAAAATTTCGATGTTTGGCAGCCTGTGGAGGGTTACCATATGCATCACCTGATATGTCGTGTGTATCAAAGGGCGTGTCACAGAGAGGTCTAGCAATGACGAATGTATAGAAAAAATCTACAAGACGTGTTTCGAGAAAGTGCCGATAAACCCCAATTTTGGCAGTTTTTTGCCAATTCTGAAGAAATAAGGGTTAAATCGAAAATTCCGCTTTGGTACATTTTTAGATTTTGTGCCTCTCTATGCGTGTGCAAAATTTCGTGAAAATCGATCCGAAAATGGCTTCGGAATCGTGCGGACAAAATGTGTGGAAAAAAACCCCCAAAATACTAGACTTTATGATTCTGGAGAATCATGGCTTTTCCCGATGAGATTCCATGATTTTTCATGACCCCACAGTGTCTAATGAATTGTTTTTAACTGTCTCACTGAAGTTCCTTCATTGATGTTATGAGAAAGGTGAAGATAGTAATCTCAAATGACATAGTTTGATAAAGAATTGTTTAGGTAAAAACCATCATTAACGGTGGAGTGGTTTAATGTCAATATCGTCGTCCAACAAGTCAATGACCGACAAAAGGAGTTGTGTTTGTTTGGCACATTCCCACTGAGTGCTGTGTAAATTTAAAAATGGTTCATTTTATCTCAAATGTATCCAAAATATTGATGTCTGGCAGCTCGTAGAGGGTTAACAAGTGCTAACAGGAATATTTATTCATGCAACTTGTAATGTCACACCAAGAACTGTGAATGGCCATTTTTTCTTTAAAATCTACGAGATGTTTTCAGAGAAATCCAGGGAGAACATGAATTTTAAGCTTTTGATGGGTATCATTGTTCATCCAGCCCAAAACAGGTTAAGTGTTGTTATTTGAATACTCTTATTACTTCCAAAAATAATTCTCAGTGAATTCTACTTCCACTTATTTTGATCTCTCCCCTCAACTTCAGGTGCTGTGGGTATGCAAACACAGCCCATTTTATCAACATTTTGATGTTTCAGAACCTGCATAGGGTTAACAAATGCTTACAGGAATATTTTGTACGTGCAACTTGTAATGTCACACTAAGATCTGAGAATGGCCATTTTTTATGAAAATCTATGAGATTTTTTTTAGAGAAATCCTCAGATAACATGAAATTTTAACCTTTTAACCAGCCCTAAACGGGTCAGTGCTTGGTTTTGTGAATACCTTCATTACTTACAAAAATGATCGACGGTGAATTCTACTTCCAATGAAGGAGGTTATGGTTATCTCGCAGGTACACCTTTGATTTTATGGTTGCCCAAGAACAGCCCATTTTCTCCAAATGTCTATGCTTGGCAGCCTCTTGAGGGTTAACAAATGCTTACTGAAATATTTTGTCCATGCAACTTGTAATGTCACTCCAAGACCTGCGAATGGTCAATTTCTCTTGAAACTTTTTTTTGGAGAAATCCACAGAAAACTGGAATTTTAAGCTTTTAAGGGGTATATCTCCTTAACTAGTCAAACATGGGTTAAGACCTCGATTTTTGAATACACTTACTACTTGCAAAAATGTTTCCCTGTCAGATTTGCGTCTGGTGAAAGAAGTTATGTTTCACTGTTGCATTCCCATTTGATGTTGTTGGTGTCCAAAAACAGACTATTTTTTCAAAATTTTGACATTTAGCAACGCATGGAGGGTTAACAAATGCTAACCGGAATAATTTATTCAATCAACTGGTAATGTGACACCAAGACCTATCGATGGCCATTTTCTCTTGAAAGCCCTACCAGATGTATGAAAAGAAATCCAGGGAAAACATAAATTTTTAAGCTTTTGATGGGTATCACTATTAACCACAAAAGGGGTTAACGCTTGTGTTTTTGAATACCCTTATTACTTACAAAAATGGTCCTCCGTGAATTCCACTTCCAACAAAGGAGATTATGTTTATTTCTCAGGTACACGTTGGGTGCTGTGAGTGTGTGAATACAGCCCATTTCAACAAAATTACGATGCTTGGGAGCCTATAGAGGGTTAATAAACGCTCACCTGAATATTTTGTCCATGCAACTTGTAATGTCACACAAGGACCTGCGAGTAGTCAATTTTTCTTGAACACCTACAGGATGTATTTAGAGAAATCCACAGAAAATGGGAATTTTTAGATTTTTAGGGGTCTCTCTCTTTAGCCTGCCCAAAATGGGTTAAGACTTCGACTTTTGAATACCCTTACTAGTTACAAAAATGTTTCCGTATAGAGTATGCGCTCGATAAAAGAAGGCACTTTTCTTTGTGGCATATCCATTGGGTGCTGTTGGTGTCCAAAAAGAGCCCATTTTATCACAATTTTGACTTTTAGCAGCCCATAGAGGGTTAACAAATGCTCACTGCAGTATTTTGTCCATGCAACTTCTATTGTCACACCAAGGCCTGGGAGTGACAAATTTCTCTTGAAAATCTACAAGACTCATTTAGAGAAATCAAAGGAAAACATGATTTTTTTAGCTTTATGGGGGTATTGCTGTTTAACCAGCCCAAAATGGGTTAACGCTTGGTTTTGTGAACACCTTTATTACTTACAAAAATGATTCTCTGTTAATTCCACTTCCAATAAAGAAAGTTATGTTTATCCCTCGTGCATCGTTTGGGTGCAGTGGGGGTCCGAATCCGGCCCATTTCATCCAAATTTCTATGTTTGGCAGCCTGTGGAGGGTTACCATATGCATCGCCTAATATGTCTTGTCTATCAATGGTCGTGTCACGGGCAGGTCTAACAATGATGAAAGTTTAAATAAAATCTACAAGACGTGTTTCGAGAAAGTGCCGATAAACCCCAATTTTGGCAGTTTTTTTCCAATTCTGGCGGAATAAGGGTTAAATCGAAATTTCCGCCCGGGTACGTTTTTAGATTTTGTGCCCCTCCATGCGTGTGCAAAATTTCGTGAAAATCGGTTCGAAAATGGCTTCTGAATCGTACGGACAAAGTGTGTGGAAAAAAAAAATCAAAAAAAAAAAAAAAACCCAAAAACTAGACTTTATGATTCTGGAGAATCATAGCTTTTCCCGATGATATTCCATGATTTTTCATGACCCCACATTGTCTGATGAATTGTTTTTAACTTTCTCACTGAAGTCCCTTCATTGATGTTATGAGAAAGGTGAAGATACTAATCTCAAATGACAGAGTTTGATAAAAAATTGTTTAGGGAAAAACCATCATTAATGGTGGAGTGGTTTAATGTCAATATCGTCATCCAAGAAGTCAATGACCGACAAAAGGAGTTATGTTTGTTTGACACATACCCACTAAGCGCTGTGTCAATTTAAAAATGGTTCATTTTATCTCAAATGTATCCAAAATATTGATGT
The DNA here is from genome assembly GCA_031216915.1 of Pictodentalium vernedei. NCBI lineage: Eukaryota > Metazoa > Mollusca > Scaphopoda > Dentaliida > Dentaliidae > Pictodentalium > Pictodentalium vernedei. The sequence continues at coordinate 574,934,681 of CM062297.1, read as the reverse complement.
CTGGCAGCTTGTAGAGGGTTAACAAGTGCTGACAGGAATATGTATTCATGCAACTTGTAATGTCACACCAAGAACTGTGAATAGCCATTTTTTCCTTTAAAATCTACAAGATGTTTTCAGAGAAATCCAGGGAGAACATGAATTTTAAGCTTTTGATGGGTATCATTGTTTATCCAGCCCAAAACGGGCTAAGTGTTGTTTTTTGAATACTCTTATTACTTCCAAAAATAATTCACAGTGAATTCTACTTCCACTTATTTTGATCTCTCCTCCCAACTTTGGGTGCTGTGGGTACGCAAACACAGCCCATTTTATCAACATTTTGATGTTTGAGAACCTGCATAGGGTTAACAAATGCTTACAGGAATATTTTGTACATGCAACTTGTAATGTCACGCTAAGATCTGAGAACGGCCATTTTTTCTTGAAAATCTATGGGATGTTTTTAAAGAAATCCTCAGATAACACAAATTTTTAACCTTTTAAGGGGTATCTCTCTGTAACCAGCTCTAAAGTGTTAATGCTTGGTTTTTTGAGTATCTTCATTACTTACAAAAATGATCGACGGTGAATTCCACTTCCAATGAAGGAGGTTATGTTTATCTCGTAGGTACAGATTTGGTGTTATAGTTGCCTAAGAACAGCCCATTTTCTCAAAATGTCTATGCTTGGCAGCCTCTGGAGGGTTAACAAATGTTTACCGAAACATTTTGTTCATGCTTGTAATGTCACTGGAAGACCTGCGAATGGTCAATTGTTCTTGAAATTTTTGTTTGAGAAATCCACAGAAAACTGGAATTTTAAGCTTTTAAGGGGTATATCTCCTTAACCAGTCAAAAATGGGTTAAGACCTCGATTTTTGAATACATTTACTACTTACAAAAATGTTTCCCTGTCAGTTTTGCGTCCGGTAAAAGAAGTTACGTTTCTCTGTTGCATTCACTTTTGAGGTTGTTGTTGTTCAAAAGCAGACTATTTTTTTCAAAATTTTGACATTTAGCAGCCCATGGAGGGTTAACAAATGCTTACCGGAATAATTTATCCAATCAACTGGTAATGTGACACCATGACCTATCAATGGCCATTTTCTCTTGAAAACGCTGCCAGGTGTTTGTAAAGAAATCCAGGGAAAACATAAATTTTTAAGCCTTTGATGGGTATCACTATTTACAACCACAAAAGGGGTTAACGCTTGGTTTGTTGAATACCCTTATTACTTACAAAAATGGCCCTCGGTGAATTTCACTTCCAACAAATGAGATTATGTGTATTTCTCAGGTACACGTTGGGTGATGTGCGTGTCTGAAAACAGCCCATTTCAACAAAATTACGATGCTTGGCAGTCTGTAGAGGGTTAATAAACGCTCACCGGAATATTTTGCCCATGCAACTTATAATGTCACACAAAGACCTGCGAGTAGTCAATTTTTCTTGAGAAACTACAGGATGTATTTAGAAAAATCCACAGAAAATGGGAATTTTAAGGGGTCTCTGTCTTTAGCCTGGCCAAAATGGGTTAAGACCTCGACTTTTGAATACCATTACTACTTACAAAAATGTTTCCATATAGATTGTGCGCTCGATAAAAGACTTTCAATAGTTGTAACGTTGTGGATCTTCCATTCACGAAACCAAATTGCTTGTTGCTGAGTACACTATGAGTAGTTAAATGTTCTATAATTCTTTTTCTTGTGATTTTCTCCATGATCTTGCAGAGAATCTTGTTAGGCTGACTGGCCTGTAGTTTGACGGTAGATTTTTGTTTCCTTTTTTGAAGATAGCTGTAATTTTTGCTTCCCTCCAACTAGCTGATACATCTCCCGTATCTAATGATTTGTTGAAAATAATGGCTAGAGGAACGCCAATGATGTCAGCTAAGCCTTTCAGTATTTTGGGATGTGCTCCATCTGGTCCAGATGATTTTTCTGTGTCCAATTTCCCCAGGAGTGATATTATTTCTTCTGATGTGATCGTGGGTGACTGTGATAGTGGGATGTCCTTTGTTGCTATTTCTGGGCCATCACCAGGTGGTTCAGTAGTGAAGACGCTACTGAAAAATGTTGCAAGTGTATCTGCCTTCTCTTTTTCGGTTTTTGCAATGAAGGTTGTGTTGTTCTGTGCAGATGTTAGTTCAGCTATTCCCGTTTTGGTTTTTCTTTTTGAGTTTATATATTTCCAGAAGAATTTATTGTTGGATTTGGCAGATTCTGCGATTCTTTTTTCATTGTTCTTTCTGTCTTTTTTAGTATATTCTTGACTTTATTTCTAATTTTGCAGTAGTCTTTGTGTTTGTCTGGGTCCCTAGTTTCCATAAATCTTCTCCAAAGTCTGTGTTTTTTATGAGTTTCTGTGTTTCTTTACTTATGGGTTCGGGTCATTTTTCCAGCTTCCATCTTTATTGTTGGTACGTTGTTGTTTATACTAGAGTTCAGATTTGTCATGAGGATACTAAGCATTTCTTCAAGGCTCTTGTCCTTAAGAATTGTTGGCCAGTCTAGGCTCAGGTCTTTCCTAATGGATTGAATATGGGCTTTTCTGTAGTTTAAGCGTTTATATTTTCTTTGTTTCTCTTCAGTGTAGCAGATATAATCAAAAAGTAGAACCGAGTGGTCACTGGCTCCTAGTGAACTGTGGTGGCTAATGCCGGAAACTTGGTTTTCGTTGTTTACTATGATCAGATCTAGTAATGAAGGTACTTGTGTGCCTCTAACTCTTGTTGGTTTGTCGATCAGTTGGTAGAAGAAAGCAACTTGTAGACATTCTAAGAATTGTTCATCGTCTGGTCTCCCAGTCCAGTTTATGTATGGCATGTTAAAATCTCCCATGATGAATATACTCTTATAATCTTCTAAAGTGCTTACTTTGTTGATCAGGTCTAGTAAGTCACTGTTATTCACCTCGTTCGATGATGGGCTTCGGTAGATATTTCCAATCAAGATTGAGTCGTTGTCTTTCGAATTTATTTTGACCCACAGATGTTCATTAAATTTTGATTCTATTTCCACCACTTCTGCCGAAAGCGCGTTCCTCACATAGGTGATGACTCCACGACCCTTTGAACTATTGTAATTTTCTGGAAGGAGTGAGTAGCCTTCAATTGAGAGTTCTGAGCAGGTGATCGGGTATCTACAGTTCTTTGGGTTGACTTCGTTGATTGCGATGATATCTGGTGGTTCCTGTGTCTGTATATACCTTGTTTTTAGTTCATCCAATTTATTGATGAGACTGTCGGCATTTGTGAATAAACACTTTAGACAATGTTTTATAGTCTTCTGAACCTCTTCAGTCCTTTCTTCCTCTATACAACAATTTACATTAGTTTTCTGTTTATGTACAAATTTTCTTTTTACATCGATATTTGCATTTTTATTTAATTGTCTGGTGACATTGGCATTTTGACGATCTTCATCGCCCATGGTGGGCCCCTGATCTTGTATCTCCAGTTTCCCTGGATTTTTTCGTTTTTTTCTCTCGCCAAGTCCTGTAAGTTTTTTGACTCTTCCCGCTGTAATTGGGTCATGTCGTGGGCTATTCTAATTCCAGAGTAAGGTTGATTTGCTTCCAATAATTTTTTGCTATTGGTGAAGAGCTGTTTCTTTAGTTCTTTATTTTTGAAAGCTACCAGTAGTGGACGTTTTTGCCTTCCTCCTTTTTGCCTAATCTGTTAACTTTTTCTATATCTTCATATTTGATGTTTCCCCCACAGATATTGTTGTAGATTTCAAAGAAGATTTCCTTATCGTAATCTTTCCTTTTTCTTTCAGTGTGCTTTCAGACTCTGGGGCGTTAAAGAGTAAAACATTCGGTTCTCTAGCTTTTCGATCTGCTAATTCGTTTACTGTGTGTGTTATCTGTGGTGTTGACTCCTTTGCAATCCCAGATGTATCCTTCGCTAGCTTTGCCTGTTTTTCGAATTCATTCAATCTCTCTTCACATCTCTCGGGTATGTTGCTTGCGTTATTGGCCGATAATATTTCAATTTTTTCGACCCTTTTTTCTAGGTTGTCATGACGAAATCTAAGGTCAGAGTAGGCTTTTAGAACTTTCTTTATACCCGGCATGGCATGTTTACAGTTGTCGCAGTTCCAGCTGAGATTATTATTTGGGTTTTCGACAAGTTTGTCGTACATAGAAGGACCCATTTTTGAACATTTTAGGCAGAACCATTCCTCACACCAGTCACACTGTAATGATTTTGACGGGCTATTTAATGTCGTGTTGCATTCTATACATGAAGTGGTAGTTTGTGTGTCAGTTCTAGTAGGCGAGTCTTTGCGACTCTTAGGAGTTTGGTTGTCTGGTGCAGCTGGTGAATTTGTACGGCTTCTTGAGGTTTGACGTCCCGGCATTTTTACCTAGTTTGAACAACAGGGCAATCCCTTATGTCCAAATTTAGTAAAAATATTACTGTTGTCTTACAATCTCCCTGGGAATCTGTAAAGGTGAAGGAGCCAGAGCCTTGAAAGATCCTTCCCTGGGTGTAAGCCGTCGGTATCATTGAAATGTTGCCTCTTTCCTTTGGAAATTTTTGATATTTGTAAGTCTTGGTTTATCTTGGGAAGAGGTGTTGCGTTCAGCTCGTTCAATTTGATGTTTAGGTCAGTTACTGCTTCCTGTAGCTGTGTATCCCGAATACGCCCAAACCGGCCTCCAGCCAAACCGACCTCCGACATTTTTGCCCAAACCGGCCTCCACTTAATCCAAACCGGCCTCCCCATTTTTACCCAAACCGGCCTCCAATATTTTCATCGTCGGCGACGGTTAAGCATTGATCATCCAAACCGGCCCACACTTTTTCACCCAAACCGGCCTCCAGTATTTTAATTGGCTAACCAAGTTTCCGTTTAGAATCTATAATATTAACATGTATGTATGTTCATGAAATTTGTTTTGTGACAATTTGTTGGCGAAAGCCCTTAGCCATTCTCCACTAAATGGTCAAAAAACAAATTTCATGAGTATACATTCCTATCTTACCATTTCAGTCTAACCAAGTTTTCGTTTAGATTCTATAATATTAACATGTATGTATGTTCGTGAAATTTGTTTTGTGACAATTTGTTGGCGAAAGCCCTTAGCCATTCTCCACTAAATTGTCACAAAACAAATTTCATGAGTATACATTCCTATCTTACCATTCCAGTCTAACCAAGTTTTCGTTTAGATTCTATAATATTAACATGTATGTATGTTCGTGAAATTTGTTTTGTGACAATTTGTTGGCGAAAGCCCTTAGCCATTCTCCACTAAATTGTCACAAAACAAATTTCATGAGTATATTTCACTTTTACATTGACAACACCTCCTAACTTATCTAAAATAGCACTGAACGCTGCATGGTAGTCACTTTCTCGACGACGAGACATGAAAATGAAAACAGTCGGCACCTGCTTCATGTCACCACTTTCCGACTTTATGAATGTATGGACAGTATACAGTTGTGTGAAAGGCAGCAGACTGCCTATCGGGAAACATCTTTCACAACTATCAGGGATATGGAACCAACAGGTTGTGTTAGATTTCGTAAAGGATATAACGTTCCGATGGATTTTTATCACTTTTTAATAGGAGGATATCACTTTCTGTAAAATGAGGTAGGCATTTTTTTATTTAACTATTTATCCAAAATCTCGTCGTTAATATTTTTCCCAAAGATTATAAACAAATGGGTATGAATAAAATTGTAGAAAATTTAAAAAATTAAAAAAAAAATCTGGCGGAGGCCGGTTTGGGCGAAATTGTGGAGGCCGGTTTGGGCGAAATTGTGGAGGCCGGTTTGGCTGGAGGCCTGCTTGGGTGTAATTCGTGTATCCTGTAATTTGGAGTGTGTCCCAGAGCAACCTTTACGTTGATTCCATTTGCCAGGCGAATATATTGGGCATTCCAAGAAGTAATTTTCTGCGTTTGGAAAATCTGTGTGGAGTCTACGTTTTGTTGTTCTATTAAAGGTTGTCCAATATTTTGCAAACTGTGGCTTTCAGGTTAGGTTTTAGTTCAAGGTATTTATCATTTTTTTGTAGTGAGGTCACAGGTGCCGAGCCATATTATAATTATCGTCTTTTGTGAACTTTGTATTTTGCCACGGAGTTTCTCAATAAAGCAGTCGCTTGATTTTGCACCGCTTGAGTAAATAAATTCTACGTTTATCTGATCATTGTGGTGTTTCTCATTTTCAAGGGGTATCAGGACAACTCATTCCCACAGCAACTCGTACCAGTCAAGTCGTACCCAAAATTGGACGGCTCGTACCCAATTTCGGCTGGACAGCTCGTACCCACAGTTGGACAACTCGTACAGTCATTTTACCGATATCGAATCTTTACCAAATACGGGTCACTTCAACTTTAATCACGTCGCAAAAATCGAAAGGTAACACAAAGTAACAAAACTTTGAATCAAAAGTTTCATTAATATTTTACTCTTTAAATGATAAAGTTACAGTGTTATCTGGCATCTGCATATTATGTTATTTAGTTGGAAATCATTAGCACCCTGTCTAGTTTCCAAATTTCGTGTATGGGAATTCCCCGTTCTATTTTTTTCACTCTTCGACAACAGGCTCATTCCATCGGACAGAGACTTACTTTTCGACTGAAAGTATCGCCATTTCATTCACCTTTTAGCAGGGGGAAAAGTACATATTTATCTGCATTCTATTTTTCACGATGAATTTAGTTTTGCTTGCGTGTATTTTTACCTATTTCGAATCGGCAAAATCCACACTTGATCAATAATACGGTGGCTGATTTAGGCCGCCCTCAATACTTTTTTTTATCTCGAGATCTCGAGATAATATCTCAAGATCTCGAGAAACTATCTCGAGATCTCGAGATAATTATCTCTTGAAAGATCTCGAGATAATATCTCGAGATCTCGAGATAATATCTCAAGATCTCGAGAAACTATCTCAAGATCTCGAGATAATATCTCAAGATCTCGAGATAATATCTCAAGATCTCGAGATAATATCTCAAGATCTCGAAATAATATCTCGAGACCTCGAGAAACTATGTCGAGATCTCGAGATAATATCGAGTCGCCTGTCGCATCTTTTTCGACTGCAACATATTCATGCCTCCCATGACAATTACATGAATCCACTCCAGTCCCTCAGAAAAGTGAATAACTTATCAACCAACCACTTTGTTGCGTATTAGTTATGGGAGCCCACCAAATCTCAGTCCAGTACTAATATAAATCGAGTCCCGTCATCCGAGCTTGCACTTGCAGGTGTCTTGTTCCCACTCCAATCCCAAAGTGTCAACCCAACACCCGGTACCCCCCAGTACCTACTGGAGTGCCTTTTACCCCAAAACACAACGTTTTCTCACTACTTTACAAGATGAAAAGTTTGTGTCTGTCTAACACTCCAAGTCCAAAGTGTTGATCCAGTACCCGGTACTTCCTAGTGCATACTGTTGTCTTTTTTACCTTAAAACTCAATGTTTTCTAACTTCTTTTCCTCTCAGCTCCACGCTGATTGTAGTGATTTTTACCCTTAAACACAAAGTTTACTCACTACTTTACAAGACACACACCCACAAATACCAAATATTTCCTTCCAGCTTCACATTGAATGGGGTGTTTTTTACCACAACTCACAAAGTGTACTCACTACTTTGCAAGATACAGACCCGTAAATACCAAATAGCTCCCCCAGCTCCACACTGAAAGGTTTAATCCCCACAGTGAAACCAATCACCCACTTCCTTGATGGATTTTTCACCTACTTTCCACTTTGGAGACTGAGACACATCGTCTCTTGACGCGCTGTTATTCCACGGACTCGTCATACAGCTTAACTTTAACCCATTCCCGCGTCCATTTTGACCGAGCAAATCGACGATGCTACTCGGTGTATAATAACCTTACACCATCGACAGCTATAAAGCTACCGTCGGATTCCGTTTTCTCTGGTTGGTTTGAAAAGTCTGGAGTAGGCGTAACTAGTTACCCCCTGTGGATACTGCTTCCGGGTGAGTGATTAAGGCCCTCACGTATTACCAACGTTAATGTTTGAAAGGGCATGCCCAGTACAAGGCTGCAGAGGCCAGACAAAACCGTGAATTTATGGTCAATACCCAGCAATCTTCTGACCCCCAGGACCAAATTGAAAAATAGAAATCCATAACCCTGAGCCCAAGAGGCGAATGGAATCGCCCCCCCCCCCCCACCACCATCCCCGGTGAAGCCCAAACGCGGCAGGATGGGCATGACTAACATTGTTTCCACACAAAACCCAATTACATGTAGTAACGAAAATATTGACCTGTCACCCGACAAATCTCAACGGTCCATACACCTTTCACACTTATCCAGGGAGCTACCCGAAAGTGACAACTCCAACAGTGAAGTACCCTGTCCCGCGCATATAAAGGACAACTTGAACCCGATTCCCAGTATCTCCGAACGAGATGAAGCCCCCTCAACGTCGTTTACTGCCACCCTTAACCATCTACAACATGGCACCCCAATTAACAATACGATCCTCCGTGATCCCATACTCTCACCCGATCACAGGAGAGCCCCCCACCCCCCCCCCCCACCCCCAGTACTTATGACGCCCATCTTCAATGTCAACTTAACCGAACAGTAATACAGGACATCCCGTATCATAAGATTCATTGGTCCTGGGGGCGCCGTGGCTCACCGGAGGAGTAAGAAATGCGTATTCATAGTTGGATATTGTTGGAGGACAAATCAATGGTGTGATGCGCTGTTGGGGTTTGGGTGGGCAAAATGTTGCTCTCATAAATTGGGTGTGTGTCTGTGTCACCTTGTGAATTAAGAGGGAGTGGTCTGTGGCGCGTGGTCCTGGTGGAACTATGCTCTCATGGATGTTGAAATTAAGGTTTCCCAGGTTGGAATAAGTTTCAGCCGGTGAGAAAATAGGGGACCAATCAATCTTATGGGACGGGATGTCCTGTATTACTGTCGGTTCATGAGTTGACGTTGGGGGTGGGAGTCACAAGTACTGGGGGATCTCCTTTGAGCGGGTGAGAGTATATGATCACGGAGGATCGTATGGTTAATTAGGGTGCCATGTTGCAGTTGGTTAAGGGTGGCAATAAACGACGTTGAGGGGGCTTCATCTTTTTCGGAGATACTGGGAATCGTGTTCAAGTTGCCCTATATATGCACGGGACTTTATACATCACATTTGAGTTGTCACTTTCGGATATGTCCCTGGAGGAGTGTGAAAGGTGTATGGACGTTGAGACTTGTCGGGCGACAGGTCAATCTTTTCATTACCACATGTAATTGGGGTTTGTGTGGAAACAATGTTAGTCATACCCATCCAGTCACGTTTGGGATTCACGGGATTCTATTCGCCTCTTGGGCTCAGGATTATGGGTTTCAATTTTCAATTTGGGTGTGTAATTGTGAGAATGGCTCCTGTCTGTCAGGAGATTGCTGGGTATTGACCATAAATTCACGGTTTTGTCTAGCATCTGCAGCCTTGTACTGGGCAAGCCCTTTTCTAACACTGACGTTGGTAATACGTGAGGTCCTTAATCACTATCCGCAGGAGATAAGTTAACTAGTTACGCCTAATCCAGACTTTTGAAACCAACGAGAGGAAAGGGAATCCTAGGGTAGGTTTATAGCTGTCGCTGGTGTAGGGGTATTATACATCGGGTAGCACCGTTGATTTGCTAGTTCAAAATGGTCGCGAGAATGGGGTTAAACTTATGCTGTATGTTTCATTCAGCTAAGTGAAAAGTAGGTGAAAAACCACCAAGGGAGTGGGGGTGAAATCTCTCAGCGTGGAGCTGGGGGGCGTGGGGGGGGGGGGGTGTTTGTATTTCGGGTCTGTGTCTTGTAAAGAAGTGAGTAAACTCTGTGAGTTGTGGTACAAACCACTCCATTCAATGTGGAGCTGGAAGAAAATATTTAGTATTTATGGGTGTGTGTCTTATAAAGTAGTGAGTAAACTTTGTGTTTTAGGGTAAACATCACTACAATCAGCATGGGCTGGGAGGAAAAGAAGTGAGAAATCTTTGAGTTTTAGGGTAAACAAAAAAACACTACAGTATGCAGAAGGAGGTACCGGGTACTGGATCAACACTTTGGATTTGGAGTGTTAGACAGACACAAACTTTTCATCTTGTAAAGTATTGAGAAAACGTTGTGTTTTGGGATAAAAGGCACTACAGTAGGTACTGGGAGGTAGGAGTGGAAACAAGACACCAGCAAGTGTAAGTTCGGATGACTGGACTCGGTTTATATTAGTGCTGGACTGAGAGTAACTGTTGGTGGGCTCTCATAACTTCGCAACAAGATGGTTGATTGATAAGTTTTCTGAGTGACAGGAGTGGATTCGTTAATTGTCATGGGGGGGGGGGGGGGGGGGGGGCACGAATTTGTTGCAGTCGGAAAAGATGTGACAAGTGAATAAACAGTTAGAATGAATTCATGCAAATGATCAAAGGGTGACACCGATTATATATGCTTATCTCGAGATCTTGAGATATTATCTCGAGATCTTGAGATAGTTTCTCGAGATCTTGAGATATTATTTCGAGGCCTCGAGATATTATCTCGAGATCTTGAGATATTATCTCGAGATCTTGAGATAGTTTCTCGAGATCTTGAGATATTATTTCGAGATCTTGAGATATTATCTCGAGATCTTGAGATAGTTTCTCGAGATCTTGAGATAGTTTCTCGAGATCTTGAGATATTATCTCGAGATCTCGAGATATTATCTCGAGATCTTGAGATATTATCTCGAGATCTTGAGATAATTATCTCGAGATTTTGAGATAGTTTCTCGAGATCCTGAGATATTATCTCGAGATCTTGAGATATTATCTCGAGATCTCGAGATAAAAAAAAGTATTGAGGGTGACCTAAATCAGCCACCGTACAATAAGAAACAACTCGAGATTGATTGTTTTTTCCTAACTTTTCTTGGTCAACTAGAACAACTGTATAAATCAAAGAGACGTGAACTGTATCTGGGTGACTATGTGGAGTATGTTGTGTCAGTGTTTGCAACAGCTCTGTCAAACTGACAAATTACGTGGGGTGGGGTGGGGGTTGGTTGCAATGGCAGAATTCCATAAGGTGAAGAATAATTGTGTAAATGGTGGAGTGGGAGGATAGGGTGGGGATTTGAGTGATTCCCAGGCCGCACAACCCCAAACTTTTTTTGAATGTGATCAAGTTACCCTGCTTTTACCTGTGCCACCACCTCTCCACTTGTGATCAAAGGAAGAGTTGGGTGGTCATAGGCAAAACGCCAGTTATCTTGGTCAATATTATATGGTCACATTTAAAATTAGTGGTAGCGTGACCTAGGCAACACACACACACACACACACACACACACACACACACACACACACGCCAGACTTGGATTCCAGATCACTGCCGTCAGGGTGGTGGAAGCAGTTTGTGGGGACTTTTTGTCATTTTTTTCTTTTTGGGTGGTGTCTGGAGGAATAACATTGCTTCCTGCAATTTTGCCCCCCCCCCCCCCTCCACAGAGAGAGAGAGAGAGAGAGAGAGAGAGAGAGAGAGAGAGAGAGGGGGGAGAGAGGCGAGAGAGGGAGAGAGAGAGTTATGGGAGACCGGCCATGATACAAAAATTAAATTACATATCTCCTGACCCAGGGATTCCATCAGCGGGGCCCTTTTAGGGCATCTTTCCTCTAAATTCAATTTACCGCATTATTTTATTTGTTCACACTGCTGTAGATGAGTTGGCAATGGTTCTACATCTTTGCTGCCTGCCTGTTCGGGCAGCCAGCAATGATGTAGAACCATTGTCAACTCATCTACAGCTATATACATAATTTTGAGCTTTAGGATTTCAAAAATGTACTTGTAGTGCCCCCCCCCCCCCCCCGCCCTCGTCTTAGCTGAGGCTCCAAGGGGTTAAGTGAGACATCAAGGAGACATAATTACATTAAAATGTTTCACCCACTGCACTCTGATGTCGATAATTCTCACTTTTTATGCAGGATCATCGCCCCTGTGTTGGGAAAAAATCATCACTTTATATTTTGTTTGACAGAGCTCCAATGGCGCTCTTTCAAACAAAATATGAATTGATGATTTTTTGCCAACATAAGTGGGGTAAACCTACATAAAAAGTTAAATTTTTTACATCATTGGAAGTTTGACATCAGACTGCAGGGGGTTAAACAAAGGTTTATTTCTTATACAGCTTAAAGAAATGCCAAAGTCCAAGAAAAAGAGTGCAGAAAGTCCTGTTGTTAAGCTTGCCTCAAAAGTGAAAAGAAAATATGACAGGGGGTTCATAAGATCACCAACAAAAGGTACAAGGGCCAGGAAATCATTTGTCACCATATGTGGAGTTTGAAGCATGCATCAGCATATGAGTGGCTCGTTGATACCACCACCCTGTGTATACAGGTGTTCAGAGATAGAAGGCATCAGGGGCAAGGAACCAGGGAAGGGGGTGGTGGGCACATGCCCCTCCAACTTTTCTCCATGGGTATATGTATGGGTAATATGAATAAATATGTTCTTATGATAGATTTTATGGAAAATATTTTGTTCATAAAAGATTATTATTATAATTTCCTGGAGAATGCCTTAAGGCAGTCTCCAGGAAATTGTAATAATATAATATTTATGAACAAAGTTGTGAGTTTTAACCACGTATAACGTATGTAGGATTGGAGGGAAAAGCCACTATTTTGGTGAATTCCAGCTGTATTGGTATGTGCTAATGCCCTCCCAAATCCAATATGCTTCCTACGCCCCTGGAAGGCATGTCAAGTTGATCAGAGGCCCAAATTCTCTTTTACACACACCATGTCTGTGCATGGGTAAACCATATTCATCCTTCCTAGCACAGCCCATGCAAATGTTCCCATTGCCAAGTTGGACCAGCGGGTCGTAGAAGCCTATTGGTATTGGAAGAGCCTTTTATTGATTAACAGTATGCCTATATTGGTCCAAATTCCTGCAGAATGCCTTGTGGCATTCTCCAGGAATTTGTAGCAATATTACATATATTTTTTCATAGCTAAAGTGTGAACGGTATTTGTAAATGTTTATTTACTTGTTACTTATTATTTCAACTAGATAATCATGGATGAAAGTTGAGGACGCACCTGCCCTGCCCCCCCCCCCCCCCCCCCCCCACGGGTCACCGGGGCTCATCGACACAAAATATTCAGAATAAGCAAGCAGATGTGTCTTCTGTTGCACCAGAAACGAAAAATTTAATGTGCTAATCCGTTCCCAGTGGTTAGTACTGGTTACACGAATATTTAGTCCTTGAAACGTCAGTAACGCTCATTGTTGTCGTCTAATTTCGTTTTAAAACACCCCCAAGTTGAAATCCATGTTATCCAACACACGGAAGAGAAAACTGACCAACGATTTCACTCAGTATGTGAAAGAACATAACCGTGTTTCAAACTATGGCATTTAAAACAAAAAATTCCAGCAATTAAGTTGAATTTACGAAAAGATTTGTGGTGATTCGATTATCATAAATTGGTTCGAAAATGGTAAAATGGGTAGGTCCAACGTTTTCCTTATCCATAAAATATAACATTCAGAATAATTTCCATTTTTTATCGCATGATTTGGGATACTTTTCTGAATAGAAACAGCATAGAAAAGTTATTGGTGGAGAACATTTTCAAAACGAAATCGGATATGGTCTGAAAGTGGTTCGATATCGGTAAAATGACTGTACCCAAGGTTGGACAACTCGTACCCACAGTTGGTCAACATGTACCTGGCCTTTAATTGTATGGGCGAAGGCGAATATTGGCCGAAGGACTTGATAAGATTTGTGTCTGCTTTCAATGGGTGTGCAGAAAGGCAAAAACTTTCCATTTTTAGCATTTATCTCAGCAGAACAGCAGACTTCGCCGAAAGTCAATTTCGCCGGTATGGACATTTCATCAAGAGAGCAATTCGAAGGAAACAGGAAATATTTAAATTATATATTAATACAGTGGTGTAGATACGGGAGACGCCCCCCCCCCTTCCCACTTCCCCCCTCCCCAAAATCGGGTAATCTTTGGCTCTTCGTTAAACTTCTGAGGGCTTTTCTACGTAATATTTTGTTGTACTGGTAGTCATACCCAGCAGTTCACGTGTTGCAGGGTTAATGCAAAATCAGATGCGATCGGGGCTCATTCCCCCACCCTAACCCACCCCTTCATTAGTTGAAGGATTAACGCGATGTCGGACGCCTGGTCAAATTACATCTATATAGACCTGTGCCAATTTTTGTTTCGATCGGTCGAGGAACGAGAGTCAGGTGCCAAGAGAGAGAGAGAGAGAGAGAGAGAGAGAGAGATTCACTTTTATTCACATTTATAGTGTAATTGCAAATCTTACAAAAATGCTAATTACCATTTAATTTTCATGATTGTCATGGAAGATTAATTGTTAGAAAAACACACCTCCCAACTGGAAGATTAACTTAATTGGCGATAATAATATGGGGTCATCCCGTTTCGCCGATGTGATTCTAATGGGGTAGGTGTCAGTAATCCGCAGATCAAAGAAGTGCCGCGATAATTTGTTAATTTGGATGTTGGGAGATAAAAACCCGAATTTCGACTGAATGTAATGTAATTTTTTTATTGATTTATCAACGCAATAAACGAGCAAGTATAATATAATAATATGAACATTTAAAGGCATAAAGCATATTTTTTAAAAACCCGAATTTCGACTGAATGTAATGTAATTTTTTTATTGATTTATCAACGCAATAAACGAGCAAGTATAATATAATAATATGAACATTTAAAGGCATAAAGCATATTTTTTAAAAACCCGAATTTCGACTGACTCTGTCTAAAAATAACAATAAACGAGCAGGTATAATATAATAATATGAACATTTAAAGGCATAAAGCACATTTTTTAAAAACCCGAATTTCGACTGACTCTGTCTAAAAATAACAATAAACGAGCAAGTATAATATAATAATATGAACATTTAAAGGCATAAAGCACATTTTTTAAAAACCCGAATTTCGACTGACTCTGTCTAAAAATGACAGTGCGTCAATCTGACCTTCCCTAAAGAGTCTTTTATAATAAGATAAAGCATTGTCGATGGCACGATACTTTTTTCTTCGTGGGGCCACCTTCCCACCATGTCTCAACTGCAGAATTGTTGATTCTGTGAATGCTTGTTCTTTCTTAATGAAATCAACTAAGAAGAACAAGTTAGGATGGGTTCCGGCAATTGCCTTCTTCAACTTGCTGTGCCATCCTTCTACATGATTTGTGGTGCGAGGGCCGACAGTCTCGTGATGGTTCCACACATTGAGGTTGCTACTCTCAACCCAGTTCGTCGTGACGTAGTCTGTGAACTTGGTAACTCTTGGGTCGACGTCTCTCTCCTCCAACGCTTCTTCCCATGCCTCTAATACAAGAAGCCATACGTCGCTGACCATATGTGGTGGTACAAATGGAAGGCCGATAGCACGTCGAACGACCGCATGAATGTTGTCATCTTGCTTGTAATCGTCTCTGAGGCTGCACTTTTCTGTTGCATACTTGTACACTGCTTGGGCGTAGTGGAAGTGACAGCCTTTGATGGTCGCAGAAGAGAAAACTTGTCGTAAAGCATTTTGTGCAGCAGTTTCGAAATCAGTAAAGATTGTTGCTGGTTGTAGGTGAATGTCTAAAGATGAAGCCTTCTGGCGTATGGTGCTGAAGAATTTTATATAAGTTGACTTGGTTTTATTAGGCAGCAAGCCATAGACTAGTGGCAACATCTTATTGTCGACGAAAGCATGGATGGTATAGAGCTGATAAAAGAGTTTCGGTGATTTCTCAAATGTCCCATCACAGAAAAACGAAGTCGCTTCGTCGAGGAGGTGTAAGTTTGACGCTGTGCTGAAAATGAGGCAGTTGACGTCGCTTGGATCTGACAGTAAAAACTGATCTCCTGCAGTTGTTTCCATGTAACTATCAGGTAAGCTGATTGCTGAGCGAGTTTTCGGAAGAGCCGGTATGGTTTTCGCACGAGACCTGTATAATGCTGATTTGATGCTATAGAATGTAGGAACTTTAGCAATGATGAGTGGGTCGGTATCCGATCTGAGAGAACCAAGCTCCTCTTGGTAAAGTGCGCTCACTGATTTGCTGTCGTGTCGAACGGTTTTCTTTAAATCTGCTAGGAAAGCATCGGCTACAATCTGCTCCATATCTGGTGGATGATTATGCTGCCCCATCGGCGAACTGATAAAATCGTTTTTCGTGTTGATAGTTGACCGACATCCTAAAGAATCTTTTTTAACGCAGTTCCAATGTATATTTGGTTGATTCTGAGACTTCACACGAAATTTATAACCACCATAAACTAAGTGTCTACCACCTCTCTTATTAGGGATGAAAGAAACATTTACTTGTTCACTTGCCATGATGAATTGAAGGAAATGTTGTTGATGTACAGCATGAAGGGTCATATTATATACTATTGAGATGTTTGAAGTTGTTTAGTTGTTTACAGTTGATCAATGTTAACTGATTGTTAATCACTTTGGGACCATGAACTCAGCCGGTGAAGAAGAGTTAATATCAATCAGTGGGATTAACAACTTGTTCACACCTCCACCGGCGATTAGTTTTGGTTTGTTTATTTAACCTCATCGGCGAAACGGGAATAAACCAATAATATGCACGGATAATTGGAAGAAAATTAAACACCAATCGACTATAAGGTAATAGACGAAAGAAAATAATTCTTCGTGATCTCACACCTGGCACTGCCGGGTAAGTCTAAATTAAATGACTGTCGAGTTTTCAGGTGTGCCGGTATTGACCATAAAATTTCCGACAGAAATCAGTTGATGCGAGCTGGTGGACTCATAGAGAGAGATGTATTAGAGCTTTTTAATTAGATTTTTTTTTTAAATGAACATCATTTGTGATCTTCTTGATTCAGTCTATCACTGGTCATTGTTTGCCGTTTTTCTTCCCAGCGGGTAAATGTGCTACGCTTCAAGTACAAAATCCGGCTGGACTCTCAATTTACAATGAAATCCTTTCTCGCCTGACCGGAGTGGCGCCTCGCCAGTGATGTAACTTTGCCACACGAAAAATAATGTAAATGTGGAGAGTGGCATTATTAATTAGGAAAGGCAAGAGTTAATGCGACGAAGGCTATGGTTTTCACCCGGATAATTTGCAGAGCCTAGGCCTAGATGCGAGGCCTTTTAGTTTTTTTCAGTACTCTATTTCCCAAAACTGAAGCACAGAAGCCGGGTGTCGGGGTTGGACGGGGGGGGGGGGGGGGGGGGGGGGTCATTCACGCCAGTTCTCGAACGAATACGATTGCAGACTTTCATGAACCACTGGTGCCTGCTATCAACAAAGTACGGCCAATGAATATATGTTTCCTGTTCTGTGTATCACAACCGTCATTTAGACGTAAACTTTGTGTATATTTCATTCATATTCATGGAATATCTGACGAAGGAATTTCAAAGTAAACTGATTTCCATTACTATTATAGCACCTTAAACGGATGAAACAAAAGCAAAAACCCCGCTTCTATAGTTCTTAGGCCATTAACGGTCTTCGCCCATACAATTAAACACCAAGTACAAGTTGATCAGCCATGGGTACGAGTTGTCCAACCATGGGTACGAGTTGTCCAATTGTGGGTACGAGTTGTCCAGCCGAAAATGGGTACGAGTCGTCCAATTTTGGGTACGACTTGACTGGTACGAGTTGCCGTGGGTATGAGTTGCCTAGAAACCTTTCAAGGTATCTCCCCATATTGTCAGTGCATACGAAGATATCTGTGTTGCCAATTCCACCTTCTGTACTCTCCTTTGCCTCCAATTTTGAGATTTCTTTTGATATTTTCCTGACATTCATGTGTGGATATTATTTTCGATCGCTGTGATTATTCATACCTTCATGTGTGGATATTCCCTTATAAAAAAGTACCATGGTATTACCGGGGTATTTTGGGATTTACCATGGTTTACCAT
The DNA here is from genome assembly GCA_031216915.1 of Pictodentalium vernedei. NCBI lineage: Eukaryota > Metazoa > Mollusca > Scaphopoda > Dentaliida > Dentaliidae > Pictodentalium > Pictodentalium vernedei. The sequence continues at coordinate 574,916,721 of CM062297.1, read as the reverse complement.
GGTACTTTTCTATATGGGTTATTTTCGATCGATGTTCATCAGTCTTGAGAATTTCGGCTTTGCAGGTGACGAAACAGTTCAAGATCAAAAGTCTAAATTTTCGTGAAAATATTTCTGCAAATGTAAATATC
>CM062297.1:574845383-574916490 GCA_031216915.1 Pictodentalium vernedei | reverse complement strand
GTCATTTGACCGGTTCCGAACCACTTTTGAATAGTCCCGCATTTTTCCATTGAAACATAATTGAATTAAAATCCATTTGCTATTTAAATATAGTTCAACATCTCATGTAACGGCAGCAATTGAGCTTTGAAAGTTATTTTTTGTCCACAGCTCACAAAGTTAAGATTTTTTGAGGATGTGATTTGACCTATTTCGAACCGATTTATGAATTCCGAATCACTTGTTTTCTTTGATTAAAAACAACATAATTATCAGTTAAAATCAAAAGAAATCTTGTAATTTCAACCAAACTGATGATATTTGAATGCGTTTTTTTTTATTAACCCGAACTGATGCAATTAATTTCCAGCGAAACTGATGAGATTATTCTTTTGTGTACCCACAATTTGCACAAGTCAAGGTCATGAGAAGATCACCAGTCACCTCATAGCAGTGCCATTCTCGCCCACTGTTAACTCGTCACCATAGAGATGTCTCTTCCAGCCTAACATATTCTTTGGTATCAGAGAGACAAGTGTGAATCAACATGGATTCACGTAGTAGCAGCGTGCGCAAATCTTTATGCGAATCGATTCGTGGATACGCATGGAATTTTAACACCCGAAAAGCCAGTGCTAGCCTTTGGACGATCTTCTAAAGAAAGCTCATCGTCCACAAGAAGGGAACAGATATTACAACAATTTCAAGGTAAAAGTAAATAAATTTGTCCAAAATAACAACTCAATTTTCAATGAACCAAACTCCGACCAATGGCATGAAGATGGCGACGACCATGAATTAATCGAACCAATAAGCATAGAAGAGATAATGGGTATAATCAGAAATATCAATTTTATAGTAAATTTCCTTTCTTATTATACCTACCGCAATTGTTTACTACAGGCTTGCACAACAGTGGAAGACCCTAACTCGGATAAAATACTCTCTATTTAATCTTTGCCAAGAGATTTGGGAAAGAAAAGTGGTGTAAAAACACCACAAAAAAAATAAGCCAAAACTGGGTCGAGCGCCAAGTAAGGGACGCTCTTCTCTTAGTACAATTCCACACTTCCGCTAACCAGTGCGCAAGCGGTCATCAAACCATTCTTCTGAGTCTGCCAACATTGGAGGTATGTGATCAGCGGGGAGGAAGGATTCTTACCCGAATAAGAAGACAGGAGGGCCTCCATGTAAACAATTGCGGTAGGTATAGTAAGAAAGGAAATTTACTATAAAATTTATATTTCTTATCAACCTACCTTACAATTGTTTACTACAGGCTGAATAGACAATAGGATGGAGGGAATCACATAACCAACCCACACATAACTCAATTGCACTGGAACCGTGGACAGAGGAAGAGATCCCTAGGCCTATCAAACCATAGCATCACAAACATTAGTAAAAGACAATGAAAGATGAGGCGTATGGTGAAGTGCGACGAACAGACAGAAAGGGCAGTAACAGCATGGAGCTGGAACTGTCCCTGTAAAAAGCTGAATGGCTGGGATAGACAACAGCCTGAGGCGAAGAAAGAGGGCCCGTACGACAAATGTCCTCTGTCGGCTCCTGCAACTGTCGCAGATAAATGGAGAAGGTAACATTTCTCCAGTAGACTGCCAGTATAACATCCGACAACATGACAGAGTTAGTAAAAGCCCCGAGATGAAGACAATGCACGCACCTCGTGGCAGAAAAAACAATTGGTAATACCATCACCAGTAGCTAGACGAGCGGAAGCTGCATGAATAGCAAGACAAATCCATCGAGAAATGGATGCAGGGGAGATCTGGCATGTGAGAAAACGCATATCCATCCAGGACAAAGGCACGAACGCCCCCCCCAAGCAGAGCAGCGCCCAAGAAAGTGTCCATCTTGAAGGAAACTGCAAAGTCCTAGGCCTTTTCAAGGAAAAGAGCTGAACAAGCTTGGAGAGGCAAGGATGAGTATCGAAAGAATGCGGTACCACATATGAAAAAGGTCTCCGAAGCATGGACGTATAGCCATTGCTGGAGACCCCAGAAACAAACATATACCAGAAAACTCCGCAATCGGTGTGATGGAAGAAGTGACAGAAGCAACGAAAAGTGACGTAGAGGGAGACATGCCGGAATCGCCGCTAACAGAGAGCGGAGCAGATTGATCCACACCCACCGAGGCGACAGGGGTGTGAGAGAAAGGATTCGACGACTGCAGGTTCATATCTGGGCTAGAACCTGAGGCAGAATTGGAACCGGCAGGAAGGCATGGCCGACAAGACCGTCCCAAAGGAGGGCCAGAGCGTCCACAGCAAAAAGCCGGAGCATCTGGACACAGGGACACGAAAGTGTCCACTTGATGGTTCCAATAAGTCTCAAAGAGATCGATGGAACACCGTCATGTGGAGCATCCACTCGGTGGAAAAGAACCTGCCCCGTCGGGACAGGGAGTCGGCTAGGACGTTCAGACGACCGGGAATGTGACGAGCAACCACCCCGGCGTTGACATCCTGAGCGAGCAGTAGAAGATCCAGAGCCAATTCGTACATTGGAACCGAGTGTGTGCCGCCCTGTTCCGAATGTAAGCAACCACTGTCGAATTGTCGAAGGACCGGGCGATTCGACAGGTGAGGGATCCACTGCCTGAAACTCAGAAGAAGAGCAAGAAGTTCCTTCTGGTTGATGTGTAGAGATGCCCGATCCTGGTCCCACATCCCGTGAAGGGAAAGACCTAGAGGATCCAACGTCGCACCCCATCCGGGATCGCTGGCATCTGCCGTTAGAACGCGATCGGATGTGGGTAAGTCCAACGGGACACCCTGCGTGATCCACTGAACATCCCTCCAGTGGAGAAGGTGAAGATGAAGAGATTCTGGTAACTGAAGCACCAGATCCAGAGAATCGACAGTCGGCCTCCAACGACTGAGCAGAAAGTGTTGGAGAGGTCTGACATGCAGTCGACCTAGAGGAATGAGATCCGTCACCGATGCGCAGTAACACCACATATCACTATGGGGATGACATCACAAGATGGCCTCTCACACGCTACCATGACAACCAAGATGGTGGCCCCCAGTCACGTGAGATCCTGCAAGATCCTGGTGATGCAGGTTAATAGGAGCGAGCTATACTACTATTGCCTTTTCTGAAAACAAATTTTCCAGGGACCAACCCTGAATCCCCTGCCCAACACCACCTCTCTATTTCATAGCCACCCCCCCCCCCCCCCCCCCTTGCCATCAATTCAGACAACAGTGATCATATATTATGGGATTTGGCTCCAAGTTGTTCAACCTCCATTTTGTACCTCCCCCCCACCCCGCCCGATCCTGACTGTGCCCCTGGGTCAGTCAGAGATGGTCAGACAAGTAAAAATGTTTGAAATTACAGAAAGAATCATGCCTCAAGGACAGACAACATTGAAGTAAAAAAAATTTTACATTTTAGTATGGTTTTTCCACATTCTAAAAATAAACAATTTGTGGAGTTGAAAAATGTGCTGGTTCGGAACTGGTAAAATCACAGCTTCACGAAAACACGAAATTTAAAAAAAAAATAAAAATGAGTTTGTCTCTACGAATTGAAGTCGGAAAGGGGAATGATTTTGCTGTAGGAAAATGCCAGAATGTTTTTGCCTCCTCATCTTATCGCCATCATTCATTTCATCGAACCTTCCCAAGCATTTTTTTCACGCCACGAATTTGGGAGAGTTGATGACATGGCTTTGAAAAAGGTAACACTTATTTACATCGGCGCTATTCAATGTAAATGTAATTACTACATTTTGAAGAAAAATTGACATAGCTAACTCGTGACACCTTGGTTTTTCCAAAAATACCTACTTCTGTTTTTTCGTGGCCTCTTCAAATCGTCTTGACCCGGAACTAGTAAAAATCCGGAACCGATCAAATGACTGTAGTCAACATAATACTTTGATGTTTGTAAAAACTGTTGCAGTTCATCCATTGCTCTGAAAACATAGACTGGCTTTTCGGCCAGCTAAAAATCAAGACTATTTTGAATTTTCAACTAAAATTACAGTACACTGAAAAAATAAAATGTTAAAAAAGGAGAGGACTGAAAAATTATGTTAAAAAAAAGTTGGAGGGGGGTAAAAACCAAAAAATTAGATTTGTTTGTTAATTCATCTAGTTGGAATTTTAAACAGCCATTTAATTTGGGACTCCATCAGTCCCAAATTAAATGGCTGTTTAAAATTCCAAGTTCCAACTAGATGAACAAGCAAACAAATCCTTTTTTTCTGTTTTGGCATTTTTAGTGGCGAATTGGGCTAGGGAATCTGGAGGTCTGTATATGATGTGGTTTAGGTGAGCATTTTCGGCCAGCTAAAAATCAAGACTATTTTGATTTTTCAACTAAAATTACAGTACACTGAAAAAAAAATGTTAAAAAAGGGGAGGACTGAAAAAAAATGTTAAAAAAAGTTGGAGGGGGTAAAAACCCCAAAATTGGATTTGTTTGTTCATTTAGTTGGAATTTTAAACAGCCATTTAATTTGGGACTGATGGAGTCCCAAATTAAATGGCTGTTTAAAATTCCAACTAGATGAACAAACAAACAAATTCAAGGAGTGTTTAGGGAATGTAAGTCTGTATACAGCTATATGGTATCTGTGTGCTATGTGCTATCTATGTAGTTCTATGAATCGTAATATTTTTATACTGTACCAATGACCCAGACATAGCTGGTGCTAACTCATAAAAATGTAGGGCCAAACACAAATTTTGCCCCCCAATCCCCAAAATTTGCATCTAAAACCAAAGAAATCATGTCCTGAATGGCCCTCCATACTTCACCTCCACTGCGCATGCGCAGTGTCAAGGACGTCCCGAAATTGGCGCCATTAATCATTCTTTGTTTGGCCCTTCATCAGTTAACATCTGACTGATCTTTGTGCTTGTAAATCTCAGTTTAAATGATGCCAGACACATAAATATCAGAGAAATGGTGGTTCTAAGGAGGATATAGAAGGAGGAGAGGAAAAATGAGTGACAGAAAATAATCAGGGCTGTAACTTAAAATTTTTTAATGAAATTGTGTTAAGTTACCTATTTTCGAGGCAATGGCCTGTTGTGGTCATTATTGCTATAATGTTACACTGCTTGTTCAGTGTTTTCCTCTCTCCCTTTCCTTTAAGTCCCCCCTTGCTATTCTCCCATGCTTTTGGCATATTTTCTGTAATATTATTACTAAAATTTCTTGGGAGTTTTAGCTGGATAACAGAGTGAATTCTGTTCTTTTCCCCATGTTTACGTCTTCACCCTTGGGTGTTTAAAGCGTAGTGTTCTGCATCTACCATCTGATGTTCTGTAGTTTCTTCCCTGGAAGTCTCTGTTTTGCATCAGATAGTGTATTATTGGTAACTGATTTTGGGCCAGGGTTATCAGTGCCTGGAGTCATGTTTCTGGTGTTTTTACACTTCTTGTTAACATTGACAACAGCCTCTGTGTGAGGGGGATTTCTTGAAAATAATATCTTGATGTTAGTTTAATCATAACTAGATACATTATTATTATTCGTAAGTGTTGCATTAATTTTTTAAAATATTTAAAAAATTTTTGTCCACACTTAGGCTTGGGATCCATTGGGGCTCAACGTTACTTTTCAGAAACTTGGGCTTTTCTGAAAAAATATTTTTTCAAAAAATTTTTTGATTTCAATTATTTTTTCTGTGTTAATGGATCATGTTATTATGTATTTTGATTTGCAGGGGTTGGTGCGAGTACTAGGACTTTGTTTTCTTTTCACAATGAAAGGATATTGTTCAATTGGATTTAGGGCCCTGCGAATCGGGAAATTTATGTTCGAATCGAATCTCGAATCGAATCGGGACTGATGTCGACATCGAATCGAATCTCGAATCGAATCGGGATAAACTCAAGAAATAATTATAACTGGCATTATCTTGTGCAGAGATGTCCGGAAAGCACTGCGAGAAGAGATCGTTGACATAACTTGACAACTTGGCGTTGTTTTAATTTTCTTTCTCGTTGAATGGCCATCCAGATGTTCACTTGGCCCGACAATAAATTCAAGACATAAATATGGACAAATTAAGGTGTTACTGCCCAGAGACATTTAAGACAAACCACTAAATTGAAACATGAGACTTAAAAGCACAAATGTAATACAAGTGGCACATTAATTCCCATGGGTTGAAGTCAGCTACAGCCGCTAACTTCATGTACATTAGCATGCCTAAATACATTATTGTTATGTTTGGTTGTTTTTGTATTATCAGAATTTGGGTCTTGTAGATTTTGGTCTGTTTTCAACTCAATAACACAGTATACATCAAAAGCAGCGAAGGCGTTAAACTGTGTTAGTTTCTGCATTAGTTAACTCGAATAGTGACGCAGTGCTCATTCGCACAAATTGCTTTTACTTCATTCCAACTTCCAAGTACCAACTCCGAACAATGCAAAGAAACTACAGAGGTTTTCCTCCCACAGTTTTCTAACATAATAATGGGAGCGCTCCAGGCGACATGTCTCCATTATTGTGTTAGAAGATTCCGGGACTGGGAGCAGGCCTTAGGCCCATAGCTGGATATTTCGGTTGTATAGATGGGCGTGAACAGGTTACAACTTGGACAGAGCCGCTGAGTAAACGGGATTCCGCGAATAACTCTCACAAGAATTCCTGGAAATCTATAAATAGCGAATTTGCGGTGTGTGGTTTTCTGGGAATCTGAAACTGAAAGTGAAACGACAGAATTTTGCAATGAATTTGACTATTTTCCTGATAGAAACATTAAAACTAGAAGAGTTCGCTCCTTATTTCAACTGATGTCGACATTGTCGAACACTGATTCATTTTCTTCGAAGCTTCGTTTGACTAACGAATCGGCAAACTATTCGAGATCGATATACGAATACCAAAGCGATGTCGACATCGAATCGAATACTCGAAGCTTCGCAGGGCCCTAATTGGATTAAGAGGAATCTTCCTCTGACTTTCATAATCATTGTATAAATGTAGTCAGTGTACTCGCACTAACCCCTATTCAGTATGTGTTATTTTCGATGACAACATGGGAAGCATGTGTCACGGTATGTTAACGGGGAAATGGCCATGCCGGTCCTTTCCCCGCAGGGTCACTCTAGTTTATCAATCTCTATTTCAGACGATCAAGAACAGGGTGATGTATCCGTGATGTCTTCCAAAAGTGTGCCTCCGTCGTCACAATTAATGAAGAGCTAGCGGAAAAGTGCTCATGGAAATACGTCAATTGCCTAAGAGGTCCCTAGTAGGATCGACGGCCTTTGACGTCCGCTAGCTCGCCCGGTGTAGCGTCCATTCATCGAATGGTTCGGCAGCCGGGTTCGTCCGTTGCGGTCTAGAAAGGAGTTTTGGGTGATGCGAGCACTATAAATCAACCAGGTGCACACCCAGTGACGGCGGATTAGAGGAGAGAACGGAGGAAGCCTATTAGTCCGGTTCCTAGCTCGTCCAGGCCCAGCCAGGCTGCGAGCGAGAGAGGCCCCTCTCTCGTACAACAACATCTGGCCCCAGATGTTGTGGTACAAAATGTTTCGCAGTCGGAGCATACGTCCGCCACTCGGGACGCTCCGTTATATAGACAGTCCGGAGAGACTGTCAATAAGTCTTCCTCATTCTCATGGCAGCGCACACGACCGCACCTTGGCTATGTGACCTTGGATATCCAGTCAACTTCGCCAATCAGAGAATCCGCGGCGACCAGGTCACGCCATCCGGTAGCCAGGGACATGAGGCCAGTAGACTCCAGACGTTCGCATAAGAAAAGTATGCAGGAGTCAACGTACACGGAGCTTCCAGCGGCAAAGCATCGTAAGGCCGCTACTGCACAGGCCTCAGTGATGGACGTGCTATCCCAAATAGCACAACTTATCGCAGCATCCCAGCAACGACAGAATCTCTGTCGCATCATGTAATATCCGACGACGCTGGGTCGGGACACTCCGCTGAAGCATCAGGTACGGACATCCGAAAACTTCATAGGGTCCGACAGGATGGCGAAAGGGATTCGGAAGATTTCGAGCTTTCCCTTTTGGAACAACATAAGCTGCTGTATATGTCATCCGGCTTTATCTTCTTGAGGTTGTTTCGTCGAACCAGAATGCTGCGATGCCGGATAAGAGACTGATAGCATCGGTGGACACAAAAATTTTTGGATCGGTTCAGGGACATCGTCCCTCAGTTCCGACACAGTCCAATAATGTCACAGGAACTTTTGAATTATTGAACGACGCTATTTATATATATATGCTTGCTATTAACAAGCAAGTCTGGTTTCTTGTTCGCAAAGTTACTGAGATGTCTTTCAAAAGTGTGCCTCTGTTGTCATAGTTAAATGATGAGCTAGCGGCAATAAGTGCTCATGGAATACGTCAATCACCTAAGAGGTCCCTAGTAGGATCGACGGCGTTGACATATTCGCTAGCTCACCTGGTGTAGCGTCCATTCATCGAATGGTTCGGCAGCCGGGTTCGTCCGTTGCGGTCCAGGAAGGAGATTTGGGTGATGCGAGCACTATAATAGACAATAGTACACACCCAGTGAGAACAGATTAGAGGAGAAGCCTGTTAGTCCGGTTCCTAGCTCGTCCAGGTCCTTCCGGGCTGCGAGAGAGAGAGGTCCCTCTCTCGTACAACAACATCTGCGACCGGATGTTGTGGTACAAACGTTTCGCATTCGGAGCATACGTCCGCTGCTCGGGACGCTCCGTTATATAGACTGTCCGAGAGACTGTCGATAATGCTTCCTCATCTTCACGGCAGCGCACGCGACCGCAACTTAGCTACGTGACCTCGAGTATCCTGCCAGCTTCGTCATTCAGTGATTCCACTGCGAACAGGTCACGCCATCCGGTAGCCAAGGGACACGAGGCCTGTACACTCCGGTTGCTCGCATAATAGAAGTATACCCGGGGTAACGAACACGGAGCTTTCAGCGGCAAAGCATCGTAAGACCGCTTCTCCACAGGCCTCAGTGACGGACGGGCTATCCAAAATAGCACAGCTTATCGTAGCATCCCAGCAAACGACAGAATCTCTGTCGGATGAGGAATAATCCGACGACGCTGGGTCGGTTCGCTCCGCTGATGCATCAGGTACGGACGACCGAACACTTCATAGGGTCTGACAGGATGGCGAAAGGGATTCGGACGATTTCGGAACAACAGAAGCTGCCATACATTTCTTCCGGCATTATCTTCCAGAGGTTGTTCCGTCGGACTAGAATGCTGCGATGCTGGATAAGAGACTAATAGCGTCATTGGACACAAAGTTTTTGATCGGTTCAGGGACATCTAGTTTCCTGTCCGCAAATGCTCTAATCTGCCTTTCATCAATTCTATGGAATAAATTTGAAATGGCAGAACACGGCATACTGAGAGTTCCTCTGCGTCTAGACGACGAGGCTGAAGACTGCGTATTGTCTTTTTCGCCGTCTATGTCAATTCCAACCACGACGTTGGAAACAACAATGATGTCTAATAGACTTAACTTAGATGCTTTATCATATGTAGACCACCTTACTGAGGCGTTATCATTACGTCTTCAAGAGAAAGAATTCCAGGATATAATTCTTAATGAGATTTCTTTCAAGGGCAGTAGTTTTCCACGTATAACTCCGCCCTTCAGTGGCAACCTGGAGTTGGTTAAACATGACGCAGCCCTAGCTACATCTATGCTCGTGGATAGTAAGGTGAAGAACTCTCTCAGAGTCGCTTCGGTCTCGGAGAAGCTTCTCTTCGACGGCAACCTTTCAGCAATCTATGAATTGCTCGATATACACGTTCTCTTGTCAATCAAGTGTAACAAGAGATTCAGACTTGGGCAAACATTCGGTGGTTGACTCAGAGAGTTCCACTGTAGTTGCCGGATCCGAGTTTTTCGATTATGACGGATGCCAGTCAAACAGGTTGGGGCACAATATTGATCCCAACGGATTCGAAGTGCCAGGGTCTTTGGGTTCCGCAGTTTTTAGGCAAGCACTTAACTTCCAAGAAATGATATTATTTTGGCTTGCACTACGTCGTTGGATGAACATTATTCAGTAACGCATGTCCAAATCCTGTCCGATAATACGACAGTAGTTGCGTATATCCGGAACCAGGGAGGCACTCATTCGGTTCCGTTATTGAATTTAACGGAAAGAATCCTTCTGTTTGTTATAGAACACCAAGTTCTGTTTCGGTCCGTCATATTCTGGGTCGTCTGATTGTATTAGCAGACTCCCTTTCACGTAAGGGTCGATTGTTGCCGTCAGAATGGACTCTCAACAAACAGGTATTCAATCAGATTTGCTACCAATGGGAGTGCCCAGTGATAAATTTATTTGCGACACAACTCACCAATCAATTGCAGACGTATGTGTCATCATGTCCGGATCCCCGAGCATATGTAGTTTACGTTCTATCGATCTAGTAGGACGGAATGATAGGATATGCGTATCCTCCAGCGCTGTTGATTCAGCAAGTATTGCTAAGATAATACATTCACAATACAATTCTGTTGGTAGCATCTCTGTCTCCACAGAGACCGTGGATAAATTTACTTAGGTGTCTGCTGTGGGACTTACCGTGAAAACTTCCTCCACGAGAGGATCTTCTTTCGCTGGGGAAATCGCGTCAACTTCATCACAACCCGCAAGGTCTCAACCTTCACGTATTCCGTTGTGCGGTCCTTCTTGCACGGCAAGCATTGTACAGGACGAGCAGTGGATGCAATTTCCAACTGTAGGAGGACCTCCTCTTCGCTATATTATGCGGCTAAAGTGGAGGGTCTTCCGTCGTTGGTGTGGGGATCTTTATGTTGATATTTTTGATCCCTCCATACCAGACATTGCAAACTTTCTAGTATACTTGTTTGACGAGATCAACTGCAGCCAGTTACTATTAAAGGTTATAGGTCTATGTCATCTGATACCTATGCACACCATGATAGTTTACAATTGAGTCTAATGTCTATTTATCTAAGTTAGTTAGAAACTTTTCGATAAATAGACCTAGAATCCTTAGATTAATTCCTATACGGAATTTAGCTTGGGTTCTTATTAAACTAAGCAACCATTTGAACCTCTTGAGACAGTAGTTTCAAATTCTGGCCTTTTAAGACAGCGATTCTCTTAGTCTTCTCTTCTGCTGAAGAGTCAGTGAGCTTCATGCACTGTCGGTGGATGATTCTCACTTTCGTAGTATCGGAAACTCTATTACCTTTACTACTAATGTTGGATTTTTGGTTAAGAATCAGGCTCCTAATAAATATCCGGAACCTATTGTTTTTAAGGTCCTTCCGACTTCGAAAGGCATAGGCCTTTACTCTGTCCGGCTAGACCTTTATGTATTTATTAACAGATCTCAGTTTATCAGTAAGGACGTAAAGCTTCTTCTGTCTCTGATGCCTAATAGAAAGGTCATTACGGTCCATTCTATTGCTAAATGCATTCATTTAACTATCGGTACTGCTTAGGATAATCTATCCTTAACTCAGCAGTCTGTTCTTAAGATTTCGTCTCATGAAGTAAGAGCTCTTCTACCTCTTAGGCTTACGTAAATAGTGTTGCTATTATAGATTTAATGAAGGCTGCATATTGGTCTCAGCCATCCACATTCACGAATTTTTATCTCAGAAATATCGAGTCCATTTCTGGAGGCCTGCATTGTTTAGGTCCATTATCGGCTGCTCAGAATGATGATCGCTTAACAATTGCAACTATAGCTATGTAGGCTTTCTGGTCCGGCAGTGACTCCGTCCTGCTGCCCTCTTCGCTCTGGGCTATTTGACCCAGGGCAAGGGGAAGGGGGGGGGGGGGAGGGTGTTCCCTTGGGTCACCTGTTTTATTATGAAAACAAGGGGATACCTCCTCCGGAGTTAGTAATTCTGAGCTGTTACTGGGATGGTTTTTAAGTGAACATTTTATGTTTTTAAAAATTCATTCATGTCATAGTTTTAAAGTATAGCATTTGAATATGTCACGTGTCAAACGGGCGTTATTATACTATCCTCGGACACTTTTAAAGAGTATAAAGAGTCTCAATTCTCTGGACTAACTTTATTTATTGGCTTACTTTAAAAATAATTAGTATAAAAATTATACTGGATGTTAATAGAGAATATGGATGTTATGATGCTCAATTATTGAAGGTATTGTGTCTTTCTAATTTATCATAAATAAGAAAGATACATGTAAAGCCCAATACTCCTTTTCTCCTCGAGGGGATGACTCTATTTTATATAGTTGAGCTTATTGGATTTTCCTCTGTCCTAGGCCCTCCAGCCTTTTTACTAAGCATCTATGTCTGGGTCATTGGTACAGTATAAAAATGTTAGAAAATTTATAGTAATTTATATATTTTTTATACTTACCAATGACTCAGACGGGGATGGCCCTCCCAGGAGTTGGGAACTCATACCTCCCCGCTGAGGACATAGCGCTTACCAGGCACTGATTGTAAGAATGATTAATGGCGCCAATTTCGGGATGTCCTTGACACTGCGTATGCGCAGTGGAGGCGAAGTATGGAGGGCCATTCAGGACATGATTTCTTTGGTTTTAGATGCAAATTTTGGGGATTGGGGGGCAAAATTTGTGTTTGGCCCTACATTTTTAAAAGTTAGCACCAGCTATGTCTGGGTCATTGGTAAGTATAAAAAATATATAAATTACTATAAATTTTTTAACTTTTCAAACCCCACCTCTACTGAGTATTATTTTTTTGTGAGTGTGTTACATTTTATGATGTTTATTTCAGTGTTTACATAAGTCATAAATGCCCCAAGTACTACAGTCAAGGTGCCAATAGCGGATCAACCCCATTAGCAGATCACTCAGTCATGTATGACCACGTTGAATTAAAAGTGATTGTTTGATTTATGAACCGAGTCCACAGTCATGTAGGTATGGGCAATGTTTAGCAACCGGAAGAATATCACCTGTGAAGTCTGCCGTTTAATACTGAAAATGAAAGTAGGAAGTACAAACCCCTTCCGATTTGGGGAAGTTCTTCCAAGAACTGAAACGGAAACAAAAACCAAACACGAAGTTCACCAGCTGAACAAAAGTTAAAGTTTATGGTGTTTGGTGTCATTTTGAAGGTAAGAATATAGGCAATCTAATTATAAAAAGTCCAGGCCAATCAGACATGAAAAGATGAAATAAACTTCGATCCGCGTGCCTCGGTCAACTACCCATTAGCGGATCACGCACTGCAAAAAACGAGGAAACGCGGCAAACTCAATTTTGTTTACTGTGATGACATATGAAAGAAATTATTTGCATGTGTTGTTTCGAATAGTGCAAATATGCCAACCACATGATCATTTCCACATTCTCATCGAAATTTGCAAATAATTTTTTTTTTCAAATGTAGTGTTCCGAGCTATAAGAAAGTTAAGAAAAAACCCCCAAATAAAATACATGTAACTGATCGAATTCACTTGGCGACAAATTCTTGAGCAACTTGCAATGAAAGTCTAGGCCTACCACTCGGTATTTTGTGTTTTAAAAGTAGTTAGTGTTCCAAATACTAGCTGCCAAACTTCGAGTGTTCCGATTTCAGTTTGTGCAGAACAACTAAAATATATCCCCCACGACTCACTAGCAGTTACAATAATATAAGGGCTTGCCGCCGATTCCCCGTGATTATCGGAAGAGAACGCACATTGATCCTTTATCCAACAAAGCAGCAGAAAACGCCCAGAAAAGAGCATTCACACAAATTGGGCTCCTAAAATCTGAAATATATTGAATGTTGCATATTACAACCATGGAAATATGGATATTGGAGCTCACCGAGCCGGTCCAACCAATGATATCCACATTTGCATGATTTCATTGAGAGATTTCCATCAAATCTCCAGAGAGCAGTAGGGGAATTAGAGAGATGGGTGGGGGGTGGGGGGGGGCTGGGTTTGGGGGGGGGGGGTCGGGGAGCACCCAACGCAGACCTCAACTATTTTCTGAGATACACTGGAACAAACTGATTATAAACATAAAACACTGAACCTCTTCACCCAACTCAACTTTTCCAAACGGAATTCGACATTTTGTGAAAATTGTCTTCTTTTTTACAGTGGAAAAACTTGAGATTTTTAACCAGGATGTTGCGACTTTCAAGTTTAAAGACCAATGGCAGCTCACCCGTTGGGAGTACCCTGGACAAGTCCAGGGGGGGGGGGTGCAAAATGTGAGAAGCTACATGAAGCCAACCGACCCCCGGAGCCCGCTGCCTTTTAATATAGGGGCCTACCTGGTCACTGATTAGGTTAGCCGGAGCAGATCTTGCCAGGAGTCCTGGCAAGATCCACTCCGGTTAGCCTAATCAGTGACCAGGTATATGGCAGCCCTACTGAAAATGCGACATCGCTTTGGCAGCGTGGTCTCTCTTTGCATTTTATATACTTCTATTATCACGTTTCATCTCTCTCCCCTCCCGCCCTCTCCCTCTATCTCTCTCTCTTTTTGGGGGGGGGGGGGGGGGCAGAGCTCAATGTGTGTCTATGCATCTGGAACCCATGCTGTAAAAATTTATTAGCATGAGAACTTCAAAAATGATCAGAGAAGCTGAAGCAGTTTGCAGATTGTAGAACTTTTAATTACGAAAATGCTGCTGTCACTTAATTTTTATCTATTTGGAAATTTGTCAACCTGCTCCTATGTCCCTGGGCAATGCAATTCACCCCGATATTGCCCATGTATGTGTGTGTGATGGGGGTGGGGGGTGGGGGGGGGGGTGGGTGCATGCTGGAGTGCACGTGTCTCCAACCTATCTAACCCAGCCTGTGCTCCGCAGTGCATGGTACTGTCGTGCAGTGCTTAGTAGAGTGTGGAGTGATGACGTCAGAGAGCTTGCATGCATTTGTTGTTGCTCAGTTGTTTCCTCTGGCTGTCTTGGCTTCCGTCGTATGTAAGCGTGTTACTGACACAATGTGCCCTAGCTGTTAAAGTGTCGTTAAACACCAATCAAAATAAATAAATAAATCTGACATATGGTTCTTGCTTCTTATAAACCAGATAGCCTATCCATTGTCTGCTCGACTAGTTTGTCAAACCTGAATTTGCTGAAAACTGGAACTTGCGACACATCGTTGGGTAGCCCCAAGGCTGTTGCGATGACCAGCTATTGAACTCACTAATTGACCTAAAAACACAAAGAACCTCACCTCCATCACCATCAGCATGAGGAAAACGATTTGACAAAGAGAGTGAGTGCGCAGTAATTGGGGGCTTGCTGTAAATGATGTTCCATGTGTGATCGGGAGGATGGGGCTACAACCCCCTCATTGAAAGGCTCTGACCCAGTAGGAAAACACGAGTATTTCTGACTGGCCAGGTCCGACCAATGAGGTGGTGTAGCAGCCCCTCCTCAGAAGTGTCCGACAGTGTTTAAAAATATGACCAGTTTCGTCAGATGACGTCTCTGATGGGCATCTCCGGTATTTGTCGATAGATCGATGATATGTCACAGATCGCCATCCTGTTGCAATCAAAAGTTTGGGATATGACATTCATTAAGTTCTGGCATTTTCGGTTAATACTCACAGGACAGGGGTGGTGCCGAAACATTTTTAACACAGGGACTTATGACACGAAAGGGAATCTGAGTTAGCACCAGGGGTGAGAGCACCCCCACCCCCGTTATTGGTGCCACCAGCCTCCATTTAGGATATTTTTATACTGTACCAATGACCCAGACTTAGCTGGTGCTAACTCTAAAATATTTAGGGCCAAACGCAAATTTTACCCCCCAATCCCCAAAATTTGCATCTAAAACCGAAAAATACATGTCCTATATGGCCCTCCATACTTTTACTCCACTGCGTATGCGCAGTGTCAAGAAAGTCTCGAAACTGCCGCCAAAAGTCATTCTTTGTTTGGCCCTCAATACAGTTACACTTTACTGTTATTTGTGCTTGTAAATCTCAGTTTTAAGGATGCCATACGCATAATTATGAGAGAAATGGTGGTTATATGGTGGAAATAGAAGGTGGAGAGGAAAAAACAGTGGAAACAAATGTTCAGGGCTGTAACTTATAATTATTTTACGAAATTGTTACATGTCACCTATTTTCGTGGCA
Organism: Pictodentalium vernedei; assembly: GCA_031216915.1. Lineage (NCBI taxonomy): Eukaryota > Metazoa > Mollusca > Scaphopoda > Dentaliida > Dentaliidae > Pictodentalium > Pictodentalium vernedei. The sequence continues at coordinate 574,900,448 of CM062297.1, read as the reverse complement.
TGACCTTATTGTGGTCATTCTTGCTATGAATTTTCCATTGTTTAATCAGTGTTTCCTCTCTCCATTTCCTTTATTCCCCCCTAGCTATTCTCCCATGCTTTTGGCTTATTTTTTGTGATGTTTATTACTAAAATTTCTTGGGAGTTTTGGCTTGGAAACAGAATTATTTTCTGTTTTTTCCCCATGTTTACGTCCTCACCCTAGGGGTGTTTAGGCGTTTTGATCTGCATCTACCATCTGATGTTCTACAGTTTCTTCTCTGGAAGCCTCTGTTTTGCATCAGATAGTGTTTTAATTGGTAACTGATTTCGGGCCATGTTTGTTTTAGTGCCTGGAGTCATGTTTCCGGGTTGTTGACACACTTTTACTCATGTTGACAACTGTTACTTCTGACAATGATTACTTGTCTTCTGCTTAATTTAGTTCATAGCAAGATACATTAATATTGTCCGTAAGTTTTACATTAATTTTTTCAAAATGATTAAAATTTTTGTCCACACTTAGGCTTTTTTGGGTTCAGGGTTCCCATTGGGAACTTGGGCTCTTCTGAAATTTTTTTCAAAAATTTTTTTTTTTGAAAATTATTTTCTTTTGAAATGTTATAATGAATTATAATTATATTATGTATATTTATTTCAAGAGTTAGTGCGAGTAATATGACGATGTATATTTTTTCTGGTTGAAAAAAATATTCTTCATCGTAATGCGAGGATATCTTCCTCTAATTAACAAGTTCATTGTGTTTCTTATAGTCAATGTAGTCGCATTAACTCTTGCGCTGTGTGTGTTGATTGATATGAGAACGTTGGAGACGTGTGTCGCAGTATTTTGTTGCGGTGAGAGGTCCATTACGGCCCTCTCTCTGTAGGGTCATTATATATTATCAGTCTCTTTTTCAGAATTCAGAGTGATGTTTCCGTGATGTCTTCTCTAACTCTGTCTCCGCCGTTGCAATATTAGGGCTAGCGGGAAGTGCTCAAGGTATTAACGACATTTGCTGGGAGTTAGCTAGTTCTATCGAAGGCATTGTCGCCCGCTAGTCCGCTCGGTGTCGTGTCCATTCACCAGGAAAGAATGGCTCAGCACCCTGGTTAGTCTGTTGCGGTCCAGGGAAGCAGATTGGGTGATGCGAGCACTATAAAACTTCAGATGTGCACACCCAGCAACGACGGATCCAAGGATAGTACAGAGGAAGCCTGTCAGTCCGATAGCTAGCTCATCCAGGTCCCCTGGACCGCGAGCGAGAGAGGCTCCCTCTCTCTTGCATCAACATCTGCGCTGTGATGTTATTCGCTTAGTCGAAGCTAACGTCCACTCCTCCGGTTCGGGACGCTCCTTCGCATGACAGTCCGACGTGGCTGTTATATTGGCTTCCTCATCCTCGTCAACACACACGACCGCACCTTGGCTATGTGACCACAGATTGGGACGTTCGCATCTTATATAAATGCAGGATTGAACGTCCCTGGTGCTCTTTCTTCGCCGACCAAGAAATACACGTCGACCAGGTCACTCCATCTGCTAGCCAAGGATACGAGACCTTTCCAGTTGGGACGTTCGCATATTATATAAATGCTGGAATGAACGTCCCGGGAGCTTCCAGCGGATATTTCATGTAGAACCACGGCTCCACAGGTCTCATAGGGTAACATGAACTAGATATTGTTACCGTGATGTCTTCGTGAAGTGTGCTTCCGTTGTCACAGTCAAATGAAGAGTTAGCGTCAAAAGTGCTCATGTTGATACGTTAATTGCCTGGAGTTCCCTAGTTTGATCAATGGTGTTGGCGTCCGCTAGCTCGCCCGGTGTCGCGACCATTCACCGAATGGCTCAGCACCCGGGTTCATCCGTTGCGGTCCAGGAAGGAGATTTGGGTGATGCGAGCACTATAAAATACAATGTGCACACCCAGTGACGACGGATACGAGGATGGTACGGAGGAAGCCTATTAGTCCGGTTCCTAGCTCATCCAGGTCCATCCGCGCTGCGAGCGAGAGAGGTCCCTCTCTCGTATTACAACATCTGGGCTCAGATGTTGTGGTACAAAACGTTCCTTAGTCGGAGTATACGTCTACCGCTCGGGATGCTCCGTTATATAGACAGTCCGGAGAGACTGCTCTTTCAGCTTCCTTATCCTCACGGCAACACACGCGACCGCACCTTGGCTATGTGACCTGTGTTATTCAATCAACATCGCCAATCAAGGATTCTATGGTGTCCAGGTCACGCCATCTGGTAGCCAAGGATACGAGGCCTTCATTCTCTGGACGTTCGCATATTAGAGGTATGCAGGAGTGAATGTCCAAGGAGCTTCAAGCGGCTAAATCCTATAAGACCGTAACTCCACAGGCCTCTGTTGCGGATATGCTATCGCAGATAGTACAAATTATCGCAGCATCCCAGCAACCGACAGTAACTCTGTCAGATCAGGAATTATCTGAAAAAGCTGGGTTGGTACGTTCCGCTGCTGGTTCAGGCACGGACGACCAAGAATTTCAAGTGGTCCGACAGGATGGTTAAAGGGATACGGATGAGTTGTATTTTCCCTTTTCGGAACAACATAATTGCCGTAGAGTGCATCTGGCATTATCATCGGACGTTGTTCCTCCAGTCCAAAATGCTGCGTTGCCGGATAAGAGACGGATAGTGCCACTGGATATTAAATTCTTGATCAGTTTAGGGACATCTTCCCTCAGTTTCCGACATAGTCCAGATATGTTTCACGGACATTTGATCTGTTGAATGACGCTATATTTATATAACTTGCTACCTAAATGGGCAGGTCAGGTTTCTTATCGGCAATATGCTCTACATCTGCCTTTCATCATTTCATTGAATATTTTGAAACGGCAGGACAGAGTATTCTGAGAGTTCTCTGAGTCTAGACGACCAGGTCAGGAACTAGTATTGTTTTACTGTTGTCTATGTCAATTCCAACCCCGATGTTGGAAATAACAATATCGTCTAGCAGGGACAGCTTAGACGCATCATCGTACGCATATCACCTTACCAGAGCGTTATCATTACGTCTCAAAGGAAAAAGAATTCTAGGATGTACAACCTCCTTTAAGAGTTCTTTCAAGGGCCTCACGTAAAACTCCGTCCTTTAGTGGCAATATGGAGTTGGTTAGACGTGACGCGGCCCTGGCTACATCCACGCATGTAGACTACTAGATAGTAAGATGAAAAACTCTCTCAGAGTCGCCCCGGTCTCCGGAGAGTTTTTTTCGACGGCAAGCTTTCCGCAGTTTATGATCAATTAACTAAGAAAGCTTTAGACTCTCTGCTATTAAAATGCGCTTCCATATAGTCGGATTCGGCAGAGAAGAGTAGGACAGGCACTTCTGGGATGAATACGTCCAAGGGAAGTTCCTATACAGGTTCCTATGCATCCTCTAGGTCTTATTCTAGAGACTGTCTGGGTAGCGACTCAGATAGGGGCCGTAATTCTGACCGAGACATCCAGTCATACGCCCCTAGGTCAACGTGGCGAGGTGAGGGCCGTGGAGGACATGGCTTATCCTTCTGCAAGCCTCGCAGGACCAGGAGGTAATGGTTTTAACCTCTATCGTGTTCTAGTCAGCGGAAGACTGTCGAGTTTCTCAATGATTTGGGATTAGATTACGGACGTCCCTTGGATTCAAGGGGTGATTTCGGAAGGATTAAATTGTTCCTCAAACGAAATCCTCTGTTAACTCGGAGTCCAAGTTGGACTCAGCTTCCGTCAGTCAGTAGGATAGACGCTCGCTTCCATCAGAAGTCCAGTCTCTTATGGAATGTTCGCGATAGATCATAGAAATCCAGGAATTTCCAGGATTCTACAACCATCCTTTTCTGGTTCCAAAACCAGACGGCTCGTTCCGTCCACTGATATTCTGAGCTGGATAACAAGCTGATCGTGGCTCCAAGTTTCTATATGGAGTCCATCCAATCGGTCAGAGCGAGTATTCGGGTGTACGACTATGCTACATGCATAGATTTCTAGTTGCATACTTTCACGTCATGGTACATCAGGCGTTCAGAAAGTATCTTTGCTTCTTTATCATAGGAATTATGTTTCAGCACCGACTAATGTGTTTCGGTCTGAATCTAGTTCCTGGGCTTTCACTCAAATAACGAACTCGGTAATGACTCATTTCCGAGCTCATTCATCTGCGGTGACGTCGGCCTACCTGGACGACATTCTTCAGAGGTGTGGCAACGAGTTAGCGCTTCAGAACGATGTGCAGATTCTGCTTCTATTGATCCGACGTCTCGGTTTCATAAGTAAACGAAGAGAAGTCGGATCTGGTTTCGTCCAAGTCATTTACCCACCAGGGGATGAGCTTCGAGACGCATAACATTCTTGTTTGTCTACCGTTAACCAGAGCGCAGAACAACATGCAGATTCTGCTTCTATTGATCCGGCGTCTCGGTTTCATAAGTAAACGAGGAGAAGTCGGATCTGGTTTCGTCCAAGTCATTTACCCACCGGGGGATGAGCTTCGAGATGCATAACATTCTCGTTCATCTGCCGTTAACCAGAGCGAAATTAATCAGTTGTTATACTCGCTATTGTCCTCGCTCAGACAAGGTCTCGGCGAGAGATCTCATGTGACTGATACGTTGATCTCATGTGACCGATACGGAACTGCCGTGATTTTATTCCAATGGGGTGGTTACGCATTTGTCCTCTCCAAATATCTTTTAATTCAGAATTGGAGGGTGAAGATTATTTCGCTCGATACAGACATCTTGTCAAATCAAGTGAATAGGAGATTCAGACTTGGGCAAGTTTTCAGTGTTTAACTCAAGTAGTTCCACTGCAATTGCCAGATCCGAGTTTTACAGTTTTGATGGATGCCAATCAAACACTTTGGGTAGTTTCATTAAACCCAACGGATTTGAAGTGCCAGGATCTTTTATTTCTGTAGTTCCTTATCAAGCGCACAAACATCAAGAATGATGTCATTTTGGCTTGCGCTACGTTATTCAGAATGCTCATATGCTAATTCTGTCCGACAACTCAATGGTATTAGCATATTTTCGGAATTATGGAGGCACTCATTCCATCCTGTTATTCATGTTAACGGAAGGAATCTTTCGGTTGGTACCAGAACATCAAGTTCTTCTATTGGTCTGTCATATTCCGGGTCGTCTGAATGTATTAGCGGACTCCCTTCACTGAGGGACCGTGTGTTGCCACCAGAATGGACTTTCAACAAACCAGTATTCAATCAGATTGCTACCAAGGAGAGCGGCCTATGATCGACTTTTTCGCGACGCATCTCAACAATCAGTTGCAGACGTATGTGTCACAATGTTTGGATCTTCGAGCATTTGCAGTAAACGCTCTATCGATCTTGTGAAACGGAACAATAAGATATACGTATCTTCCAGTGCCGTTGATTTAACAGATATTGCTCAATGTAATTATTTCAATGCAAATTCTGTTGGTAGCTTCTCTAGATCCACAAAGACTGAGGATTAATTTACTCAGGCGTCTGTTGTGGGAAGCTTCCTCCACATTTCGGTCCATTCTATGGTCAGATGGATTCAATCTACTATCAGTTCTGCTAATGTTTATATCTTCATTCAGCAGTCTGTGCGTTAGATTTAAGCTCATGAAGTAAGAGTTCTTCTACATCATTGGCTTAATCTAATAATGTTGATATTACAGATCTAATGAGGGCTGCATATTGGTCTTAGCCCTCCATTTTCATGATTTTGTATCTGAGAATATTGAGTCCATTCTGCAGATCTACATTGTTTAGGTCCGTTACTTTTTACTTTGAATGTCGTCTACTAAACTGTGGCAACTATATGTGTATAGGCTTTCGGTTCTGGCAGTGACTCTGTCCTGCTGCCCTCTTTGCTCTGGAGTATTTGATCCAGGGCAAGGGGAGGGGGGGGGGGGGGGTGTTCCCTTGGGTCACCTGCTTTATAGTGTAAAGCAAAGGAATACCTCCCTTGGAGTCAGTAATTCCGAGTCGGTTCCGAGATGATTTTAAAGGGTAAAGCCTATGTTTACTCATCTGTGTAATATTTTTAAGTGTTGATTGGTGTGAAGTATCTGTATATATCACGTGATTAATTGGGCGTTAAAATACATTCTTCGAACACTTTTAAATGAGTATATAGAGTCTCATTTCGCTAGACTCCCGTATTTATTGGCTTTCCTTAAGAAAAATATTAGTATAAAGGGTTATACTAGATGTTTTAGAGATCATTGAGGTTATTGTGCTCAATTACAGATTGGTGTTGTGTCTTTCATTTTTGATACAAATAAGAAAGATACATTTAACCTTTCTCTCCTGTTCTCATTGAGGGGATAAGTTTGTTATAGGTAATTGAGTCTATTGGATTTTCCTTATGTCCTAGGCCCTCCAACCTTTTTACTATTCAGCTAAGTCTGTTCATTGGTACAGTATAAAAATGTTAAAAAATTTATAGTAATTTATATATTTTTTATACTTACCAATGACTCGGGCGGGGATGGCCCTCCCAGGAGTTGGGAACTCTTGCCTCCCCGCTGCGTACATAACGCTTACCAGGCACTGGTTGTAAGAATGACTTTTGGCGGCAGTTTCGAGACTTCCTTGACACTGCATATGCGCAATGAAGTAAAAGTATGGAGGACCATATAGGACATGTATTTTTCGGTTTTAGATGCAAATTTGTGGGATTGGGGGGTAAAATTTGCGTTTGGCCCTAAATATTTTAAAGTTCGCACCAGCTAAGTCTGGGTCATTGGTAAGTATAAAAAATATATAAATTACTATAAATTTTTTAACTTTCAGGCTCTCGCAACTAGTGAGTTGTACGCCTCGAATTGTTGAATTGCACAGGATGCATATCTGATCAAACATGACGACGCACAACACTTTGCACCATCGTCCTACCACCCCCCCCCCCACTCCCCCCCCACCCCCACCCCCACCCCCATTCGTTAGCGCCACCAGTCTATACTGTAATTTTTTTTTATACCAGCCTGTCTGAAAATGATCTGAAATATGTTTTGCGATTCAAAACCAGTAAATAATAAGGAGAAAGTCTCCATCCTAACAGGTAGATTCTAATTGAATCTCGTGATCCGCTATTGGCGGAAGTGATCCGCTATTGGCACCCGACGGTGGTACACAAGACTAATCAATTAAGTCTTCCATTCATTATAGTTTTAAAAAAGGTTGGTGCCAGTCATGTAGAGGAAGAATTGTTCTTACCACAGAACACGCTTGAAATTTAAAAAAAAAATAACAGAAGCAAAATAACACGAAAAAGGAAAAAAGTGATCCGCTATTGGCACCTTGACTGTATCATTCTGAAGACGTTGGAAAGGATCAGGGACAACCCGCCCCAGGCCTATTTTTGGGGTTGGTTGTCCCACTTTTTGGGGCGGGTTGTCCCGATTTTTATTCCCCCGAAAAAAATTCGGGGGAATCTAGTGGTGACGTCGTCTGTCTGTCCGTCCGTCTGTCCGTCCGGGCGTAGACGGAATTTGTGTCTGCTCCATAACTTCTTACAGCCTTCAAGGATATTAATGATAATTGGTATTATTATTGCCCACAACCAGAGGGTGTGTCGCGAATAAGGTTGGAGTGGCTATCAAGGCTTTTTTCGGGGGAATCAGCCACCCTTTGGTGGCTCATCCTCTAGTTTTATATTTGACAAAAAATTTGAGGGGGTGTGGGAGGGGGGGGGGGGGGGGGGGGGGTTGTAGTAATATATATAAAAAAATTTCTACTCACCTTTTTATCGAAAATTACCAAATTTAATCGAAAATTATCCACAATTAACCAATTTTTTTATGCTATTTTAAAAAAAAAATTGAGGAGATGGTAATATATAAAAAAGATTTTTTCTCACTTTTTTATCAAAAATTATCCAATTTTAACGAAAATAATCCACAATCCTCTTAACACATCTCATAATAACTGAATCAAACTAATAATACTTCTAAACTGAAATGGTAGCATGAAGACACCAGTCAGAATTGGCGTGTTGTTTCAGACATGTTGTTTCAGTCGGGTACCCTCTAAGAGGAATGATATTTGTTTGATGCGCAAAAATCAAATGACAGGACATGTTGTTTTAACGTGATATCGATTCATCACAGCGTTGATCTCTTTTCCTTTATCTAAGACTAAGACAATAAATGTGTTTTTTAGCTGTTAATCATCATGTTGCTTCTCTTTGAATTATACCAGGTTGTCCCTTATATCCTAGCGCGTATTTATTATTATGATCGTATCATAAGTAATAAAAGGTGAAAAATTCATTCTGAATTATTTACGTGTTATTACTTTCAATATAATCATAATTCAAATGACAGTCAGGCTGTTCCTTATATCCCGGTGCATATTTATTATTATGATCTTATTATAAGTAATAACAGGTAAATAATTCATTCTGAATTATTCACGTGTTATTACCTATAATACAATCATAATTAAGTAAAATGACAGGTTATTAGTACTTATAATCCAATCCTAGTCCAATATCATAGTCAAGAAAAGTTGGGGCGGGTTGTCCCGGGGTGGGTTATCCCACCTGGTTTGGGGTGGGTTGTCCCTGGGGTGGGTTGTCCCATTCCCGTTGGAAACAGTGAAAACATTGGAAACGGTGGAAACTATGGAAACATTGGTAATGGTGGAAACATTGGAAATGGTGGAAACTATGGAAACGGTGGAAACATTGGAAATGGTGGAAACATTGGAAATGGTGGAAACAGTGGAAACTATGGAAACATTGGAAATGGTGGAAACATTGGATGTGGTGGCAACATCGGAAACAATGGCAACAGTTGGAAACGGTGGGAACATTGGAAACTGTGGAAATGGTGGAAACCCTGGAAACATTGGGTACGGTGGCATCATCGGAAACGATGGCAACAGTTGGAAACGGTGGAAACATTGGAAACCGTGACAACAGTTGGAAACGGTGGAAACATTCGAAATGAATGCTACATGAAAACTTAAACAATACTTTAGCTCCAGCCCAGCCTCAATTCAAAGACATGTGACATGACACCTTAATTAAGCCCTGTCCACAATTAAACATTTAACAAGCATTGCCAGTCAGTTCATTTCTTTCTTACTTATTTATTTATTTATTGGTGTTTTAAGGTCACATATTTCTGCACAATGGCTAACCATGACCGTGACAGTTTTACGGATGGAGGAAGCCAGAGTACCCGGAGAGAACCACCGAGCAACGGCGAGCAACTGTCAGCTCCCCAACATACCAACTCCACAGAAGCAGGGTTAGCATTGGTTGAAGACAGGTGCACCATCGACGTGCAGTACGCCTTAGTACACAGCGTCACCGTGCCCCCACGTGGGCAATGGGGGTGAAGTGTCTTGCCCAAGGACACAACGCGGTTGCCGCAGGTGGGATTCGAACCGAGGACCTCTCGGCTTGCAGCCTGCACCTCTCCTAACTGAGCCACCGTGCCCCCTTCTTTCTTACTAAATGCATTTTATTTTTTAAGACAATATCTCAACCAAAAAAATGTTGTTTGATATCAAAAGAGTATTCTGACAGACACCAAAAAAGAACTCCATAAAAGGCAGATATAATGATCCAGTAGACTCACCTAACAAAAAATTATGTTAAACCCTGGGCAGGGAATTCCAACTTCTGCAGAAACAGTGAATATGCCATTAAGTTCCACTGATGAAACTGTGAAAATCAACAGGAATTTGTTCATCCCTCAACATGATAACCCAGTTAGGCAGGGAACAGTGAATATAATCAGTAATTTGTTCACACCTCAAACTTCACAAATGTTATTGAACAATCTTCAGAGCCCAAAAAAACTTTATATAAGAATAGGAAAAGGGAGGAACTTGCCAATGATGTGATGAAAAATATAGGCATCATAAATACAATGAACTTATGTTTTGCTCTTCATGTACCAGAGAAATTTCCAAAGTGGCTTGAATTTATTCGAGGAATCCTAGTCAAAACCCGCTAAATCACTTCTGCCAGGCCGCTGTTTATACGTGCCTTTCTTAACTCCACTCTTGCTCGGAAATAGAAAACACTTATCCATGCACCCTTGTGCGAACTATCACTTTCCCAATCACCTACCCCCACAGCAACCCCCCCCCCCCCTCCCTCCCTTGCGTCACTTGAAAAGTCAATAGAATAAATTCACATGCAGTTGATATTCTGATATAATCATTTTTTAGTAGAGGCCTATATATTTTTTACTCAACACTACGCCTTTCTGTCTCTCTCACTTGGTTGTAAATGTAACATCAAACGATACAAAAACTCGTAGCTGCCCCCCCCCCCCCCCCCCCCCCCCCCCCCCCCCCGCCCCGACCGATGCAAAAAAATAATGGTAAATAACAGCACCACGACATAGCTTATTCTCAGGGAATAATCAAAACCTGATGTGTTAAAATCGACCGCTATTTTTTAAGGTATATATTAGCACTGTTGCATAAATTAAAAATTATTTATTGGAAAACGTCACTTGGCATTTCTCCGTAAATAATTGCAAAATTTCAAACATACGGCTTTAAATACTTGGCTATTTAACTTTAAATACTAAATATTAGTAGCACGGCGCAACTTAAAATTATTTTGCAAGTATTTATTGAAAAGCATCGTCTAGTATACTGCATGACAATAGCTCTGTTTTTTGTTGTTTTTTTTTTTTGGGGGGGGGGGGGAGAGTTGCAAGAATTGCAGGTGCTGATCAGTGCTGATATGCTTAAAAGGGGGTCATCACTCAAAAAAAATTGTTTGTGATCATTTAATGAAATAATGTCACCGAATAAAGTACATGCAGACAGTCAAATGCATCAATGTTACCATTCTAGGTTATAAACAAAGCCTTTGTCATGAACCAATGGAATAATTATATAGGGATTAAAGAATGAACAGAACAATAGACTGCAATCAGATCGAAATCACATGACTTGCAGAATAACCAATCGGAATCTTCATGGTGAAAAGTTCATTAATAAATTGTTTGGGGAAATTTGTGATAATAATAGGTGTATCGACAGTTTTTTATGCTTTGTTTGTGTTTCTGATGCAGCGTTATTGGCTAATTCTTTTGGGAAATAAAATTAACTTTCTGTTTTTTTCCAGCTTGTTGGAATGTTTAGATGATTTCTACCCGGGATGAAATTTATTGCAAAAGGATTAAAAAAAATATCATTGGCTTATGACGTTGATTGTAAGTGGGAGTGGCTTGTTAATTAATTTATTCTGTTCAATATGTCATTAATTTTGTTAATGTCGGATATTGTTTCAGGGAGTGGTTATGGAGTTGATCACCTGAAACTGTTGGAAAAGCTTTATGTAAATTCAAGAGTCCGATAATAACTAAAAAGCAGCTTGTTCACTAGTTTTCCTGATTTTCATTAAAATGTGACAATTCAGAATAGTTGTGGAATATTTCTGGCTTGGTGGGAACAAATCATAGTTTTGGGGAATACCAGCATATCAAGAACAGGAGTTTGGCACAGGAGCGTCCTGGTTTATTAACGACCCGTAGTTTGAGGAGTTTATATAATTGGGAAGTCTAAAAATTTTTAAGATCTGTCAACACAAGATATGACAGAATAAATGTTTCCTTTATTTGAAAGATACATGTCCAAAAGCATGTTAACCCTTTAGCCAATGCAGACGATATCAAAATTTATTATTTTAAATATCATTTTTTTAAATTTTTCAAAAAGTTCAACAAAACCATATCATGTGACCCCTCATTGGAACGAGCTCATTGAGCCCGTTCCATTGAGGGGTCACATGATATGGTTTTGTTTAAATATTTTCAAAAAATTTAATTTTTTCAACTGCTCAATTTGCATATTACGCTAGCGAATACGAGCGATTCATTAGGTAAAGGGTTAACTGAATACTTTTCGCTCAAAAGGTGGCTGTTCAATTAAGAGGATTCCACCATACCAATATGTTTATCGGAGTGATTCTGTGGTAACGTGTGTGACACAAATCAGACAAATCGGAAATCTATCCCTCATACACTTTGCACGGTATCCCCCATTAGTCAGACACCCCAGTTGTCAGACAGTTTATAATCACAGATTATTGGGTTGTTTGAATAACTAATCCCTTACTTATCACCATCAGAATAAAGAGGGATATTCCAATAAGTCAGATAGAAAAGAAACAATTAATAAGCTTTTAGTGATTTATTTCTTTACCAATGTGTTTTAGGAATGAACAGAAAATAAATAGAATATAAATTACAATAAAATAAAAAAAAATATGAAGTACAATAAGAAAGAGTACTAGGCACAATAGATTAAAATTTTTAAATAAATGACAATGACATGAATAATAGCACAAATAAATAATATCTTATGTAATAAATAAACAGAAAACTGTATTTTATGAAACAAAGAAAATAAATAGGAAATAAATGACAATAAAATAAAAAATATGAAATACAACAAGAAAAGATTTCTAGACATGAATAATCATACAAAATAGTTTTTTGATTTAAATAAACAGAAAAAAACAATAAAATGAAAAATATGAAGTACAATAAAGAAAATATTTAGACTTATTTTATTGTAAATAAATAAAATAATCATATTTCATGATAACTCATTTTTAACGTAAATAACATGTTTTATAAAAAAAATGTAACAAAATGAAAACTGTGAGGTACACATCATAAACAAAGGTACAATATTACAATGACAAAAAAAAAATGTACAAAAGGAATATTAATTTACAAACAAATCATCCCATTCTTAACAGTTTTCCAGCTACATCAAGGAACTCCCTTAGAGACTTTGTTCTCTGTCCTAGTTGTACCTAAAGGCGGCCCAGGTGGTTGTCAATTTCCCTGCAAACTTGTTTCCGCGAGGTGAAGCAGCACCAAAGTCTATTTGAGCAAATTTGATTTTTTCTGCCTTTTCAATGTTCTTTATTATATTTATGAATCTGAAGAGGTTAGGATGTCGAAGAAGTACACTGCAAAAAATATAGGGTCTCTTTAGAACCAAAACTGGTTCTAATTTTGTCCCTGAGATGGAACCAGTTCTGTTTAAACAGTATTTATTTCAAATCAAATAAGTGTACTAAGAGAGCTTATTCAACGCAGTCGCCAAACATTTTGAAACAAATAGTATAGAACCAAAACTGGTTTGATATGCCAACTGTTCATATCTCCTTTGCTTAATAATTATTTGAGACAACCTCGTATAAGCTCTAAACTTACGCATGAAACCCCCTCAATTTATGTTTAATTCTGTTAATATTTAATGTTAATCTTTATAAATTTATTTGATTTGAAATAAATACTGCTTAAACAGAACTGGTTCCATCTCAGGGACAAGATTAGAACCAGTTTTGGTTCTAAAGAGAACCTATATTTTTTGCAGTGTAGTGATGAATTTAGGCGATTATCCAACTTCAGATTCTGCTCTGTAAGGTCGGGCATGACCAATATCTTGAATTTTGCACCAGAAAGCCTGAATTTATCAGTGTTATTACACAATATTTGTGTGATTTTTAAGTTTTGATTATTTTTCAGAAAATATTTAAAAGGTATTTTGATTATATGTCAACAAAAAACAAAAAAAAAGTACCAAACAAAATGTTAAAACTAAATTTAATTCAAATTGTATATATCTGGGTTGTTCCATTTATAACAATAGGTAATCATCTATTTTAACTTCAGCTAATCCCTAATTAACTGTCTGACAGCTGGGGTGTATGACAAATGGGGTGTCTGACTAATGGGGGTAAACCCTTTGCACTGTTGCACCTTTTCCGATGTGAGTTGTGCTTCATTTTATGGAGGAGTTAGTAAGCTTTTGGGTAGGCTGTAAAAGAGAATCCATACCATGTGGCCCATTACATTTTATGTCACACACGTTACTAGTGTTTTCCCCTGGGTAGTAAATGGGCCACATGGTTGTGACTCTCTCTTACTTCCGAACCAAAGCTCTCTCTGTACTCCCTCAAATGAAGCACCACTCATATTGACCAAGCTGCAATGGCGCAAAGCTTATGAGGGATCGATTTCCAATTTGTCTGATTTGTGTCACACACATTACCAAAGATTTGCCAATCAGTGTTAAAGCAAAGGCTGAGACAAACATTCTGCACCTTTTACCGTACTGATAAAGTGTTTTATGTAAAATACTGCAAAAATAGGTACCAATAACAATTTAAGGGAGTGGGGTTGGATTAGTGCTTTTTCTGTGAAATTGTGCTATTGTTCCATATGTCTGTAACATTCATGTTGATTTTTTTGTTTTGTTTTACAAATTGTTGTAATGTACTGCTGAAAGAAAAATAACAAACAAATACCATTAATAATAAAATAATAATAAATAAAATGTGTTGAAAAAAGTGTTGTTTTATTTCATAGACATCTTCTGAGGCTCAAATATATCCCCCACAGATGGTGCAACTGAAAGTTGAATTATTTCCAATGTTTCCATCATTTACAACTGTTGCCACCGTTTCCAATATTTTCACCATTTCCATCATTTTGAATGTTTCCACCGTTTCCAACTGTTGCCACCATTTCCAACTGTTGCCACCATTTCCAGTGTTTCCAATGTTTCCACCTGTTTCCACCATTTCCAACTGTTGCCACTGTTTCCAACTGTTGCCTCCATTTCCAATGTCTACAATGTTTCCACTGTTTCCAACTGTTTCCAGTGTTTCCACCGTTTCCAATGTTTCCATAGTTTCCAATAATGTTTCCACCGTTTCAAACTGCTTCCACCATTTCAAACTGTTTCCACCGTTTCCAATGTTTCGACATTTTCCAATGTTTCCACCGTTTCCATCGTTTCCTCCGTTTTCAGTGTTTCCATCGTTTCCAATGTTTCCAACTGTTTCCACCGTTTCCAATGTTTCCTCCATTTCCAATGTTTCCAATATCTCCAATATTTCCACTGTTTCCAATGTTTCCACCATTTCCATAGTTTCCACTGTTTCCAGTGTTTCCACCATTTCCGATGTTTCCATAGTTTCCACTGTTTCCAATGTTGCCACCGTATCCAATGTTTCCATAGTTTCCACCATTTCCAATGTTTCCACCGTTTCCAATGTTTCCATAGTTTCCAATGTTCCACCATTTCCAATGGTTCCATAGTTTCCACCGTTCCAATGTTTCCATAGTTTCCACCCTTTTCCAATGTTTCCACCGTTTCCAACGTCTTCAGAATTTTAGTACTTGGAGCATTTATGACTTATCATGTAAACACTGAAATAAAATTTAATTGCTGGGTTGTTTGAAAAAAAATAACAAAAATCTCATTGTTTCCAGTGTTTCCTGGAAACAAAGTGCCCTATAGTTATATTCCTGCTTTTTTGAACTTAAAGGCCAATTTAGGTAATGAAATTTTGTTTATTTTGAAAATACTCAGCTCTGATATTCCTTCAATTCAAATTCAATATACTCAAAATGTACATCAAAATGAAGGTTAGGACGGATTACTAGACAAAATGTCCGATTGCCAAAATGTCCGATTGCCAAAATGTCCGATGGTTGGACAGAATGTCCGATCTTTTTTGACAAAATGTCCGATAGTTTTAGACAAAATGTCCGATGATCATTGGACAAAATGTACGAAAACAGGATTCAGTTACTGACTTACCTTTAATGTATAAGTATATTCCAACATATCCTGAATATTTGGAAATGGTATATAAGAGGCGGCATACAGCATATATATTCTAAGGGAGTGTTTTATTAAATAACATTATAGGTACAACTTGTTGCAGTCAATTTAATGTAAACTTGATTGTAACAAGATGGCCGAGTGGTCATTAAATTGACCTCAACAAGTTGCTGGTACACACATTCTTTTGGGACTTTATTCATGTTGTCGATAGACATATTTTGAGGAAGTGTTTTATTAAATAATATTATAGGTACAACTTCTTGCAGTCAACTTAATGTAAACTTGACTATAACAACAAGGTCGAGTAGTCATTAAATTGACCTCAACAAGCTGCCAGTATACACATTCTTTAGGGACTTTATTTGTATTGTCGGTAGACATATTCTATGGGACTGTTTATCAATATAATACAGGTACAACTTGTTGTCTGTCCATTGTTTTGTTACTCTGTGTTCTGAATAACCTCTTACTGTTATTTTCTGTGTCACGAGAGTAGGTCTTCAGACAGCCTACAGAGATGGAGGACAAGTGCACGACTTTGTCCATCAAATATTAGCATTGCCATTCCTACCAGCTGCTCACGTACGGGAGACTTTTGAGGCATTATACAATAAAACTCACCCCGAGACAAAACTCAGGGACTTTGTCGATTACGTCCAATGCCATTGGGTTGACTCCACTACGTTCAGTCTGCATGGATGGAGTATTTTTGGTCATACCATTCCTACTAATAATGACATTGAAGGTGAGTTTCAAGTTTCTTTCCTAACTGTAAACTGTGAATATCTCTCTCTCTCTCTCTCGGTCACATCTGTGTGTGTGTGATTGTCATGGTAAATGGTAATTAATTAAGTAATTAACTAAAAGTATTTTTTTCTTTTGTTCTTTGCAGCTTGGCACCGACATCTCAACACCCTTGGAACAAGATGGAGCTTTTACAAGCTGTTACCAGCCCTGCAGACAGAAGCTTGTTTCGGACCATTTTTATGTGAATTCACAGATATAAAATAATTTCCAACGAACAGGTGCATGCTGTACCCCTTTGTCTAAGCACGATCTGTAAAAGAGTAAATTTGCTTGAAAATTTATTAATTATTAATTAATTATTGTCATTGATTTCAACGAATCGTCTGTCACTGACTTGGATTAATCTTGTTATGTTAGTAACTATTATTTTATATGTTATATTGAACCTGTCTTGTTATATAAGTCCTGAGTATTAATAAAGATAATTTAATTCTATGCTGCGTATTACTTATCAATTACTACTCCACGGCGACTTGTCCCGACAGCGACTCGTCCCATCTTGCGTACGGCGAGTTGTCCCGTTCCCAAACACTCAGAGCAGCACAAAAATTCTTACATAAATTGATTTTTTGGACATAATGTCCGATTTTTTTAGACATTATGTACCGTACATAATGTCTAAAAAAATTGGACATTATGTCCAAAATAGTCGGACATTTCGTCCAATGAAATTGGACATTTCATCCAGAAAATCGGACATTTTGGCAGTCAGACGTTTTGTCCAGACCCCTTGGGACATATAGAACACGAAACACGTGTAATCTACTCATAGAGTCGACTGTAGGCACCACTGGTTCCTGGAAGTCTGCTGCCATATTCGTACCAGAACTGGTAATTTAATAATATTTCACGAAACCAACTTGTTGCCAAATGTGCTTTACATATCCAAGAACAAAGCTAGGGTGTCAAAATTCTTCAAAACACGGTGACAGAGCTACATGGGGGTAAATTCCAAAGCCTTTGCTTTTGTTTACGTGTGAATATACTTCTGATTTCCGGTCGACGTCATCAGATGGAAAAAGCATGTAAAAACAACGCCGTCTAAAATCAAATAATGAAAAAGATCACCTTCTTACAGTATAATGTTATTATATAGAGATTGGACAGTTTCCATATTCAGTGCAAGGTGTGTAGAAACCAGTTTTGAAAAAAAAAACAGCTTTTGAAAAAATAAAATTTTTTTTTCAAAAATCACCAGTTTTGAAAAAAAAATCACCGTTTTTTAAAAAAAACCCAGCTTTTGAAATTAAATTTACCACTTTTGAAAAACAAATTCTAACCACATTTGAAAAAAAAAATTACCACTTTTGAAATAAATTGTCGTTTTTTCAAAACTGGAACTTTTTTCAAAACTGGTTATTTTTTTTTCAAAACTGGTTATTTTTTCAAAACTGGAATTTTTTTTTTCAAAACTGGTTATTTTTTTTTCAAAACTGGTTATTTTCTCAAAACTGGAATTTTTTTTATCAAAAGTGGTTATTTTTTTTTCAAAACTGGAGAAAATTAATGGAAAATAGTTCTTTTTTAGTTTCAAACTTTTTACCAATCTTCAGCCTTCAAAACCGGATGTCGCCTGGTGCCTACTTGAATCTGTTTGAGCTGTGCAGGATGCTGGGTGTCGACTATACAGTTGACAGAAGATATCTGCATTGTTTTGTACGACATCGAAGAACCGCCACCTCTTCTAATACTAACTCGTTAAAACAAGAGCAATGCGAAACGTGGCATATGCCCCATCACAAAATTCCAAGTGTATCAAATGCCAAATTTATAGAAGTAGCTGTAACCTAAAAAGAACTAGAGGGGGCCGCCAAGGGTGGCTAATTCTCCCGATTTAATTTCTTGATACTGTAATGCCTCGATACTGTAATGCTGTGATACTATAACTAACAAGAACGCTCGTATCGCTGAAGCAATACAATGTCCCCTACCGGACTAATGAGCATTAATAATTATACAAATGTTATAACCTAAATGTGATCAGCATGAATTCCATTGAAGCAGTCAGGATGCTGACTTAGTGCAGTTTGAAGAAAAATTTGAACCAAAGCTTAACAATATACCAAGGGAAGTCACTGTCCAGGAAATTGCAGATACACATGCACTATAGCTGTCAGCCTCACAGGGGCAGGGAAGGAATGTATAGGAATGTTTTGGAAAGATTAGGGTGCCAACACAGGAAATTGCATACAGAGTGAAAGACGAATTGAAAAAGGCTATAAAAGGCTATAAAGGGCAAAAAAGTCAATTATGCTTCATACAGGAGGAGTAGGAAACTTAAAGGGGGTGGAAAGTAACGAGGCTAGGACAGCAAAAGAAAAAAACATGAAATAAAGTAAATAAGATTTAAGATGATATTTGTAGGGTGTGGAACTGCAATCTAATTAGGATAAGAATGGCCGGTGGCAAGGAGTGGGGGAGGTGGGGGGGGGGGGGGGGGGGGGGGTAGTTCAAACATATTTTCGAAATGGGTGGAGAAAAGCAACAAAGGAAGTAATTCACAGCATATTTCAGTAGAGGGTGTGAATGCAGACGATGAAGGCCAAATTGAATCAAAACTAGTCAAATACTGGTAAAAGTTAAAGATGGGGTGTGGAGAGCCCACCGAAGTGCCAGTATGAGGTCAGGGGAAAATTCTCAAATTTAGTGTGCAGAGAAATAAATGTAGAGAAAGGTCCAAAAAGTGGCCTCAAAATTAAAGAATGGTAAAGTGATGAAATTCCTAACAAGTTCCTAAAAATGATAGAGAAAAACTATGTAAAAGCCTAACGGCACTCTATTCAATCTAGTCATAGAAAAACATGAGGTTCCAAAAAGGTGGAGAGAAAGTGTAAGTGTAAGGTGACATACACAAAAAAGGGTGATAGGGCGTATTGGATAATTATCGGAGGGGGGTTCTCTGTCAGTACTCAGTAGCAACATTGGAAAAGTTTTCTGTAAGGTCCTGTATGGCAGATTATAGGATATGATTGAAGAGAAGTGGTTTTGAGGGGAGAATCCAGAATAGCTTCAGGAAGGGAAGGAGAGTCACTGACCATCTTTTCACACTATCCCAAATGATAGAATCTGCGAAAGCCAAAAAGAAAAGGGATGTTTATGGAGTTTCTGGATGTTGAAAAGGCATATGATAGAATATATCTCGAGGGTTTTTGGGGAAAGCTTGAGTCTTGGGTCGGAAGTTGAGTTTGTTGGAATTCTGAAAGTATTATATACTGGTGGAAAAACAAAATGCTTTTTTGTGGTAAATATTTCTGTGGTAAATATTTCAAATGTGTTATGGATGATTATTTCATTATTGTTTGGCTTTTGATGTTGTTTCTTCATTACTGATTATATTTTGACAAGTTTTATTGTCTTAACACAGACAGCGTTTGACAACGTTCAAACATGGATACCCTATGCCATTTCCTGATCAAAATCAGTAGCAGGTGTGCAACCGTGTGCCCAACCAGGCTTCAGTCGCTGCTATAACTCTCCTTACCATTGACCCCATCAAGTTGTTTATGGTCCTTTGTGAGATGTTATTCCACTCCTGAAGAAGGGCCTGCATGAGCTGAGCTATGTTGTTTGGGACATTGACATGCTTCCTGACCCTCCTGCAAATGCTCAATCGGGGACAAATCTGGACTGTAGGGTGGCCATTTGAGAACCGGAACATTGTATTGGTTGAGGAAGTCATGACAAACCCTAGCAACGTGCTGCTTCGCATTATCCTGCTGAAACATAAGGTTACGTGCATGGATAAATGGAAGGACGTGAGGCATGGGGATCTGATCCCGATATTTTATGACTGTAAGATAGCCCTGGATGACCACGAGAGGTGTTTTTGCACCATGAGAAATCCCCCCCCCCCCCCAAACCATAACAGACCCTCCCCCAAATCTGCCATTTTCCTTAATGCATGCATCAAAATATCGCTCACCTCAACGTCGATAGCAACGTTGTCATCCATCTGACCTATAAAGCATGAACCGAGACTCGTCAGTGAATAACACACGTCTCCAGTGGGCCACTGCAATCAATGTTGATGTCGCCTGTGTGTAAGTTGTGGACCAATGTAGGAAAGTCGTGGCCGTAAAATTGAACGCCTGCAACTGATTCCTAACTGTTCTTGGACACACTTGGGGACCATGAGTGCCTACAACCTGACTCGCCGTCTCCGTCACTGTCTGAAAGCGGTTATGGAGGAGTGAGAGACGTATGCCTCTATCTTGACATGGTGATGTAATCCACGTCCGTCCGCTGCTGGGACGATCAGCTAATCTTCCTGTGGCTCTGAGACACCCAACTAAATGAGCCATTATTGACACATGGATCCCAAATTGCTGGAGAACGAGATGTTACAATTGGCCCTGCATAATTATAGCAATAGCCCTACCCTTATCAACTTCGGACATTCGCGGCATTTTGCTTTTCAATCGAGTTGAAATGAAATGTTGTGCAATCGATGTGTACTGTTCAAAACTTCGATTTTGTATGGTTTTCAAGCCCATAGCATGTGGGAGTGCTCCGGGTGCACGCTTTGTCGAAAAATCTGTTGAAAGCATGCAGCATCGCACATGGTCATGGTTGACTGAATTTTAACCAAGGACTCTTTAGACAGTACAATGAGGTAGCTGTGTGTCAAATTTTACTTCATTTGGTCTACGAATAAAAAAATTATATAACTAAAACTGAACTTGCTTTTCTTTTTTCTGTCAGTATACAAAGATGTACAAAGTGAACGTGGTGTCGGAAACATAACAACAAAATAGGTGCCTATGGAGATAGGCCTAAAGCAAGGGTGTATCATTTTGCCAATTTGTTTTGGGTTGCACATTAACATTTAGGAGATGTCCCAGATAGCGACGTGGAGGTAGTAGTTTGAGACCTGAAGATCCCCAAGCTATGTTTTGCAGATGATATGGTACCAGTACCAGAAAGTGAGGAGGAGCTAGAGAAAATGCTTTCAATTGATGGGAGATATGCAGTCTTGGATTTCTGAAAAATCCAGAGTGGCAATAAATCGCTCACCTGGAACCTACTTAGGCGAGCAAATTGCTCTACTGAAATCTTTTTCACTTTTTCGCTTTACAAAGATCTTCTAAAGACTTAGTTAAT
This sequence comes from Pictodentalium vernedei, assembly GCA_031216915.1. Lineage (NCBI taxonomy): Eukaryota > Metazoa > Mollusca > Scaphopoda > Dentaliida > Dentaliidae > Pictodentalium > Pictodentalium vernedei. The sequence goes on along the minus strand of CM062297.1, from coordinate 574,878,927 downwards.
ACCGGGTTGGGTAATTTCTCCTTCGAGTGCATTCAAGCCAATCAATTTTAAATGAATTAATAAAATGTTAATAAATGAACCTGTATTCATTTTTAGCTCAACTTTGACGAAGTCAAATTTGAGCTATTGTTATGGCCCGTCGTCCGTCTGTCCATCCGTCCATCCGTCCGTCTGTCTGTCTGTCCGTCCGTCCATCCGTCCGTCTGTCCGTACGTCAACAATTGGCTATGGCTCGGGCTAGAGGTCGTATTTATGAACTGATCTTTATGAAACTTCTTGTGTACCTTTGTTATGACCCTGGGACGGGAACGAGTGTTTTTAGGTGTGGTCCAAAATTCAAGATGGCTGCCAGCGGCCATTTTGTACCGATGATGCAAAAATCAGTTTTTTGTACAGAACTTCTGTATGAAAGTTCTGATTTGAATAAAGTTTTGTATAAATGTTTAGTACCATGGGATACATCACATATAATACGGGTTTTTTTCTCGTGCGTAAATTATGCAAATTAGACTGACTTTGATTTATTTAGTGTTACTTTCAGAGCTGTAAGTGCCAAGCTGCTATGGCTCGGGCTAGAGGCCGTATTTATGAACCGATCTTTACGAAACTTCTTGGGTACCTTTGTTATGACCGTGGGACGAGAACGAGTGTTTTTGGGTGCGGTTCGAAATTCAAGATGGCTGCCAGCCACCATTTTGTACCGACGATGCAGAAATCTGTTTTTTGTACAGAACTTCCATATGAAAGCTCTGATTTGAATAATTTTTCGTATGAATGTTTAGTACCATGGGATACATCACATATAATACAGGTTTTTTTCTCGTGTATAAATTGTGCAAATTAGACTAATTTTGATGTTTTTTGGTGTTACTTTCAGCACTGTAAGTGCAAATTTCAATACGGCTCGGGCTAGAGGCCGTATTTATGAACCGATCTTTACGAAACTTCTTGGATACCTTTGGTATCACCGTGGGACGAGAACGAGTGTTTTGGGGTGAGGTCCGAAATTCAAGATGGCCGATGGCAGTACAAAATTAGGTGCAATCAGATTTTTGCACAGAACTTCCATATGAAAGCGCTTATTTGAATAATTTTTTGTGTGAATGTTTAGTACCATGGGATACATCACATATAATACGGGGTTTTTTCTCGTGCAGAAATTATGCAAATTAGATGAACTTTGATTTTTTCAGTGCGACTTACACACAGTAAGTACACATGTCAATACAGCTCGGGCTAGAGTCTGTATTTATGAACTGATCTTCACGAAATGTCTTGGGTACCTTTGTTATCACCTTGGGATGAGAACGAGTGTTTCTGGGTGCAGTCTAAAATTCAAGATGGCTGCCAGTGGCCATTTTGTACCGAAAATATGTCTAATCATTTTTTTGTACACAACTTCTATACGGCTCAGACTAGAGGCCATATTTATGAACCAACCTTTACGAAACTTCTTGGGTACCTTTGTTATCACCGTGGGATGAGAGCGAGTGTTTTTGGGTGTGATCCAAAATTCAAGATGGTCACCAGCAGCCATTTTGTACCAAAATTAGTGCAATCAGTCTTTTGTACAGAACTTCTGTATGAAAGTTCTGATTTGAATAAATTTTTGTATGAATGTTTAGTAACATGGACTACATCACATATTGTAAGGGTTTTTTTTTCGTGCAGAAATTATGCAAATTAGATGAACTGTGATTTATTCAGTGCTACTTACACAATGTAAGCACACATGTCAATACGGCTAAGGGTAGAGGCTGTATTTATGAACCGATCTTCACAAAACTTCTTGGGTACCTTTGTTATCACCTTGGGACGAGAATGAGTGTTTCTGGGTGCAGTCCAAATTCAAGATGGCTGCCAGTGGCCATTTTGTACCGAAATTAGGTCCGATCAGTTTTTTGTCACAAGTTCTACAGCTCGTATTTATGAACTGATCTTCACAAAACTTCTTGGGTACCTTTGTTTTCACCTTGGGACAGGAACGAGTGTGTTTTGGGGTGCCTTTGTTATCACTGTGCTATGAGAACAAATATTTTTGGGTTCAGTCAGACCCACTCTGGGACTCAAAGATTTCTTTTCTAGTTTAGCATCTGACTGTCACCCACCTTTACAATACTTTACCTATACATTTGTTACAGGCTACGGTCAGTATTTATGCACAGACCGTTACGATACTTTATATGTACCTTTGTTATCAGGTCATTACCTAGATGTTTGTCATTGCTGTGTCACATACTATACATGTACATATCTTTGTCTTGACAAGTTGAGCTACAGTGTCATTGACACTTTCATTTACTATCCCTTCCACCTCAGTGTGGTCAGATCGATCAAGAAGTTCAGGGTGACTGGTACATATAGTGGCCGACACGCACATGTACCCAGAATATTCTGTACACACGTTTCATGGTCCGTCACTGTCGAAAATAGCTGAAAGTAGGTGAGCAAAAAAAAGGCTTATGCCGGATTAAATTGCGTGAGCAGTTAAGGCAAGCTAAAAATCGCTTGCGTTAGAATTCCATGACTGGATATGGGAACAAATGGAGTCTCAAACGAAATGAAAACTAGATGGTGACATTTGTGTGCAAAGCACACTATAGTATATCCCTGCATCTGCATTCTTGATTATTGGTTAATGCTTGATACAGACAGAAATGAAAAGGTATTATATGGCACTTTAAATTGATTGATAAACAGTATTATTTCTTTCCTGCTGAAGATTCTCCATCTGAGATTGGATTCTCCATCTGACATGATGTATAAACAATATTGTATGTGTTCAAAGCCCTCAACTGTTTATCCCATTTCACATCCTTGATTGTAAGTTATGAAAAATTTTGTTCAAAGTACACTAAAAGATATATGCTAAGGTTCAAACTAACTATATGGTTTGATAATAATTTTAGTGTAATATCTGAAAAATGCATTGTATTTTAAATATGATAGTAACAGTAACAAGCAAATAACATTACTAAATAATGGAATTAGTGTATCAATTTATCTTAATTAATTAGGGACATTTCATATATTATCACACAGAATCAACCAGTCAGAGTGTAGAATTTTGGTCACATGATGAACAATTACTGTCTAGTGTTGTACGGTTAACATCACTAACAAGCTGTATTAGATGATTTGCCATGTTTACAATGCCAGTGCTAACACTGCCCAACATCACTACACGGCTGATTGGATCTTGAATGGTCAAGCATAAATGCATTGTGAAAAAATTGTATGATCACAGTTTTCTCCCCTTATCCCAATGACTCACATCTTCATTTATAAACAATAAATGAAGAGGTTATCACTTTGTTAGTTTCATATAAGCTAGGATATCTCCCCTGGTAAGTTGGTAACTTTGCATCCGCCTTCGACTGTCAGTCTATGGCTGATATGAAGTTACCTCAAGGTGATATCTTGACCGATATGAACCTAACCAAGTACCAAAATCTAAGTATTGTTGGGCCAAGATTCGCATTGTATTCACTCGCTCACTCAGTTTTCATTTTTTTGTTAACAGTTATTTTAATGGGGTGAACAGTCTCACAATGAGTAGACCAAGTGATGGAGATGGTAGAAAAATGATGTTGAGCATGAAAAGGTCGACATCAGAGAAAAATCTGACAAAGGCTAGTGCTCTTCCATATCAAAGACCCAAATCTGATAGATCAAAGAATGCCTGGGATGAAGCTGTTGGTAAGTACCGCTAAAAAAACCTAAATCATTTCCCGTGCCATGAGACTGTACATCACACCAGAGCTTACATCTGGTTTCCATGACACAAGTGGAGGCGAGTACTTGACCTGCCAGTACATGACATCAGACCATCACTGGTTGAGTTCTAATGCTGCTGCCAGTTTATTAGAGATGGACAGTATTTGAATTTTGAGTCCTGTATTGGTATTTTTAGGGAGGTATACCTCGGTATTCTGTATCTGACTTGACTGAGATTTGCTAATAGTTCCAAAGAGGAATTCACAGGAAAAACAGAATATGTTGTAGTACCATTCTAACACAACGCAAAAATGACACTCCCAATGAGCTCAACAGTATCATTGTTTTATGACCACAAATCATATCTGCAGTATTATTGTGACTTGTTCTAATTGCAACTTAATGTTTAACTGGTTGAGGGCTACATTTTTTTTGTGGTCTGAATTTGTGCATCAAAATTTGTTTTATCACAAATTTTTGAAGAGTGCCCATAGGCACTCTTTAATAATTTGTGATAAAACAAATTTATATTAACGAAATATTATTCACATTTACTGAGTATAAAAAATGAGCAAGGAAAACGTTGGCTTTCAGCCAAGACTTAACTAAAAATCACTGCTAAGAAATTGGACATGTACAGGTTCTGGTCTGGTGGGAATTCAGGACAGTTGCCCAGTCCATTGAGGATTAAGAAAACTGAAAAGAAAATCTGTCACTTCTTTCATGAAAATGAACCTTTCAATTGTTATCAAGCCTCAACAGGGACTTATAAGTAGTGAATGTAGGAAAATTTGAAAATTCAGACAGTTTTGGTATTCAACGATTAGTTCGGTTCGGTTTTTAGCTTAACTTGACAAAGTCAAGATAAGCTATTGCCATCATGTGTGTGGAAGTCTGTTAGTCTGTGAGTCTGTTAGCACGGGCTACACCCCACAGTTCTTGTCTGATCGTCACGAAATTTCATATGCAGGTTTGGGGTAATGTCTAGATGAGAACGCCCCTTTTTGGTCGCGATCGGTCAACCGGTTTGGCTGCCCGAGCCAAAAACCCGAAAACCATTAGCACAGTCTACAGGTCGTATTTATGAAGGGATTTCATTGTAACTTGGTAGGATGCCTCTTTATAATGCCTAGATGAGAACATCCCCTTTTGGGCATGATCTGTCAACCGTGATGGCTGCCCAAGCCCGAAACCCAAAAACTTTTAGCACAGTCAGGTCATGTTTAATATGGAGGGATTTCATTGTAGCTTGGTAGGATGACTCCTTATGATGTCTAGATGAGAATTTCCCCATTTGGGTGTGATCTGCCAACCGTGACGACTGCCCGAGCCCGAAAACCTTTAGCACAGTCTACAAGTCATATTTATTGAGGAATTTCATTGTAACTTGGTGGGTTGACTTCATATAATGTCTAGATGAGAGAGTCCCCTTTTGGACATGATTGGGCAACTGTGACGGCTACAGGGGCCCGAAGCCGAAAACCTTTAGTACAGTCTACAGGTCATATTTATGAAGGGATTTCATTGTAACTTGGTAGGATGACTCCAAATAATGTCTCGATGAGAATGTCCCATTTTGATCGCGATCATTCAGCCTTGATGGGTGCCCGAGCCCAAAAACCTTTAGCATAGGCAAAAGGTCATATTTATGGAAGGATTTCATTGTAAACTATTAGGTTGACTCCATATAATGCCTAGATGATGACATCCTCTTTTGGTCATGATTGGTCAACTGTGATGGATACAGGAGCCCAAAGCCCGAAAACCTTGAGCACAGTCTACAGGTCATATTTATGAAGGTATTTCATTGTAACTTTGTAGGATCACTCCAGATGATGCCCAGATGAGATTATCCCCTTTGGTTGCGATCATTCAACCATGATGGCTGCCTGAGCCCGAATCCCGAAAACATTTAGCACAGTCTACAGGTCATATTTATGAAGGGATTTCATTGCAACTTGGTAGGTTGACTCCATATAATGTCTAGATGAGAACGTCCCCTTTTGGATACGATTGGGCAACTGTGACGGCTATAGGGGCCCGAAGTCTGAAAACCTTTAGAACAGTCTACAGGTCATAATTATGAAGGGATTTCATTGTAGCTTGGTAGGATGACTCCAAATAATGTCTAGATGAGAACATCCCCTTTTGGTCTCGATCATTCAGTCTTTATGGCTGCCCGAGCCCAAAGACTTTTAGCATAGTCTATAGGTCGTATTTATGGAATGATTTCAATGTAACTTGTTAGGTTGACTCCATGTAATGCCTAGATGATTACATCCCCTTTTGGTTGTGATTGGTCAACTGTGATGGCTACAGGTGCCCGAAGCCCAAAAATTTTGAGCACAGTCTACAGGTCATATTTATGAAGGGATTTCATTCACTCCAGATGATGCCCAGATGAGAATGTCCCCTTTTGGTTGTGATCATTCAACCATTATGGCTGCCCGAGCCCAAAGCCTGAATGCCTTTAGCACAGTGTACAGGTCATATTTATGAAGGGATTTCATTGTAACCTGATAGGGTTGACTTCATATAATGTCTAGATGAGAATGTCCCCTTTTGGACACGATTGGGGAACTGTGACAGCTACAGGAGCCCGAAGCCCAAAAACCTTTAGCACAGTCTACAGGCCATATTTATGAAGGGATTTCATTGTAACTTGGTAGGTTGACTTCCTATAATGTCTAGATGAGAACGTCCCCTTTGGACGCAATTGGGAAACTGACGGCTACAGGGGCCCGAAGCCCAAAAACCTTAGAAAAGTCTACAGGCCATATTTATGAAGGGATTTCAATGTAACTTGATAGGAAAACTCGTTTTGGAATAATTTCATTGTAACTTGGTAACTTTCGTTGATTTACGTTAACTGTGAGGGTCAGATACATTAACTGTGAGGTCATATTAACCCACCCCTCAGCTCTTTAGTACAGTGAATACCTCATATTATTTTTATCAAAAACATATCATACAGGGAATAGAAATGAACATATTCCCAATTATCACAATTCTTGTCTTATTTGGACTGCGCATGCTCAGGGTTGTATGCAGGCATGACTGCTGCAGAGTGAATTTTTTTCTGTTTTTTGTTGGTTTTTGCTCAGCTAAAGTGTTATTTCACCTCAAGAGGATTGAACTTACTCTATAGAACATTGTTTATGTCAAAATGAGGGGAAAAAACAGTCCTAAGAGGAGAGAGAGTTTCCGATGGATCAACTCCAAAACCTGAGTCAAAATCGGTCAAGATGGCGGAAGATGATCCGGCACTTCTAGATAGTGGTGAAAAAGTTGGAGCATTGTCTGTGTCTAAACAATTAACTGATCTGTTTTCTCTAGTGAGTGATATAAAAAAGGGACAGGATGGGTTAAGGAAAAGTATGGATAGTAAGTTAGACAAGTTAAGAGTTGAATTGATGACAACTTTGAATCATAAGATGAAGGAAGTAAAGGATGAGCTGAGTCTTCAGATAGCCATTGAACAGAAATGGATAGATGAATTGTGTGACAAGGTGAATACACTTCAAACCCAGGTAGCTCGTGCTGGTACAGCTGATCAACAATCTACTATTCAAAACGATTTGTTTGAAAAACTGAATGTATTACAAGCTCGTGTTGACCGACATGATCGTGAGTATGTTTGTGGTGGTGGTAGACAATCTTTGGAGAATGATACAGTAGTGATTGCAATGAATATACCAGATAACACATCAGAGAGTGGGGGTGAAAAAGAGGACATCATGGGTGTGGTGAATGACTTAGTTTCCAACCTTGGAAGTGAAGTTTCTACAAATGTTAGTAGTGAATGCAGTTCGTCTTCAAAAACGGTATAGAGACAAACCTGCCTTGGTTAAAATACAATTCGAATCACTGGAACAGAAGATTTTAGTTTTAAGGCATAAGAGAACACTTAAGGAAAGTACGTCTTTTAATCGATGTTATCTCAAAAGTGGTAAGTCACATACTGAAAGACTGATCGAAATAAACTCTAGAACTTTGCTGAATCAACTACCGGGAGGTAATGAGTTCATGATATCTGGAAGTGGTCGAATTATACGAAAAAATGACTCTCAAAGATAGGATATTAATTTTGACTGTCAAAATAATGAAAGGGACAGTTATGAACACTTGAGTAGTTATCCTCATACTAGCTCGCATGGTTTAACAATGGCCGCGTAAATTTAAATGGGTGGGCTGTTGAAAGTAGGGTGTTAAAAGAGAAACTCATCAGATCTGTCGATTGTCAGATTTTATGCATTAGTGAAAGTCATCTTACCGGTGATGATGTGGTTGAGATAGAGGGGTATAAATGGATAGGCCTCAATAGATCTGTAACGCACAGATTAGCACCAAAGGGTTCGGGTGGTGTGGGTCTTCTTGTTAAAATTGAAGTGTTGGAGTGTTTTGGTTATGCTATACTGGATCAATCATTCGATGGTATTTTATGTGTGAAGTTTGAATCAAAACACTCTGACTCGGCTTTCGTAATATTTTCTTGCTATTTGCCCCCCGAAAACTCCCCTTGGGGTCGGGATGCTGAATCTTATTTTTCTCAACTTTTGGTTGATATTTACATGCATTGTGGGGACAATCCAATCATACTGTGTGGAGACTTCAATGCACGGATAGGGGATTTGTTGGATTATAATATTGAATTTGACATTTTGCCTTCTCGGGTTAAAATTGATACCACGGCGAATCAGCATGGTCGCGCTTTTCTTGAGTTCCTCAATGAGTCCAAAATGTGTTGTTTGAATGGGAGAGGTAATCCTCTAAACGAGAATTTTACATGTATCAGCTCGAAGGGAAAGTCGGTTGTGGACTACATATGTGTCGCACAGCACTGTTTCAATAAGTGTGAGAATTTCCATGTTGTAACTCAAGCCGCCTTAATAGATGATTTCCATCTGCATTCCCTCTTGGGTGAAAGGAGTAAACTCCCAGATCATAGTTTTATTGTATTTTATTATAATCTTGAATGCTATCTCGTAACGTCACACCAACTGGACACAAATGTAGCAAAGGGTAGAAGTAAATTAAATAAACCATTACCAAATACATTTCTCGCGAACGATACGTCGCAATTGTATCTTAATCAAATAATCCAAGCCATTGAAGGTGCCAGGGAGTCACAGTGTCAAATTGATGAAATTTTCGCACAGCTCGCTGAAGTTATTGTTCAAGAATTGGAAAGTGTGTTTCCAAATTATGGTTCTGCTAAAACATATAAAACTAATAAAAAAATCAAATTTTATAAGCCATTCTGGAATGTAGCATTAACTGAACTATGGAACGAAATGCATCAAAATGAGAAAACATTTCTGAGAATTAAGAAAAAACGGTAAAAAAGACAAAACTAAAAACGATGCTTTTGTTCTGTTCAAATCATCTCGTAAACTTTTTAATACTCGATTGCGTTTCTTTGAACGGCAATATAAGAAATCACTTATGATAGAAACTGAAGTATTGAGTGAATCAAATCCCAATATATTCTGGGACAAGTTAAAACAACTTGGCCCCTCTAGGGTTACTAAAATCCCAAATGAAGTATACAATGAAGATGGGTCTATAAGTAGGGAGAAATCGAAGATTCTTAAGACTTGGAAAAATGATTTTACAAAACTTTATAATCCTGAATTTCACGAAACACAGTTTGATAACAAATTTTACGAAGACACAAAAAAAGATAAACTCTTTTTCGAAGATAAATTTTTAGATCCTTTGTACGAACAAAATGAATTGCTCAATCACCCAATAGAATACAGTGAAGTGGAACGAATTGTCAATAAAGCTAAAAATGGAAAAGTTAGCGGTTGTGATTATCTGCCCTATGAAGCCTTCAAATTTAGTCATGTAATTAAATTGTTGCAAAAATTATTTCAATTAATCTTTGAAACGGGGATTATACCTACAATATGGAAAAGATCAATTATTTGCCCTTTCCCCAAAGATCGTTCTAATGACCCCAGAATACACGGTAATTATAGAGGAATCTCATTGAGTCCAACATGTAGTAAGTTATACTCTACTTTATTAAACAATAGACTTGTTCTCTATATCGAAGAAAATGGGTTACTTGTTGATGAACAGAACGGCTTCAGGCCTCGCAGATCATGCGTCAACAATATTTACACAATCACATCATTGATAAGGTGAAAGCCCATAATCTTCGCAATTTTCGTTGACTTTCAAAAAGCATTCGACTGTGTAGACCGTGATTTACAGTTGTACAAGCTTCTGAAGCTCGGGATTGATGGTAACATTTACAGTTCAATTAAAAACATGTATAGTGGGACCGAATCTTATGTTCGAGTTAACGGTGAGTTTACCAACTTTTTCTCGTGCTCGTGCGGAGTAAAACAAGATGATAATTTATCCCCGACACTTTTTAGTCTTTGTATTGATGATTTGGCAAGAGAAATAAAAGACTGTAAAAAGGGGGTAAAAATTGACGATGACATAATCTCCATTTTGTTATACGCAGATGATATTGCTCTTTTGTCTGAAGATGAGGCTGACATGCAAAGAATGCTAGAGATTGTCAACGCATGGTGCAATAGATGGCGGATGTCAGTCAATGAAAACAAGACAAAAGTTGTTCACTTTAGGAAAAGTCGTGTAGACAAAAGCTCTTTTAAATTTAAACTGGGCGAAAACCAAATAGAAATAGTGGAAAAGTATAACTATTTAGGGGTGACGTTGCATGAAAATAAAAACTTCTCTAATACCGCCGACAGTCTTGCAAAATCAGGCGGAAGAGCCTTGGGGTCTGTTATATCGAAAATACATCCATATAAAGACATAGGTTTTCAGACTTTTAGAAAATTATATAGTCAGTGCATTTGTCCAATTTTGGATTATGCATCAGCGATTTGGGGCTTTAAAACATACTCTAGCATAGATGCAATACAAAACAGGGCACTTCGATATTTCTTAGGGGTACACCGTTACACCCCATTGTTCGCAGTAAACGGGGATATGGGGTTGCAATCAAGTAAAGAGCGACATTGGTTCAATATACTTAGATTTTGGAATAAATTGGTTGAAATGAATAATTGGAGTTTAGTACATAAAGTATTTAAATGGGATTATAATGATGGTCAAAGTGGGTGGTGTGCAGATATACGATACATATTCGAACAAATTGAGAAACGTGAAACATTCGAAAGTCAATCTGTCTGTGACATAAATGAAATGAGGGCTCTGTTGAGCACGTATTTTTCTGAAAGATGGCTGAATGGTATACAATTTGTACCCAAACTTAGGACTTATAAGCTGTTTAAAAATTCGTTCGAGACGGAAAGTTATGTAGAAATGAATCTCGATCGTCAATAGCGATCAATAATGGCTCAGTTTCGCTGTGGTGTTCTTCCAATACGAATTGAGACTGGTAGGTTTAGAGGCGAACAGCCACATGAGAGAATATGTACATTGTGCGAAGAACACGCTGTTGAAGATGAATTTCATTTTCTGCTAAAGTGTCCTTTTTATAATGACATAAGAAAACAATTGCTAGAATGTATGTCAGCAGAACATCGGAACAAAGTGTTCCCACTTGAAAGTAGATCAATGACCGTGATACTACAAAATTACCCACGTAGATGCGCTGATTTTCTGGTTAAGGCATACAAAAGGCGAAGGAACTTCTTTTATCCCAATTAACCTACAGTGCTGGGAGAGTGGGTTGTTGCTAGGTCGCCCACTGAATGAAGTTATCGCGTGGGCTGTAACTTTCAATTTTTGTACATACCGACAAAAAACACAGGCAACGTTTCAGCCAATGGACCTCCGGGTTTAACAAATTTGCAGTTGTTGCTTGGGTGAAATCTCCGCTCGGCAGGTGATTTGGTGATAGATACACTCTCCATGTACTGTTGGTAATTATGCTTGTTCGTTTGTGTGGTTTTATCGAAGTTAAAAGTGAGAGTTGTACTCTTTCAGGTATAGTTGTTGTCACATCTATGTATACATAAAAGGACGAATCTGTGAATGAATGTTGGTGTGGGGGGGGGAGGGTAGGTGTCCCAGGTGGGGTGGGGGTGGAGTGGGGTGGGGTGGGGATGTTTTAGGGATTGTGCGACTGAGTGAATGAGAGAGCGAGAGAGCAGTGAGTGAGTGAATGCATCCGAAGTCAACCTTGAGCTCACAGAATGTATTTTATATTTTATTATGTGTGACATTTTGACCCCTTGGGTCGGGTGCTTATAATATCTTGCTGTATCACTGGAATAATGTAATGTAGTCCAGGCACATTAGACATAAAAATGAGAAAGTAAGGAAAAAAATCGGAGAAAGCTGATTTTTTTATATGTTTCCGGGACACACATTGCGGATAAAGTGTGAAAAGTCCCCGCGAATCCGAGTTGAGCTTTTTTAGTTATAGCGTTTTTTTGATGAAAAAAAAAATTCGACCCAGCTCCATATTTCTCATTCTTATTCGACTTAGTAGGGTGAGAATCATAAATATCGTGCTGAATTATATTGAGAATACATATCCCCAACAGAAAATGCCAACTTTTTACCAATCCTCACACTCAATGGTGAAATATTCACGAAAATGTACAAAATTACGAAAAAAAAATTATTGTTTTCATACACACAACGGTACACAACGTCCATTAAATCAAATCTATGACTACTTTGGGAGTTAAATTATATATCAAAAATTGCAGAAAAGCAGTGGCTTTATAATGATATATAACAATAGTCATTTATTCCATAATGAACTGGTGAAACGTGTGAAATATTAACCATACCCCCTAAACTCAAATTCAGACGGCATCGACTTTTCTCATTCAAATACCGTATTATAGGATCATTTATTAATTTTGATCCATCCAACCCGAGCACAATTTACACTGCTCTCATGTTTGCACAAACTGAATGTGAGAAACAGGGACTGAACGTTTGTCCAGTGATGTTTGACCAACCACTTTATATCAAAGCAGTGGAGATTGTGTCTTCGTCAGATAAGTTGACAAAAGTTTTCGTTAGACTCCGCGGCTTCCATATGATTATGTCATATTTAGAGGCAATTGGTTCGATCATGGCTGGTAGCGGCTTGGATGAACTTTGGGGGACTGTTTATGCTGGTGGGTCAATCCATCATTTGATCAGTGGTCATGCATATTCAAGAGCAGTTCGTGCCCATTTGCTAACACAAATTGCCATTACAAAACTTGTGTTTGAAAAAAGCCGAACACTAGATAACATAGACTGCACAGAAGTCAATGAAATATTCTGTGGACTTGCCAGAGGTGACTGTACAACAGCTGACGCTGTCAATCAAGAAAGTGTCAACCATCTACTGTCAAAATTACACGAACTGCTCCAGAATGCATCCGTAGGACGCACAGGATAGCTTTGGGTACAATACTACGAGCAAATAGGTCTTCTCCAGTTGTTCTTGAGAGCAGAGCGCACAGGCGACTGAGAACTCCACACATATTGTGTTCGCAATATGATTCCAGTATTTCACGCAGGTGGTCATTTTGCATACGCAAAAAGTTCTCGTCTCTATTTGCAGCAGATGAATGAGCTAACAGAAATAATGCAACAGGATGATTTGAAGTTGTTCACTGAGAAAGGTTACTTTACCATAAGGCGCTCAGATAAATTCTGGGACGGGATATATTCTGATCAGACCATAGAACAGTGTTTAATGAGAATGTTCAAGCTCCCTGGTGGTCTCACACATGGCAGGGGAATAACCGATAGCACTGTTGCGAAATGGGTACATGGACTACCTCTTTGCCTTCCGATATGTAATGCTCTCGAAAATTTTGTTCATGTTCACACTGGTCATGGCGAACAACATCGGGATCTCCGTCAAAGTTCACAATTGACTGATGCCAATGATATCACCAAATTATTGAACTGGCTCAGAGTGCATTCCCCCTTTCAGAATAGAGATCCACTACAATTAGTCTCTATAGCGACCGGGCTTGTGGCCGACGAAACTGTGAACTGTGACCAAGTTCGCAAAATTGGTGAATGTTGCGTATCGAATGTTGTAAGCAAAACGTTCAACAGCATCAAACTACGACGTGTTGACACGGTGAAGTCTTTCGCATCGATGGCAAATAGCATCAAAGTCCGTGGAAGTAAGGTAGTGATTGACCCCACAATTCTGTTCAACCGCATCACATGTGTTATTCAGTCACAAGCAGAGATGGAAGAGTATCTCAAATATGAACTCGCCCCGAAACCACCAGCATTGTTTGATTCTGCTGGAATGAGGAAGACACAGAAAAGCACGCTCGGTAAGATCCTCAAAACATACGGTTCGAGCAAACTAAAATCCCAGAACATTCTCTGTTTGTTGTAGATGGTGGATTTTTATTGAGGGCAGTTGTATGGCCTAAAGAGTCGTCATATAAGGACATATGTACATCATATTCCAATTATCTAGTGAGACATTTTGGGGCGAACGTCGTGGTTGTTTTTGATGGTTATGCTTGTACAATGTCGACAAAGGGCATGGAACAAGCCCGTAGGTCTAAAGACAGGTATTCCATTGATATCAATATCTCACCCGAGTTACCAGCCACCACACCCCAATCCGATTTCCTTGCAAATGCCAAGAACAAAACCCAACTGATCGATCTTCTAATGCAGGAGCTATCTGCTATCAGTATTCAGTCCAAGCAGGCCGAGGCTGATGCTGATGTACTGATAGCCGAAACTGCACTTGACATCGCTCAAGATGACAACAATGTTGTCGTTGTGGGAACAGACACAGACTTGTTAGTCATTCTTACCTCTCGAGTTCAACCGGGATGTAATATTCACATGATGTATTCCATTACCCCAAACTTACTAGTTTCAGTTAGTGAAATAGCAACCAAAATGGGTGACCATAGAAGCAACCTCCTTGTAGCACATTCTATAAGTGGTTGTGACACTACTTCTGCACTCTTTCGAGTTGGTAAGAAGAAAGTATTCAGTACAATTGTCTCCGATGTACTAGCGACTCACAACAGTATGTCAACACAATTTTGGCGGATGACAGTACACCAAGTGCAGTAGCCGCTGCCGGGGAACAACTTCTCCTGATCTTATACGGGAGTAAAACTGTTTCCTCTCTCGACCAATATAGATATGTCACTTACAAGCGTTATGTAGCAAAATCTAAACTGAATAAACCCATCGACCTAGCCTCACTCCCACCAAGCAGCGATGCTGCACAACAACATGTCTACAGATGTTATCTCCAGGTCCAACAATGGCTGGGCACTTCGCTTCCTCCGACGGATTGGGGGTGGTCGCTAGACAATGGACTTCTTGTACCGACTGCAGCCACAAAGCCATGTGCCCCCGATAACCTACTGAATCTGATCAGTTGTGGTTGCAAGAGTGCTTGTACAAAAAGGTGTGGGTGTAAGAAGGCAGGACTCTCTTGCTCAGGTTTGTGTAATTGCAGTTCGGATTCTTGTATCAACCACAGAAACACTGTCCTGTCGGAAATTTCTGAGTTCGATGAATAATATGTATATAGGTCATGTCATTTCTGTATATAGCGTTGATAATAGTCAATGTAACTTAATCCATGTTGATTGATTTGTACATTCTGTAAATATTATTTATTGATTTTTGTACATTCTGTAAATATTATTTATTGATCTAATGCTGCCAGACACAGACGTGTCTGTTCGGTCCCAAGCCCGAAAATAGTTGAGTTCTCATGCTGACGAATTTTATGCCAAAAGGGGAACTCGGCCAGAAGCAGAGGGGGTCTTCCATAATGTCTATTTTGTAAGCAATGATAAAAGTCTTCAAATGGTGGTGGATTTTTTATCGTCTGTCCAACTAACATCCCGTTCTGTACTACGACCCTTTGGGCAAATCCGTTAGGAAAATCGTCATGTTTTGCGTAAATCCGATACTTTTTTGTGAATTTTCAATAATTTTTCGCAGAAATTGTCACAGAATGCACATTTTCCTCTAGGTAAATGTATATTAGACATTATGTAGCTCGAAATACTCGTAAACAAAAAATACAGTTGGATCAATTCGAGGTTACAAAGTTCGTGCGATTTTTTTTTATTTTTTTCAAACGTGTTTTCGAAAAAAGGCTGTAGATAAAAAAGCTCAACTGGGATTTTAGGGGACTTTTGTCTAATCGTTCAGCGACATGTACTCGACATTCCCTGAAAAAATCAGCTTTCTCTGATTTTTTTCCCTAGTGAAACCTAATGTTCTTGGGCTAATGGTAGCACATGTCACTTTAATAAATGATTCTACTACTACTACTAATTCATAATCCTTTCATAAACATTGAACATTATCCTTTTCATCAAACACAACACGCAAGTTAAGCTACAGTGTCATTGACACTTTAATTCGGTAATCCCATGATATCTGAATTGTTTCTGTTTTTCAATATATTGCCCATCTCTACAGTTTATACAGCTGGGGTGAACTAGAGGTAGGCTCAGTGAACAAGGTTGAGTGTTCACTTTTTGTCTCAGGCTGCTTACATGTATAAGCTCTTGGGCTGTTAACCATTAACAGATGAATTTGACATATTAGAGTGCCTGTTACATGTAAAAGAATAATGAATATGACAATTTGTTAGTGCTATTTAGCCTAGAACTTTGTTCAAGGAAATTCATCTGAAGCTTGTCCATTTTACTTGATTGCGACATTTTGGAAATCGGAAGTTGTGGCGTCTGTCATGTTTTTTTCTTGTCAAACAAAAGTCACATGACCTAATTGCCTCAAAATTAGGAAATTAGGAAATATATTACAGACAATATTTGGACCGATTACGAGGTTTAGTGCATCCATACCTTCAAATAAATCATAGATTCTTACCTTTAATGGTCTATTTATAATCCTGTAGTGTAATTTTCTCATGACAAACAAGAAAACTAACAGAATTCCGATGTGTTTATGCTAAAAATTGAATTCATTTTTGTAGTGCTGAAGAATTGTCGGAAAAAAAATTATCGATCGATCGAGTTCCCAAGTCACGTGATGTGTCATGCTGTTATTGTAATAGTTAACCCATTGATGGCCTGACATGTCACATGACCTGTTGAGTGCGACGGTGCATTAATGTTCAGTAAAACTGACTGTTAAGGTGCTACGAATACCCACTAAAGTGGTAATAATAACCAGTAACTTGCTGGCAAAATATCGTGTTTAACCAATAACTTGCCTGGAAATTAGGGCTAATAACACTCAACAGCTATGTTGCCAGCTTAGCACCCTCAGCACATTATATTATTCAGGCCTTAAAATATTTCCCAGTTTTGCGAGAATTGGTTTTGATTCTCACCAACTCCTGCAGGAATCTTTTCGGTTCTTAACTGGTAGAGTTTTGGAAGCCCGTATTTGGGCTTTACAAGTTCTGGTTCCCTCAACTTAAAGGCTTTAAATTCTGTGTATGTGCTTCATATGTCTTTGAGGTGAAATTATTTAAACTTTAAAAGACTTGCTTTGTTACAATTCATGAGGGGGTGCCAATAGGCACTCCCTCATGAATTGTAATATTGCAAATCCATGTTAAAATATTTTGATGCCCAAAAACAATTTAGTCCTCTACCAGTTAAATATTTTTAAATTTGAAAATACTGTTATACCATTGTGAATGCAACCAGTACATATTCCATTGTAAAAAAAACTAACCTAATATTTATATATTTACTAAAGTTTAATTAATCCTTTAGGGAATCTTTCCAATTTTTGTAAGTTCCTTGTCTTGCATGTACATTTAAAACACATGTTCCAACATTCAGACTTTTGGTGATCTTGCTGATTGAAGTTACAATTCATTAGCAGTATAGGTGGCCAAGATTTCACCGGATACAGTTGCTAAGTCAGTGTTATCTTATCATGAGGCAGCAAAGATAAGTACCGGTAGAATTCTCCAGGCTTATTAGGACACTTTCAGAATTATGACAAAACTCAAACTAAAGCTGGGCAGTGATGAAATTTCAAATTCGGTTTCAGTGTCGGCATTTTTAGAATGATTTAGCTCGGTATCGGTATGGTATTTGCTGTCAACAACATACATGTACTCACTCCAGTACCAATATCGAATCGTATTTTTAGCTCACCTGATCGAAGCTCAAGTGGAGCTTTACTAATCACTTTCTGTCCGTCGTCTGTCGTCCGTTGTCTGTCCATCCGGCGTCCAGCGTTAACTTTACATAATGGACTTCTTCTCACAAACTACTCAACCAAACTGAACCAAATGTGGTGTGCATGTTACCTATCATATGTGAATTCAAGTTTGGTCAAATCAAGTTGACCCGCCCCTTGGTAGGGCCATGCCCAAAAAGTGAGTCTAAATCTTAAAAAATCTTCTTCTCATGAACCAGCAGTAGCGGAGACTTGATATTAGGTGTGCAGCTTTCTTTTGAGGTGTAGACTCAGATTTGTTCAAGAGGAGTTCTAGGGGCCATATTTGCCATCGTTATGGGAGGGGCAAGAATTTTTGCCCTGCCCAAAATTTCTATTTTCCAAAGCGAGAGGCTGATTTGAACCAAATTTGACATGAGGATTTATTGGGACATAAGTAGTTAATTTATGCCAAAAAATTTTTCCTGTCGCCCCATGGGAACCGCAGGAGCTAAAAATAGAAAAAATTAAAATGCCCATATCTTCAAAACTACACCGCACTGAGAATTCGTATTTAGTGTGAGGCTTCCTTAGGACCAACAGAATGAAATGGTAAAAAAAAACTGCTATCGGTTTTATCATGGGGTACTTTTTTGGGACTATTGAAAAAGTGCTGAGTCAGCACTTTTTAACACTGTGGGTAATGGGAAAAAACATTTAAGACTACTTTTCTCCCAAACCACTGTTCCAAAAGCTTTCAAATTTCACATATAACATCTTTGGAAGATTGTTTCACATGTTTATTGAAATCAATTCCCTGGGTCACTATTTGGGCTCTCTATGGGAGCCTAAATGTTTAAATTAGTGCAGTATGAGGAATATTCTTTAAAAATCTTCTTCAGATCTGCTAATAAGAATCTTTTGATATTTAGTATGCAGCATCCTAAGGGGGTGAGATTCAAGTTTGTTCAAGCCAAGTCCCTGGGTTCATATTTAGGCTGAAAATTTGGAGCCCCCGGTCCAGACTTAGAAATTTTGGACCGAAATCCAGAAATGAATTTTTTTATGCGTTTCGGTCAATTTTAAGACCTAATTTTTTTTTAGCCTGACTGTTTACAGTAAGGGGTATAGTAATGACTTTTGTCCGTCTGTCCATCCATCCGTCCGTCCATCCATCCGTCCGTCCATCTGTCCATCTGTCCGTCGGTTAACATTTAGAGTTTTTGGTTAAAGTTTGTGGTTAAAGTTTTTTACTGAATGTTCAAGTGGGTTTTTTTGTTGTTTTTTTTTTGTTTTTTTTCCTCTCTCTTTTCCTGTTTAGTTGACATTTGGAGTTTTGGTTAAAGTTTGTGGTTAAAGTTTTTTATTCAACCTTCAAGTACAGGCTATACCCGGTAGTTCTTGTCTGATCATCACGAAATTTCATATGCAGGTTTTAGATCATGTCTTCATGAGAACGTCCCCTTTTGGTCATGATCTGTCAACTGGTATGGCTGCCCGAGCCCAAAGCCCGAAAACCATTAGCACAGTCTACAGGTCGTATTTATGGAGGGATTTCATTGTAACTTGATAGGTTGACTTCATATAATGTCAACATGAGAAAGCCCCCTTTTGGAAGTGATTGGGAAACTTTGACGGCTACAGGTGCCCGAAACCCGAAAACCTTCTGCACAGTCTACAGTCATATTTATGAAGGGATTTCATTGTAACTTTGTGGGATCAATCCACATGATGCCCAGATGAGAATGTCCCCTTTTGGTTGCGATCATTCAACCATGATGGCTGCCCAAGCCCGAAGCCTGAAAACCTTTGGCACAGTCTACATGTCATATTTATGGAGGGATTTCATTGCAACTTGATAGGTTGACTTCATATAATGTCTACATGAGAACGTCCCCTTTTGGGCAACTGTGATGGCAACAGAGGCCCGAAGCCCGAAAACCTTTAGAATATTCCACAGGCCATAATTATGAAGGGATTTCATTGTAGCTTGGTAGGGTGACTCCAAGTTTGTGGTTAAAAACCCAAACAAACACACCACCTCCTACCCCCCTCACCCCCCCCCCCCCAATTAGGCTTTTTTTTTCTTCTTTTCTCCGATATGCATTTTGAACTATTTGCAGTCACTACATGCAGAACCTTTTTTTAAACTTATGTACCCCCCCCTCCTGCCCCGGGGGGGGGGGGGGGGGGGGCAATTAGGCACTTTTTTTTTCCTTTCATCAAAAATGTTTGTTTACAGTTTTGATTAAAAACCCAGACAGACAAGCACCACCTCCCCCCCCCCCCCCCCTCTCCCTCAATTAGGCATTTTATTTTTTTTTATTTCCTCCAATATGCATTTTGAACTATTTACAGTCACTACATGCAGAACCTTTTTTTCCTTTTGTCAAAAAGTCTTTTTTTGTTAAAGTTTGTGGTTAAAAATCCAGACTGAAATTACCCCCCCCCCCCCCCCCCCCCCAATTAGGCATTTTTTTTTCCTCAAAACACCCTCCCCCACCCCACCCACTGGGGGCCCAATTAGGCACTTTTTTTTTCTTTTGTCAAAAATGCAGTTTTTCAGTTTTGGTTAAAGTTTGTGGTTAAAAACCCAGACAAACACCAACCCACTCCCACCCCATGGTGCCAGTTAGGTATTTTTTTTTCTCTGCTCAAAATGCATTCTAAAGGATTTAGACTGACCACATGTGAAAAAAAATGGACTCCTCTAACACACCCCCACTCTCCCCCACCCCTCACCCCAAAACCCCCACCCCCACCCCCACCCCACCTCCTCCTCACCCAGGGCCATTCATGCAATACTTTTTCTTTGGTACAAAATGCATTTTTAGCCTGACAATAGTCAGGGCTATAGTCATGACTTTCGTCCGTCCATCTGTCTGCAAACAATTGGTTTCCAACTGATTACCCCCCCCCCCCCCCCCCCCCCCCCCCCCCCCCCTCTCCACACACACACATCAAACGTGTCACTTAGGCAATTATTCCCAAAATGCATTTTGAAGGATTGGGAGTTATTACATGCAAAAAAGAAAATTAACTCATATAGCCCAACATTGCTTTATGTACTGCATCTTTAATCCTTTACCTAACACAAGTTGAAGCCAACAGTACAAATAATTATTTTACTGAAACATCAGATTTTTTCATTTTTTATTTACTTCTTACCATGGCTTATTACTCCTTATTGGAACAAGCTCATCAAGTTTGTTCCATTAATATTAAGGTCATGAGGTATGTTTTCAAGTAGAGAAATGAAAAAATAAAATTTGAATAGCAAATTTTGTATATCACGAGTGCAGATATGGCAGATTCGTTAGGTAAACTGTTAACAAAAAATGGCTCCGACTATTTCGCATCTAAGCATTGCCATTCCTGGGACAGTCGGGCTGCATGTGTGACATCACTCTAGTTTTTTTTCACACTGAAAATTTGGGGTCCGAGTGGGACTTTGAAAATTTTGGACCAAAATCCGGAAATTAGTTTTTTGGTTTTTTATGCGTGTTTGTCAATGTTAAGAAGAAGGAAAACAAATTTTAGTCTGAAAATATTTGTTTGGGTCTTCGAAAATTTCCGAACAAAAATCTATATTTTTATACTGTACCAGTGACCCAGACTTAGCTGGTGCTAACTCTTAAATATTTAGGGTCAAACACGAATTTTACCCCCAATCCCCAAAATTTGCATCAAAAACCGAAAATTACATGTCCTATATGGTCCTCCATACTTTTACTCCACTGCGCATGCGCAATGTCCAGGAGGTCTCGAAATTGGTGCAATTATCATTCATTGTTTGGCCCTAAAATCAGTAACATGTTACTGATATTTGTGCTTGTTAATCTCATTTTAAATGATGCCAGACACATAATTTTGAAAGAAATGGTGGATTTGAGGATGAAATAAAGGATGAGAGGAAGAAACAGTGGCAAAATGTGTTCAGGGATGTAACTTATAATTTTTTTACGAAATTATTTCATGTTCCCTAATTTCGAGGCATGAGCCTTATTTTGTCATTCTGGCTATGAACTTACCATTGTTTGTTCAGTGTTTCCTCTCTCCCTTTCCTTAATAACCCACTTGCTATTCTCCCATGCTTTTGGCATAATTTTGGAATTTTTTCTTACTAAAATTTCTTGGGAGTTTTGGCATGGTAACAATGATTATTCTGTTTTTCCCCATGTTTACGTCCTCACCCTTGGGTGTTTATGCGTTGTTTTCTGCATCTACCATCTGATTTACTGCAGTTTCTTTTCTGGAAGCCTCTGTTTTACATCGGATAGTGTTTAAATTGGTTACTGATTTTGGGCCATGGTTTCAGTGCCTGGAGTCATGTTTCCGGTTTCTGTTCACTTTTGCTTATGTTGACAACGGTTACTTCTGATGGTGATTACTTGTCTTCTATTAGTTCTGCTCATAGCCAGATACATTAATATTGTCCGGAAGTGTTGCATTAATTTTTAAAAATGTTTTAAAAATTTTGTCCACACTTAAGCTGTTTTGGGATCCATTTGGGCTCATTGTTCCCATTGGGAACTTGGGCTCTTCTGAAAATTTTTCAATAATTTTTTTTTTGAAATTATTTTTTCGAAATGTTATAATGGATTATATTATATTAGGCCAAGAAAAATTAATGGTTTGGTCCGGTTTCCCGACCGACCCTATTTTGAAGCTGCGACCCTAAACTTTTTTTTCACTGTCCAAAAAAAAAATTCCAACATGTTCCATCTCTCTGTCCACAAACAGCACGTTTGTTTCCAAGCGACAAGACATTGATAGTCAAATGGCGCCATCTGTCGGAACATTTAATTAAACATGCTGAATACACCTCAATAATGGCGTGTGCTGCCAATCCTAGTACGATATTTGCCATTATTTTAGAGAAATGTGAGCATTTCCCCAAACGTCGCAGGGTAATAAAAAACAGTAATACCGCGACATTTGTGGATATTTTCACAAGCCTACATGCATGTGGTTACAACGAACTAAAAGTGTCGTGTAGCAGTGACACACTCACAGACGTGAACCTGTCGTCATCAGAACTATATGAGATTGAACCGTCAGTACAGGTCGGATCTGTTGTGGCCTGTTTCAGGGAAATAAACTCTATATACTTTGTGTGTGTGTGTGAATTCGGACAAAGCTACCACAAGTGCACCAGCCGAGCCTGAGACTGATAGTAATGCTGGTACAAGTGGTGTGGGCAACGCATTTGCCGTACTCATGGGTCAATCCAGAAAGAGGGCCTTCCCAAATGAAAAGGCTACAAGTTATGGTCTGAAAACCGGACTTCATAGGAAAGATCAATTATATAATGACCTAATTTCCATGATGCTGGAGGAAGAACTTGACTTTCCAATATCGGAAGCAAACACTGAAGGGGCATACATCGCTCAAGTTGTTTGCAATGCATTATGGTATACCACTAATCAGCACATGACATTTAAGGATGCTTCTTTACTAAGTTTAGTACATTTTGTGGCTATAATGAAACTAAGAGAAAAAAACAAAAACAACAACCCATGAGTTCCAGTGAACTCAACAGCCATGGACAAGCCCTGTACAGTGTTTGCATGAAACCTATCATGCAAGTAAATGAAAAGTGGCAAGCATTTCATGATCATGTAAAAAATTTGGCCGATTGTTTCCTTGCATTTAGCAAACACCTGGATGAAAAATCTCAAATGTCTGCAAAAAATCGAAGTTGCGAGGCTCTTGCTAGAACAGTTGCAAATAATATGACAGTAGAACACAGAACTGCTGTAACATTTGGCGTCCGAGAAAAGTATCGAATTTTGGACGACATAATATCAACTAAGTCGTCTGGTGAAGCACTGTTTTTCGACGAGTCAAAACATATCAACACCCCTTTTGAGTCTAATGTACAACGTTTTAGATTTTTATCGGAACTTCAATTATTGTGCCCAGTTGATGTGTTCAAATACTCCCCGGGTGGCTCCGTAGTCACATCTGTGTGCATTGTGAGGGTAGACATGGGCAGGTCTGAGGACGATAAATTAACACAGCCACTACGAATGCTCCCTGTTTTACAAATATAGTTTCCAGAATTCCATTCTCGAACTCAACGTAATTTTTTCAAAAGTCACATCAGTAATTTGCAAATATTCTCCCCAGCACAGTTGACCTTATTTACAAGGAACTAACCATGGATTCTACGACGAGTCACCATCCTGACACTCAACAGAGACTTCGTGCAATTTTTATGGGAGAAGAAGGGCTACTTACTGATTTACGAAAACTTAATACCGGGCGACCAACGGGAACGTTTGATGTTTTCTTCGAAGAACTAAGAAAGATTATTGAAGAAGTCACTGCCGCTGATGAGAGACGTCACTTTGAAGCTCACCTCTCACAGTGGATATCCCTCCCAGAGCTAATAAAGCAGGCAAAAGAGAAATGCCCACCGGACACACCTATACCATCTAAAACATTGGTGCGATTACAATTCACGCCAAGCAATCCATACATAAGAGCTGCTCTAAGATTTACGTCCAAACTCGACGTCCAGTACAAGATTCAACGTCGTCAACTTCGGGCTTCCCACCCCGACGATCACTACTGCGCTGCACAATTCAAATTCATGAAAGCCATGGCAGTAGAACTTGGAGAAAAATGCTCAATGTATTCGTGCGACGACAAAGCCAAGGTGCCAATAGGCAGTCCAAATGTTGCTGTTTCAATGGGGGTATGTGGCAAGAAGACACTTGCTCCAGTGGGATCAACCCTAGCAGCATGTGATCACGATATGACAAACTGTAGCCTGACACCATCTGTCTATTTAAAAATTAATATTCCCAAAACTGTCGAGGAATCATTTGTGAGAGGGCAAGTTACAACAGTTATAAATGACTCTGTATTTGAACAGTCAAGTCCTTTCAGGCATGCATGTGCCATAGCGAAAATTCACACCGGATCAAAAATCCACCTCAAATTTTCGGATGGTGGCACTTATCAAAGAAATAATTTGGAGTCAGTGAAATGTGCAACAATTTGTTTATTCAAGGAACTTGACTTGGATATGATTATTCTGGCTAGGTGTGCACTAGGGCATAGCTGGTGTAATCCCGTTGAACGTGTCATGTCCATCCTCAACTTGGGACTGCAAAATTGTGCTTTTAGTAGACGTGCTGCAGATGATCCGGAACTAGAGAAAGTGTTGAAATCATGTAGTAGTATGGCCGATATCCGCAATGCTGCAACAAAAAAGCCACCTCTTCGAGATGAATGGCCTAAGTTGATTGAACCCGTGAAGTCTCTTGTGGAGGAAAGGTTTTCCCCGACTACACCTAAAAAATGAACCCGTTTCTGTCCTTGAACCAGTTTCAAATACAGACATTGATAAAATGAAAACCCACCTGAACACATTGTTTCCCGAAATGAATGTTAATCAAATTACTAAAGCACAAATGGAGAAAGATAAAACGTACACGTCTTGGATGCAAAAGCATTGCAGAGAACGCAAGTATACATTTGCGATTCGGAAATGTCATGATCTCGATTGTTGTACACCCCCCGCCAATGACCATGCTGAACTTCAGTGGTTACCTGATCCGACACTGGAGGACACTGGGTGTCACTACAAGCCATACGCTAATGTTAAGGCTGTGGAAACTACTGACGAAGACAGACCAACATTTGTTCCCAAGCCACCCAAAAGTGTCTCTGCTAGTGGAAACAAACCAAACACAAAAGGGGGTAAAGTGACACAAGAAAACATCATCTCATAATCTCAAGGGACAAGACCTAAATTATCGTGACGTGTATGGGGAAGATGACAATATACCAATGACGGCACAGACTGCTAGAACCACCGTGGTGTGTGTGGAATGCTGCAAGCCGCGGGTTATATACTCGAAAAGTGCTTTGTCGGAAAGACAGAAAGTTGATCTAATGTGTCTTCTTTCAGAGCATGACTAGACATGTGGTTCCCCCATATGCCCACCCAACCATCCATTGAAAAAGAAAGTTACAACTAGATTTGCTATCTCGTGCGAAGCTCCAGTTGAAATACCATATTACGGAGCTAATCTTGGCCGTGTTGATCTCTGTTGCTACTGCATTGCACCCGATGCCAGTCAACTGACTGATTTAAAGGCAAAATTCAAAATAGTTCTGCCCATATGTCAAAACTGCAGAGAGAATGGCAATGTGGCCATTTCTCAATGCCCATACCAACCTACCAAATAATAAATCCTTGTTCGGACGCTGGTGCAGTTTACGACATTCGTGCATCTTAGCTAACATATTTGATTCCATAATTGGCCAAAGCGTCGTGTATATGGAACCAAAAGAAGAAGGAATTGTTAGTTTCGTCACCCGCCCCTCTCTCTCTTTCTCTCTCTCTTTCTCAAAGAGAGAGAGAGAGAGAGAGAGAGAGTGGAGAAGGAGGGAGAGAGAGCAGTGGGGTATACCAACATTGATTTTGAAGACCTCCAAGAGTGTCTGCTAGTGGAAGCAAGTTCAGCACAACTCTCTCTCTCTCTCCCCCCTTATCTCCCCCCCCCCCCCCCCCCCCTCAGGGGAGAGAGAGAGGGGGACACAGAGAGAGAGAGAGAGAGTCGTGTTAACAGGTGTTTTCCACTCTTCGTTGAAGTTGGATTCATATATGCAGCAGCTTGGTCAATTAAAGAATTAAATATGTATGCATTCATGTCGAAGGTTCTGGAGATAATAGTTCCCATGGGTGGCCCATGCCCACATATCTATTTTGACTAGGCATCTTTCTCACTTGAGATTTTCCATTTTTGACTTTTATTAATAATAATAGTATTCAGTTATTCTACTCGGGGTTCAGAGTACTTTGAAAACAATTAGGCTTGAATATCGTACGAGTACATGAGTACATTCAGTACAATATACAGGCCTACTCGTTTTCCAGTTTATTTCATACTAAATCATAAAATGTGACGAAGTTTGATTTGTGCAAATTGTGAGATGTCATGACAGAGACATTCAAAATGAATACTTAATTTTATAATTTATATGTTCTCGAAGATCCCAGAGAAATATTTCGTTTTATAGCCACAGAGAGTGGTCAAAAATCGTTTCAGAATTGACTTATTAGTTTTCTGTCCTACAGGATGCATACTAAATGGTTTTCCATTTGACCGCGTAACATATAAAGAAGTGCAAACCAAAATAAATTGCATGCCCACAGTCCACTGGTATATCGAGGCCTGAGAAGAGCAAGGACCCCAACTGTCGTGCTTTATTAAAGCACGGTAGTTGGATCCTTGTCCCTCTTAGACACCAATATCATGTTTCCAATTTTTCTGCATCGACAACATTTAGTTCTGACGTTTATATTTATGTTTCAAAAACTCTCTTCAGTCCTTCCCAGGGACTAATGGCACACACTTAACTGAACACTTGTTCGTGTACACATTTGGTTGTCCAGTGGTTTTCCCACAACTTCATTGGCATGTACTCTTGAATCATGTTGATCAAAGGTCCTGTATATTGCAGCTAGTTGAGTTGCCCGGTGAGAAATACACATCACACAACCTTTTTGGTTTTAACTGGAACTCCATTTGTGTATGTTAATTGTCAAGGTGTAAACACAACATTGAACTGACTTAAAACCAGACATATTGGTGTGATATTGACTTGGATATGGCCTTCCATTCAATTGACTGCATTGATTTGGCATCCTTGCTTGATTGATACGCAATAAAGATCTGATGTTTCGTACTTTAATTTTTTTCGACATTGATGTTCAATCATTGATGTTATATATATATACACTTCATCAAATATTTTATATAACTTCGTCAAATTGCCGTCATGCTCAGAAGTTTACTTCCTTCTAAGCAGCTTTCATTTTTGACTAATTCTTATTCCGTTACGTTAAGTGCCGTACCAATGTGTATCTCGTCATGGGAACGTAAAATTTAGCATCACACAGATCCTAATTGTTGAATGGGAATTATAAAATTGATCGAGATACGCGTACGTCTTACAGATCGATTTATTATTTGGCAAGGGCTCGCCTAGCTCCTAATCACGAACCCGTCTATAAAATCGCCGATACATATCTTCCTTGGGTGGCAACAAGTAAAGATATGTTCCGCATTACACATTGTTCACTGTTTTTAATTGTAAATTATGGACAAACAATACCGTATCAGATCTTCCTGAGGTGGTAACAAGTGGAGATATATTCCGCGTTTTTATGTGCAAATTTTGTTTTCAGCCTTAGAATTAGGAGCATTCAATCATTTATCTCAACCTCACCCTGGTAACAGAGGCAGAAGCGAGTTCGCATGCAGTATTCACACATTCAACCATTCCTTGACCCCAATTGTTCAAATGCGTTGTTCTCCATATTCAAGTGTATTGCTTGTAAAATCCCCGTATCATATCTCCCTTGGGTGGCAAAGGTATGTTCCCCGTTTCATGTTATTCCCCGTATCCGAGTCTATTACGTGCAAAATAACCGTATCATATCTTCCTTGGGTGGCAACAAGTAAAGATATGTTCCGCGCTTCACTTTGCTTTTTGTATTCAAGTGTAAATTATGCAAAAAATACCGTATATCTTCCTTGGATGGCAACAAGTAAAGATATGTTCCGCGTTATTACGCAAAAAGCAAATATGAATTAGACACTATTTCTAAAACCTTGCCCTGGTAACAGAGGCAGAGGCATGTAAGTTCGTATACTGTATTCACACATCCAACCACTCCTTAGCCCGAATCATTCAAGCATTTAAAAGTGCGCCTCCATATATCCGCCCCAGTACCCAACCTGCGTCAATCAGACATCAATACCGCTGATGAAAAATAGAATCTTTTCTGCGTAGTAATAACCCCCCTCCCCCCCCCCCCAGCCCGATCTTTCCAGGGTGTGTAAATGTTTTGTCCCCACCCACTATTGCAGCAGATATATGCCCCCCACCCACCACTGATCTATGTGCAGCCCCTCCTATAATGTCTACACTGACAATCGTAGGCTAGGATTCACAACACATCCCCCCCCCCCATATACACATATACACATGATGTGCGCATTGACATATACCCAATGATCATAATCTCACAACATATACATGCTATGTTCAACACGAATTCGTTTTTAGGTGTAATTGCTCTATACACTAATTTATACCCCAGACCCCCCCCCCCCCCCTCCCCCCCCCCCCCCCCCCCCCCCCCCCCCCCCCCCCCTGGTTCAGCAAGGACTCTTTTGCCGGTTGATTTGTTGGATCGTTTTTCAAGTAACTGTTTACTCTCGATTTGGTCGACCTTTTTTAGTTGTTCGCTTACAAATTTTTCGTCGTAACCTCTGGCATGAAGGTGTTGTTTTATATCATTTTTGTGGCATTCATATTCAGCATTATCGGAACAAATTCTTTTTACTCTTGAAGCTATTCCATATGGTATCACTCTTTTAGTGTTGATTGGGTGATCTGACTTTGCATGCAGGTATTGATGCGTGTCTTTGGATTTTGTATATAAACCGGTTTTAAGAAATCCGTCTTCAATTTTGACTATCGTGTCTAAGAATTCTATCCCATTTTCAGACCACCTTAAATCAACCTGTATTCTTGGGTGTATCGTATTTGCCAAAGAATGATATTGTTTCAGAGACTCCAACCCATGCGTCCATACTCCCCAGATATCATCAACGTACCGTACCTGTTCAAGGGGGTGTAACTTCGATGCTTTTGACAGTTTCTCTTCCCATTCACCCATATATGTGCATGCATAATTCATCCCTAATCGCGAACCTATTGCAACGCCGTCCGTTTGTAAATAATGTCTTCCTTTAAATGAAAAATTGTTATTGTCTAAAACAGTTTCTATTAGTTTAAGACCTATCTCTTTTGGGAATAATTTTCTTTTAGAGTTTTCTAGTGCTTTTTTACTTGCTAATATACCTTCATTACGTGGGACGCTTGGATATAGTTTCTTGACGTACATTATGCTGTTTTCAGGGAGTGGTTGGGGTATACAGTCCAGTCTGTTCGAGAAATGTGTGGTGTCGCGTATGTAGGATGGTAATGACTCAACGTGTTGTTTTAATTCAGACTCCATCACTTCTGCTATTTTCTCTGTTGGGTGGTTTATTCCCGAAATTATTGTTCTTCAAGGGGCTTCATTTTTATGCATTTTGGGGATACCTTTTACTCTACCAGCCTGTGGCTGCTTAGGTATCATGTACGCTAACACTTTTTTGTCTTCCAGTTTGTTTTTTTCTAGTTTTTTGATTTGGCAGTTAATCTTGTTTGTTATTTTCTCTGTCAGAAATACCCAATGATCATAATCTCACAACATATACATGCTATGTTCAACACGAATGCGTTTTTAGGTGTAATTGCTCTATACACTAATTTATACCCCCCCCCCCCCCCCCCCCTCCCCCTGGTTCAGCAAGTTTATAAATGAGAATATTTGGAATTATTCTTGTCTATTGAGCCCATTGGATTCTAGCGTTTGAAGTTTGTTAATCCAAAATGCTTCACGACCCCTCCTGTAAGCTGTATTTTGTTGATTAATTTGTTCAATTCCAATAATATTAAAATTCTTTATACTATGGTTTTTGGTCAAAAAATGATGTGGTATTGGTTCATCCATAACCTCAAGTTTTATTCTACTCCGATGGTTTTAAATCAACCTGTATTCTTGGGTGTATCGTATTTGCCAAAGAATGATATTGTTTCATTAATGCTCCTAATTCTAAGGCTGAAAACAAAATTTGCGCATAAAAACGCGGAATATATCTCCACTTGTTACCACCTAAGGAAGATCTGATATGGTATTGTTTGTCCATAATTTACAATTAAAAACAGTGAACAACGTGTAATGCGGATCATATCTTTACTTGTTGCCACCCAGGGAAGATATGTATCGGCGATTTTATTAGATGGGTTCGTGATTAGGAGCTAGGCGGCCACTTGTCAAATAATAAATCGATCCGTAAGACGCACTGCGTATCGCAATCAATTTTATAATTCCCATTCAACAATTAGGATCTGTGTGACGCTAAATTTTACGTTCCCATGACGCGATACACATTGGTACGGCACAACGTAATGGAATAAGAACTAGTCAAAAATGAAAGCCGCTTAGAAGGAAGTAAACTTCCGAGCATGACGGCAATTTGACGAAGTTATATATATATATATATATATATATATATATATATACACTTCATCAAATATTTTATATAACTTCGTCAAATTCCCATGACGCGATACACATTGGTACGGCACTTAACGTAACGGAATAAGTATTAGTCAAAAATGAAAGCCGCTTAGAAGGAAGTAAACTTCCGAGCATGACGGCAATTTGACGAAGTTTATATATATATATATATATATCAGAAGTTTATAAACAAATCCTTGTGCTGGTAGTTATAAGAAAAAAAATATTAAAGTTCAAAACAAATACACCGACATCACTGACTATATTCCTGCTAGCGCTTTCACCGCTCTGTATGCGGATCTTCAGGCATTTTTATTTTTATAAAATACGTTATACAAATATTTACAAAATAACGTTATGACGTAAACCACTGGGTGTGGTGTATCGATTTTGGAGACGTTGTTCCAGAAACTGCATATGCAATAATTATTTCATACATTTGAACAGAGGCGTGTTGATCCTTTATCGAAAGAAATTATAACGAAATTAGCATAACAAATAAAATAAACGAAATTAGCATAACAAATAAAATAATGATGTTTCTTTTATCCTAGAAATTAAGTTATAAATGTTGTGGGCTCCGAAAAAAACCACCGGTATATTTATTTCCCACAGATGCTTCCCACTCCAACTCTCTATATATTACTATGTTGGTAATACCCATATTTCTGCATAATGTAAGGGAATGAACTCCTTACTCCCGACTCTAGCTCGAACCCCCGAGAGTGTTTGTCATTCTCGGGGAGTCGAGCCGGACTCGGGGCAAGCGCCACTGTACATGTAACTCTCTGGCTAAGGGAGAAGAAAAGGTTGGGTAAGTAGGGGGCTATACACAAAGACTCAATGTGCCAATCGTGTTATTTCTATGAAACATAACATATAATACTATGATATGGCCTTTATACTAGAAGTAAAGTTTATGAACTCAGAATATATGTGTTTTTCCACGAATTTTCCTATGTTAACCATCTATTTATATTTATTTTCACGATACCAATATTTCCGCATAATTTAAATTAATGGCTGTGAGCGCCTTACTCAGACTCCAGCTCGACACCTCCTGGAGTCGAGCTGGATCCGATGCAAGCGTTCTTGAACAGAGAACTAATCCGACGTAAACGGAGTCAAGCATGATATTCCGATAAATAAAGTGAAGTTATCCATAGAGAGACTATACTTTTGTAACTCCGTGGTTTAATCCCCCCCCCCCCCCCCCCCCCCCCCCCCCCCCCCCCCGGGGAATCCGTAGCCATTATGTGTCCCGTTTACGCCACTCCTGTAATAAGGGAAAATTGTACGATTAGATAAAGAATTAAAATAGGAATTATAAGGATGAACAAACAAATAATTCTTAATGAGCTGGTCATCCAACCCACCCACCCCCCCTCCCGTCACCCCCTACACCAAACTAATGCTTACAATCATCCCCATTATATTACATTACTTAAACTCATCCTCAGTCTCAACAAAGGAAGTCCCCCCCCCCCCCCCCCCCCCCAAGTGAACATGGACAAAAGCCTTATAAAAACAAGCAGGTGTAGGTAATTACTATTATAACAAGAGGCCCCACGTGGCCTTAATCGCTCACCTGACAAAGTGACTCTAAGAAGTATTTTAGGTCACCTTCACCATGTCATGCCTCATCAACATTGACTGGTTGAGTGATAGATTTTGTTTGAAGTTCAACATTTGTTACCTAAAATTAGTTTTATTTAAAATCATTGGTGTGTGGCCAATCTCCAATGATTTTTAATAAAGCAAATTTATCTCTGCAGACAAACTGGTTTAGCATGAAGCACAAACAAGGAATGTGAAGAGATAGCCTTGGACATCTCTCCCCAACTGTGGATATCTTCCATGTGCTACATGTATATATTTGCATGCAAGAAAACAAAAATTTTCACAAATTTTCCAAAATATTAGTTTTTTTATCATCATTGGAACAAGCTCAAACAGCTTATTCCAATAGGGGTATGGGAAGATCAGGTATATTTTTGAGACAGAAATAAGGAAAAATTGTACGATTAGATAAAGAATTAAAATAGGAATTATAAGGATGAACAAACAAATAATTCTTAATGAGCTGGTCATCCAACCCACCCACCCCCCTCCCGTCACCCCCCTATACCAAACTAATGCTTACAATCATCCCCATTATATTACATTACTTAAACTCATCCTCAGTCTCAACAAAGGAAGTCCCCCCCCCTCCCCCCCCCCCCCCCCCCCCAAGTGAACATGGACAAAAGCCTTATAAAAACAAGCAGGTGTAGGTAATTACTATTATAAAAAGAGCCATCCCAAACGATTTAAAATGGATTAATTATCTATACCCCCCCCCCCCCCCCTTCCAAAGTTAAGACTATTAAAATAATAATATAGCGCATAATTTGAAAACCTTGGGTGCCCACCCTACTACCACCACCACCCATCTAAAGCTTTAAACTACAGGCATTACATTACGTTTGGATTGTAATAGCGCCACCCAGTAGCATTAAATAGACCGTTGCATGAATGAACCCAAACCGTAAATTCACGGGAGATACGAACAATGGCCGAGCCACATAGATCGACATCACATGCATGAGTTAAATTAAGGCT
>CM062297.1:574780677-574845283 GCA_031216915.1 Pictodentalium vernedei | reverse complement strand
TTTCGGAAAGATTTTGCCGGTGTTCACTTGGGTGGGGGAGGATAAAGGGGGTTGGATATCCTTTAACAATGAGGATGCGTTTAAATTATGTAATGCAATGGCGATGGTTGAATGTGTTAGTTGATTGGGTGGGGCGGGGTGGGGGTGATGAGTTGTATAAAACTTACGTTTCCATTACAGTTTATATACCCTTGGCATTATAATGAAACGCTACTTTTTTATTATTATCTTGACATTGAAGGGTAGATAACTAACCCCTTTCAATCGCTTAGGGTGGATCCCTTTATAATAGTGATTGGTAATACCATCGTGTTTTTAGTAAGATATTCTCGCTGTTCGCTTGGGGGAAAGGGATTCTATTGTTGACACCAAGCAGTACATTTAAGCTTGTATTGTTTTAAAGCATTAGGTTGGTGGTGGTGGGTGGGGGTGGGGGTGGGAGTGGTGGAGATGAATTTGTTTTATGATTTTTCTTAAAAACCTGGCCGTATATTTAATTCCCTTTTAAATCGTTTTGGATGGCTCTCTTTATAATAGTAATTACCAACACCTGCTTGCCTTTTATAAGGCTTTTGTCGGTGTTCACTTGGGAGAGGAAACTTCCTTTGTTGATACTGAGGATGAGTTTAAGTAATGTAATATAATGGGGATTAATGTAAGCATTAGTTTGGTGTTTGTGTGTGTGTGTGGGGGGGGGGGGGGGGAGTTGAATGACCAGCTCATTTAGTATTATTAATTTGTTCATCCTTATAATTCCCATTTTAATTCTTTATCTAATCGTACTATTTTTCCTTACAACAGGAGTGGCGACAACGGGACACATTATGGGTACGGAGTCCCCCCCCCCCCCCCCTGGTGGGGTCTGGAGGGGGGCATACCACCGCGTTATATAATTATAGCATACCTACTGATAACTTGAATTTATTTATCGGAAGATCATGCTCGCCTCAGTTTGCGTCGCATAAGTTATCTGTTATAGAACGCTTGCACCGGGTCCGACTCGACTCCACGTGGTACTGAGTAAAGAATCTCGTGGTGTCGAGCTGGAGTCTGAGTAAGGCGCTCACAGCCATAAATTTAAATTATGTAGAAATATTGGTATCGTGAAGATAATAAGGAAACATTCGTGAAAAAACACATATATTCAGAGTCCATAGACTTTAATTCTAGTATGAAGGCAACATCATTATTTTATATGTTATATTTCATAGAAATAACACGATCGGCACAGTGAGTCTTTGTGTATAGACCCCTACTTACCCAACCTTTTCTTACATGAACAATGACGCTTGCCCCGAGTCCGGCTCGACTCCGCGGGAATGATAAACACTCTCGAGGGTTCGAGTTGGAATCGGAGTGAGGAGTTCATTCCCAAACATTATGCAGAAATATGGGTATTATCAACATACAAATATACAGAGATTTGGCGTGGGAAGGATATGTGGGGAAACTAATATACCGGGTATTTTCAGAGCCCACAACCTTTTTTAATTTAATTTCTAGGATAAAGGAAACCGCATTATTTTTTATATATTATGTTAATTTATACTAGTGATTAGTAATACCAGCGTGTTTTCATCAAGATATTCTCGATGTTCGCTTGGGAGAAAGGGATTGTACTGTTTACACCGAGCAGCACTTTGAAGCCTGTATTGTTTAAAAGTATTAGATTTGGGGGGGGGGGGGGGGGGGGGGGGGGGGGATATGAATTTGTTTTATTAGGTTTCTTAAAACCATGGTCGTATATACCTTTATTTTGAGACAAAATCAAATATTTCTGTATCGGCCAAACTAAAATCTAATTGCGAAAACGCATTACATTGCATAAACAGCCAACTATATCAATTGTTCACATATAATTATATCTTACATGACGAGAAGGAATTATTATTATTTTTTATACGCAGTCTACAGCCTTAATTTAACTCATGCATGTGATGTCGATCTATGTGGCTCGGCCGTTGTTCGTATCTCCCGTGAATTTACGGTTTGGGCTCATTCATGCAACGGTCTATTTAATGCTACTGGGTGGCGCTATTACAATCCAAACGTAATGTAATGCCTGTAGTTTAAAGCTTTAGATGGGTGGTGGTGGTAGTAGGGTGGGCACCCAAGGTTTTCAAATTATGCGCTATATTATTATTTTAATAGTCTTAACTTTGGAGGGGGGGGGGGGGGGGTGGTATAGATAATTAATCCATTTTAAATCGTTTGGGATGGCTCTTTTTAGCTCACCTGAGCGAAGCTCAAGGGGAGCTTTACTAATCACTTTCCGTCCGTCGTCCGTCGTCGTCCGTCGTCGTCCGTCGTCGTCGTCG
Organism: Pictodentalium vernedei; assembly: GCA_031216915.1. Taxonomy (NCBI): domain Eukaryota; kingdom Metazoa; phylum Mollusca; class Scaphopoda; order Dentaliida; family Dentaliidae; genus Pictodentalium; species Pictodentalium vernedei. Next base: position 574,842,965 of record CM062297.1, on the reverse strand, counting down.
TCCGGCGTTAACTTTACATTATCGACTTCTCCTCCTAAACCACTAGCCCAATTTTATTCAAATGTTGGCTAAATGTTTATTACCTAATGCCAATTCAGATTTGTTCAAATGAAGTTGCCCCTCCTCCTGGGTGGTGCCACGCCCCCAAGGGGCACCAAAATCTTTGTAAATCTTCTTCTCATGAACCAGCAGTAGCAGAGACTTGATATATGGTGTGCAGCTTCCTTTTGAGGTGTAGACTCAGATTTGTTCAAGAGAAGTTTGTGGGGCTATACTTGGCGTCGTTATGGGAGGGGCAAAATTTTTTGCCCCGCCCAAAATTTCTATTTTCCAAACCGAGAGGCTGATTTGAACCAAATTTTATGTGAGGGCTTAGTGGGTCATGAGTACTTGATTTATGCAAAAAAAAATTTTCCCACAGCCCCGTGGGAACCGCAGGAGCTAAAAATAGAAAAAATTTAAAACGCCCATATCTCCAAAACTGCACGGCACTGAGAATTTTTATTTGGTGTGCAGCTTCCTTAGGACCAACAGAAAGGATTGGTAAAAAAAAATTGCCATCGGTTTTATCATAGGGTACAGTTTCGGGACTTTTGAAAAAGTGCTGAGTCAGCACTTTTTAACACTGTAGGCAATGGGAAAATTTTTTAAAAATCTTCTTCTCCAGATCCAGCAGGCAGAATCTTTTGATATTTGGTATGCAACATTGTAGGGTGGATCTGATTCAAGTTTGTTCAAATCGGCCCCCTGGGTTCATATTTGGGCATACTATAGAAGCCTGAATTCGAACTTAGTGCATTTCAGGCAAATTTCTTAAAAATCTTCTTCTCCAGATCCAGCAGGCAGAATCCTTTCATATTTGGTAAGCAACATTGTGGGGTGGATCTGATTCAAGATTGTTCAAATCGGCCCCCTGGGTTAATATTTGGGCTCAGTATAGGAGCCCGATTTCGAACTTAGTGCATTTCAGGCAAATTTCTTAAAAAATCTTCTTCTCCAGATCCAGCAGGCAGAATCTTTTGATATTTGGTATGCAACATTGTGGGGTGGATCTGATTCAAGTTTGTTCAAATCGGCCCCCTGGGTTTATATTTGGGCTCAGTATAGGAGCCCAAATTTGAACTTACTGCATTTCAGGCAAATTTCTTTGAAAATCTTCTTCTCCAGATCCAGCAGGCAGAATCTTTTGATATTTGGTATGCAACATTGTAGGGTGGATCTGATTCAAGTTTGTTCAAATCGGCTCCCTAGATTCATATTTGGGCTCACTATAGGAGCTCGAATTCGAATTTAGTGCATTTCAGGCAAATTTCTTCAAAAATCTTCTTCTCCAGATCCAGCAGGCAGAATCTTTTGATATTTGGTATGCAATGTTGCGGGGTAGATCTGATTCAAGTTTGTTCAAATCGGCCCCCTGGATTCATATTTGGGCTTACTATAGAAGCCCGAATTCGAACTTAGTGCATTTCAGGCAAATTTCTTAAAAAATCTTCTTCTCCAGATCCAGCAGGCAGAATCTTTTCATATTTGGTAAGCAACATTGTGGGGTGGATCTGATTCAAGATTGTTCAAATCGGCCCACTGGGTTAATATTTGGGCTCAGTATAGGAGCCCGATTTCAAACTTAGTGCATTTCAGGCAAATTTCTTAAAAAATCTTCTTCTCCAGATCCAGCAGGCAGAATCTTTTGATATTTGGTATGCAACATTGTAGGGTGGATCTGATTCAAGTTTGTTCAAATCGGCCCCCTGGGTTCATATTTGGGCTCAGTATAGGAGCCCGATTTCGAACTTAGTGCATTTCGGGCAAATTTCTTAAAAAATCTTCTTCTCCAGATCCAGCAGGCAGAATCTTTTGATATTTGGTATGCAACATTGTGGGGTGGATCTGATTCAAGTTTGTTCAAATCGGCTTCCTAGATTCATATTTGGGCTCACTATAGAAGCTCGAATTTGAACTTAGTGCATTTCATGCAAATTTCTTAAAAAATCTTCTTCTTCAGATCCAGCAGGCAGAATCTTTTCATATTTGGTAAGCAACATTGTGGGGTGGATCTGATTCAAGTTTGTTCAAATCGGTCCCCTGGGTTTATATTTGGGCTCAGTATAGGAGCCCAAATTTGAACTTAGTGCATTTCAAGCAAATTTATTAAAAAATCTTCTTCTCCAGATCCAGCAGGCAGAATCTTTTGATATTTGGTATGCAACATTGTGGGGTGGATCTAATTCAAGTTTGTTCAAATCGGCTTCCTAGATTCATATTTGGGCTCACTATAGAAGCTCGAATTCGAACTTAGTGCATTTCAGGCAAATTTCTTAAAAAATTTTCTTCTCCAGATCCAGCAGGCAGAATCTTTTGATATTTGGTATGCAACATTGTGGGATGGATCTGATGCAAATTTGTTTAAATCGGCTCCCTAGATTCATATTTGGGCTTACTATAGAAGCTCGAATTCGAACTTAGTGCATTTCAGGCAAATTTCTTAAAAAATCATCTTCTCCAGATCCAGCAGGCAGAATCTTTTGATATTTGGTATGCAACATTGCGGGGTGGATCTAATTCAAGTTTGTTCAAATAGGCCCCCTGATTGATATTTGGGCTCACTATAGAAGCTCAAATTCAAACTTAGTGCATTTTGGGCAAATTTCTTCAAAATCTTCTTCTCCAGATCCAGCAGGCAGAATCTTTTGATATTTGGTATGCAACATTGCGGGGTGGATCTGATTCAAGTTTGTTCAAATCGGCCTCCTGGATTCATATTTGGGCTTAATATAGAAGCCCGAATTCGGACTTAGTGCATTTCGGGCAAATTTCTTAAAAAATCTTCTTCTCCAGATCCAGCAGGCATAATCTTTTGGTATTTGGTATGCAACATTGTGGGGTGGATCTGATTCAAATTTGTTCAAATCGGCTTCCTAGATTCATATTTGGGCTCACTATAGAAGCTCGAATTCGAACTTAGTGCATTTCAGGCAAATTTCTTAAAAAATCATCTTCTCCAGATCCAGCAGGCAGAATCTTTTGATATTTGGTATGCAACATTGCGGGGTGGATCTGATTCAAGTTTGTTCAAATCGGCCCCCTGGATTTATATTTGGGCTCACTATAGAAGCTCGAATTCAAACTTAGTGCATTTCGGGCAAATTTCTTCAAAATCTTCTTCTCCAGATCCAGCAGGCAGAATCTTTTGATATTTGGTATGCAACATTGCATGGTGGATCTGATTCAAGTTTGTTCCAATCGGCCCCCTGGATTCATATTTGGGCTTAATATAGAAGCCCAAATTCGCACTTAGTGCATTTCGGGCAAATTTATTAAAAAATCTTCTCCAGATCCAGCAGGCAGAATCTTTTGATATTTGGTATGCAACATTGTGGGGTGGATCTGATTTACGTTTGTTCAAATTGGCCCCCTGGATTCATATTTGGGCTTAATATAGAAGCCCGAATTCGGACTTAGTGCATTTCGGGCAAATTTCTTAAAAAATCTTCTTCTTCAGATCCAGCAGGCATAATCTTTTGGTATTTGGTATGCAACATTGTGGGGTGGATCTGATTCAAATTTGTTCAAATCGGCTTCCTAGATTCATATTTGGGCTCACTATAGAAGCTCGAATTCGAACTTAGTGCATTTCAGGCAAATTTCTTAAAAAATCATCTTCTCCAGATCCAGCAGGCAGAATCTTTTGATATTTGGTATGCAACATTGCGGGGTGGATCTGATTCAAGTTTGTTCAAATCGGCCCCCTGGATTCATATTTGGGCTCACTATAGAAGCTCGAATTCAAACTTAGTGCATTTCGGGCAAATTTCTTCAAAAATCTTCTTCTCCAGATCCAGCAGGCAGAATCTTTTGATATTTGGTATGCAACATTGTGGGGTGGATCTGATTCAAGTTTGTTCAAATCGGCCCCCTGGGTTTATATTTGGGCTCCGTATAGGAGCCCAAATTTTAACTTAGTGCATTTCAGGCATATTTCTTAAAAAATCTTCTTCTCCAGATCCAGCAGGCAGAATCTTTTGATATTTGGTATGCAACATTGTGGGGTGGATCTGATTGTGATTCATGAACGTATTTATTTGTAAAGTTGATAGAATCTTAGACAAAATTTGCAGAAAAGATCTACTATAGAAGGGGTGGTATCCAGGGTGAACCGTTTACCCAAATCTAGCAGTACTAATGCATTATTCACACAAATCTCCGTTCAAATTTTATGACCCCTCATTGGAACACACGCATTCAGCTCATTCCAACAAAGGTCATATGCCATGTTTTCGAGACAAAAGAATAAAAATTTTAGTTATTCATGAAATTTTTAGGCAACTGTTGTCTGTTATTCACACTGCTTCATGAAATTTCAGTACTTTTAGAAGTTACCTCAGTAATCAAGGGTTAATTCCCCTTAATTAAATGTCGCCTCTAAAAAACAACCACTTTGCATATCTTACCTTTTTACCAGCATAACTGCCAAAACTTGTCAGCATTCTTCGCAAAAATCGCTATTCAAATTTTAAATTTTGTCTCTTAAACATACATGTACTTATCGCTTGTAAATAACCCATTGGAATGAGCTTTTTGAGCTCATTCCAATGAGAGGTCGCACACCATGCTTTGTGAGTCAAAAAAGCAATTTTTTTAGTTATTCCAGAATTTCGTACGTAAAACACAGCTTTATGACTTCACATTAAAATGAGCTCTCTAAGCTTGTTCCAATCAACATTCACGCACTATGTCTTTCACACAAAAAATAAAATTTTCCATTTATTCAGGAATTTTGTTTGCAAGAACACTCTTACCCCCCCCCCCCCCCCCCCTCCACACACACAAACACACACACACACACACACAAACACAGACACACACATCTAAAAGTTTGTCAGCAAAAAAACAGTTACTTCAATTTTTAAATGCATTTTTGGAACAACTTGCCTAATCAAATTTAAATACTTTTGCATCATTCTGTATCTAGAACAAACCATTTACCATATCTTTACGCAAAATTCTCCAGCATCATTCACAAAAAAACACCATTATTTATATATTCACATTTCTGTCTCAAAAATATACCTGATCTTCCCATACCCCTATTGGAATAAGCTGTTTGAGCTTGTTCCAATGATGATAAAAAAACTAATATTTTGGAAAATTTGTGAAAATTTTTGTTTTCTTGCATGCAAATATATACATGTAGCACATGGAAGATATCCACAGTTGGGGAGAGATGTCCAAGGCTATCTCTTCACATTCCTTGTTTGTGCTTCATGCTAAACCAGTTTGTCTGCAGAGATAAATTTGCTTTATTAAAAATCATTGGAGATTGGCCACACACCAATGATTTTAAATAAAACTAATTTTAGGTAACAAATGTTGAACTTCAAACAAAATCTATCACTCAACCAGTCAATGTTGATGAGGCATGACATGGTGAAGGTGACCTAAAATACTTCTTAGAGTCACTTTGTCAGGTGAGCGATTAAGGCCACGTGGGGCCTCTTGTTATAATAGTAATTACCTACACCTGCTTGTTTTTATAAGGCTTTTGTCCATGTTCACTTGGGGGGGGGGGGGGGGGACTTCCTTTGTTGAGACTGAGGATGAGTTTAAGTAATGTAATATAATGGGGATGATTGTAAGCATTAGTTTGGTGTAGGGGGTGACGGGAGGGGGGTGGGTGGGTTGGATGACCAGCTCATTAAGAATTATTTGTTTGTTCATCCTTATAATTCCTATTTTAATTCTTTATCTAATCGTACAATTTTCCCTTATTACAGGAGTGGCGTCAACGGGACACATAATGGCTACGGATTCCCCGGGGGGGGGGGGGGGGGGGATTAAACCACGGAGTTACAAAAGTATAGTCTCTCTACGGATAACTTGACTTTATTTATCGGAATATCATGCTTGACTCCGCTTACGTCGGATTAGTTCTCTGTTCAAGAACGCTTGCATCGGATCCAGCTCGACTCCAGGAGGTGTCGAGCTGGAGTCTGAGTAAGGCGCTCACAGCCATTAATTTAAATTATGCGGAAATATTGGTATCGTGAAAATAAATATAAATAGATGGTTAACATAGGAAAATTCGTGGAAAAACACATATATTCTGAGTTCATAAACTTTACTTCTAGTATAAAGGCCATATCATAGTATTATATATTATGTTTCATAGAAATAACACGATTGGCACATTGAGTCTTTGTGTATAGCCCCCTACTTACCCAACCTTTTCTTCTCCCTTAGCCAGAGAGTTACATGTACAGTGGCGCTTGCCCCGAGTCCGGCTCAACTCCCCGAGAATGACAAACACTCTCGGGGGTTCGAGCTGGAGTCTGGAGTAAGGAGTTCATTCCCTTACATTATGCAGAAATATGGGTATTACCAACATAGTAATATATAGAGAGTTGGAGTGGGAAGCATCTGTGGGAAATAAATATACCGGGTTTTTTTTCGGAGCCCACAACATTTATAACTTAATTTCTAGGATAAAAGAAACATCATTATTTTATTTGTTATGTTAATTTCATTATAATTTCTTTCGATAAAGGATCAACACGCCTCTGTTCAAATGTATGAAATAATTATTGCATATGCAGTTTCTGGAACAACGTCTCCAAAATCGATACACCACACCCAGTGGTTTACGTCATAACGTTATTTTGTAAATATTTGTATAACGTATTTTATAAAAATAAAAATGCCTGAAGATCCGCATACAGAGCGGTGAAAGCGCTAGCAGGAATATAGTCAGTGATGTCGGTGTATTTGTTTTGAACTTTAATATTTTTTTCTTATATATATATATATATATATACATTGGCATGGCAGGGGTTCGAACCCACGCCGAGAGAGCTTCCTTCGGCACCAACCGCCTAGCGAAACTATACTGAACCACGCACACCACTCGGCCACCGACAGACCCCAAAAAGGGAATGCTAGTTAACCAAGTATATACGAGGCCAGTACAGAACACACGGAATACTCAATTATTTAATTATTCATCAGATAGTTGCATCTAAGTACTTAATTCCACGAACTGCACCTCGGAAGAAATCAGCGACACTTGTCTTTTTCAAATTTCTCGGATGCCATAGAATTAAGAAAGGACGCTGGTTTTGTTTACATTGGCATGGCGGGGGTTCGAACCCACGCCGAGAGAGCTTCCTTCGGCACCAACCGCCTAGCGAAACTATACTGAACCACGCACACCACTCGGCCACCGACAGACCCCAAAAAGGGAATGCTAGTTAACCAAGTATATACGAGGCCAGTACAGAACACACGGAATACTCAATTATTTAATTATTCATCAGATAGTTGCATCTAAGTACTTAATTCCACGAACTGCACCTCGGAAGAAATCAGCGACACTTGTCTTTTTCAAATTTCTCGGATGCCATAGAATTAAGAAAGGACGCTGGTTTTGTTTACATTGGCATGGCGGGGATTCGAACCCACGCCGAGAGAGCTTCCTTCGGCACCAACCGCCTAGCGAAACTATACTGAACCACGCACACCACTCGGCCACCGACAGACCCCAAAAAGGGAATGCTAGTTAACCAAGTATATATGAGGCCAGTACAGAACACACGGAATACTCAATTATTTAATTATTCATCAGATAGTTGCATCTAAGTACTTAATTCCACGAACTGCACCTCGGAAGAAATCAGCGACACTTGTCTTTTTCAAATTTCTCGGATGCCATAGAATTAAGAAAGGACGCTGGTTTTGTTTACATTGGCATGGCGGGGGTTCGAACCCACGCCGAGAGAGCTTCCTTCGGCACCAACCGCCTAGCGAAACTATACTGAACCACGCACACCACTCGGCCACCGACAGACCGAGTGGCCTGTATATATATATATATATATATATATATATATATATATATATATATATATATATATATATATATACAGAGAGAGAGAGAGAGAGAGAGAGAGAGAGAGAGAATTGAAGCAACTTTGAGGGCATATTCCCTTTTTGGGAGTCTGGGCATATATATCTACAATATATATCTATCTCACCCCACCCACACATCCTCTCTCTCTCTCTCTCTCTCTCTCTCTTTCTCTCTCTGTAGACAGAGAGAGAGAGAGAGAGAGAGAGTTAAAGCAAGTTCGGGGGCGCATTCCCTTCCTGGTGTTTGGGCATATATATCTACGAAAATGCCCCCCCCCCCCCCCACGCCCCCTCCCCCTCCATACACACAATTTCTCTCTCCCTCTCTCCCCCCTCTCTCTCTCTCTCTCGTTTTGAGAGAGAGAGAGAGGGGGAGAGAGAGAGAGTGTGTGTGTCTGGAAGGGGGACAAAACATTTACACACCCTGGAAAGTCCCCCTGGGACAGGGAACTCTGTTACCAGGGCGAGGTTTTAGAAATAGTGTCTAATTCATATTTGCTTTTTGTGTAATAATGCGGAACATATCTTTACTTGGTGCCACCTAAGGAAGATATTATACGGTATTTTTTGCATAATTTACACTTGAATACAAAAAGCAAAGTGAAGCGCGGAACATATCTTTACTTGTTGCCACCCAAGGAAGATATGATATCTCTCCGCAAGGTCACTCTAGTTTATCAGTCTCTTTTTCAGAAGAAGAAGAACAGGGTGATGTTTCCGTGATGTCTCCAACAAGTGTGTCTCCGTCGTTGCAGTATTAGGGCTAGCAACTAAGTGCTCATGAAAATACGACAATTGCTGAAGAGTTCCCTAGTAGGATCGAAGGCGTTGATCGTCCGCTAGTCCGCCCGGTGTAGCGACCATTCATCGAATGGCTCGGCAGCCGGGTTCGTCCGTTGCGGTCCAGGGAAGCAGTTTGGGTGATGTGAGCGCTATAAACATTGAACGTGCACACCCAGCAACGACGGATCCGAGGATAGTACGGAGGAAGCCTGTCAGTCCGGTAGCTAGCTCGTCCAGGTCTATCCGGACCGCGAGCGAGAGAGGCCCCCTCTCTCTTACAACAACATCTGCACCGCGATGTTGTTGTATGTTCGTTTGTTAGTCGGAGCATACATCCACTCCTCCAGCTCGGGACGCTCCATCGCATAAACAGTCCGACGCAGCTGTTCTATTGGCTTCCTCATCCTCACGTCAGCACACTCGACTGCACCTTGGCTATGTGACCACAGATTTCCAGGGGTCGTTCGCATATTATATAAATGCAGGAATGAACGTCCATGGAGCTCCTGCTTCGCTGACCAGGGAATCCACGTTGACCAGGTCACTCCATCCGCTAGCCAAGGACACGGGGCCTTTCCAGTTGGGATGTTCGCATATTATATAAATGCAGGAATGAACATCTGTGGAGCTTCCAGCGGCTATTTACGTAAGACTGGGGCTCCACAGGCCTCATTGAGGAACAAGAACAGGGTAATGTTTCCGTGATGTCTTCGAAAAGTGTGCTTCCGTCGTCACAGTCAAATGAAGAGCTAGCGGCGAAAGTGCTCATGCAGATACGTCAATTGCCTAACAGGTCCCAAGTAGGATTGACGGCTTTGGCATCCGCTAGCTCCCCCGGTGTAGTGACCATTCATCGAATGGCTCGGCAGCTGGGTTCGTCTGTTGCGGTCCCTCTCTCGGAGAACAACATCTGGGCCCAGATGTTGTGGTACAGAACGTTCCTCAGTCGGAGCATACGTCCACCGCTCGGGACGCTCTGTTGTATAGAGAGTCCGGAGAGACTGCTCTATTGGCTTCCTCATCCTCACGGCAGCACACATGACCGCACCTTGGCTATGTGACCAGTGATATCCAGCCAACCTCGCCGACCAGGAATTCCACGGCAACCAGGTCACGCCATCCGGTAGCCAAGGATACGAGGTCTTCATACTCTGGACGTTCGCATAAAAAAGTATGCAGGAGTCAACGTCCTAGGAGCTTCCAGCGGCTAAATCTTGTAATACCGCAGCTCCACAGGCCTCCGTTATGGACGTGCTATTGCAGATAGCACAAATTATCGCAGCATCCCAGCAACCAACAAAAATTCTGTCGGATCAGGTATTATCCAAGGAAGCTGGGTCGGTACGGTCCGCTGCAGGTGCAGGCACGGACGACCAAGAATTATAAGTGGTCCGACAGGATGGCGAAAGGGATACGGAGGAGTTGGAACTTTCCCTTTCGGAACAACGTAAAATTGCTGTAGAGTTCATCTGGCTTTATCTTTCTGACGTTGTTCCTCCGGACCAAAATGCTGCGTTGCCGAATAAGAGACTGATAGCGCTACTGGACACTGAATTCTTTAATCGGTTTAGGGACATCGTCCCTGAGTTTCCGACACAGTCCAGATATGTCTCACGGACATTTGAACTATTGAATGATGCTATATATAAACTTGCTACCAAAACGGGCAGGTCCGATTTCTTATCGGCAAATGCTCTACATCTGCCTTTCATCAATTCAAGGAATAATTCGAAACGGCAGGACAGGGCATTCTGAGAGTTTCTCTGCGGCTAGACGACCAGGCCGAAGACCTAGAATTGTCTATACCGTCGTCTATGTCAATTCCAACCATGACGTTGGAAATGACAATATCGTCTAACAGAGCTAGTTTAGACACATTATCGTATGCAGTTCACCTTACCAGAGCGTTATCATTTCGTCTCAAAGGAAAAGAATTCCAGGATGTACAAACCTCCTTAAGAGTTCTTTCGAGGGCCATAGCATTCTCCACGTATAACTCAGCCCTTTCAGTGGCAAATCTGGAGTAGTTACATGTGACGCGGCCCTGGCTTCATCCACGCGCGTGGATAGTAAGGTGAAAAACTCTCTCAGAGTCGCTCCGGTCTCCGGAGAGCTTCTCTTCGACAGCAAGCTTTCCGCAATCTATGATCAGATAACTAAGAAAGCTTCAGACTCTCTGCTATTCAAATCTGCTTCCATAAAGGCGGATTCAGCTGAGAAGAGTAGGACAGGCACTTCTGGGGCGAATACATCCAAGGGAAGTTCCTATAGAGATTCCTATGCATCCTCTAGTTCTTACTCTAGAGACCGTCAGGGTAGCGACTCAGGTAGGGACCGTAATACTGGCCGAGACAACCGGTCATACACCTCCAGGTTGACAGGTCGAGGTGCGGCTGTGGAGGACGTGGTTTCTCCTTCCGCAAGCCTCGCAGGACCAGGAGGTGATGGTATAAACCTCTATCGTGTTCCAGTGCGTGGAAGACTGTCAAGTTTCTCAACCAATTGGGAGTCGATTACGGACGACCCTTGGGTTCGAGGAGTGATTTCGGAAGGACTAAAACTGTCCTTCAAAGGAAAACCTCCGTTAACTCGAAGTCCAAGAGGGACTCAGCTTTCCGTCAATTCCGCAGAAAGAGGCTCGCTTCTATCAGAGGTCCAGTCTCTTCTGGAGAAGAACGCGATAGAGGTCATAGAAAACCAGGAATCACCAGGTTTCTACAGCCATCTTTTTCTGGTTCCGAAACCAGACAGCTCGTTCTGTCCAGTCATAGATCTGAGCTGGATAAACAAGCTGATCGTGGCTCCAAAATTCTATATGGAGACCATCCGATCGGTCAAGAGTGAGCATTCGGGGTGAACGACTATGCTACGAGCATAGATCTCAAGGATGCGTACTTTCACGTCATGGTACATCCGGCGTTCAGAAAGTATCTTCGCTTCACCATCCTAGGAGTCGTGTTTCAGTTCCGAGCGATGTGCTTCGGTCTGAATCTAGCGCCCTGGGCTTTCACTCGAATAATGAACTCGGTAATGACTCATTTCCAAGCTCATTTGTCTGCGGTAATGTTGGCCTACCTGGACGACATTCTTCAGAGGTACGGCAACAAGTTAATGCTTTAGAACGATGTGCAGAATCTGCTTCTATTGCTCTGACGTCTCGGTTTCATAGTAAACGAGGAGAAGTCGGATCTGGTGCCGTCCAAGTCATTCACCCACCTGGTGATGAACTTCGAGACGCACAACAATCTCGTTCGTCTGCCGTTAACCAGAGCGAAATTAATCAGTTGTTACGCTCGCTATTGTCTTCACTCAGACAAAGTTACAGCGAAAGAATTTATGAGACTGATAGGTTTGTGCGGAGCCGCCGTGGATCTTATTCCTATGGGGCGGCTACGCACTCGTCCTCTCCAAATTTTTCTGACTCAGAATTGGAGAGTGAAGATTCATTCGCTCGATACAGACATCCTCTTGTCAAATCAAGTGAAACAAGAGATTCAGACTTGGACAGATATTCAGTGGTTAACTCAGGGAGTTCCACTGCAATTGCCGGATCCGAGTTTTACAATGTTGACGGATGCCAGTCTAACAGGTTGGGGCGCAACATTGAGCCCAACGGATTTGAAGTGCCAGGGTCTTTGGGATCCGCAGTTCCTAATCAAGCACATAAACATCAAAGAAATGATGTCAGTTTGGCTTGTGCTACGTCATTGGATAAACATTATTCAGAATGCTCACGTGCAAATTCTGTCCGACAATACGACGGTAATAGCGTATATTCGGAACCAGGGAGGCACTCATTCCATTCTGTTATTCAAGTTAATGGAATGAATCCTTCTGTTTGTACTAGAACATCAAGTTCTCCTAGCGGTCCGTCATATTCCGGGTCGTCTGAACATATTAGCGGACTCCCTTTGACAGAGGGGTCGCTTGTTGCTGTCAGAATGGACTCTCAACAAACGAGTATTCAATCAGATTTGCTACCAATGGGAGCGGCCAATGATAGACTTATTTGCGACGCATCTCAACAATCAGTTGCAGACGTATGTGTCACCATGTCTGGATCCTCGAGCGTTTGCAGTAGACGCTCTATCGATCTCGTGAGACGGAATGATAGGATATGCATATCCTCCAGCGCCGTTGATTCTGCAGATATTGCTCAAATTAAAACTATCTCAATGCAAAATTCTGTTGGTAGCATCTCTGTCTCCACAGAGACTGTGGATTAATCTACTCAGGTGTCTGTTGTGGGACATGCCGTGGAAGCTTCCTCCACATTTCGGTCCATTCTATTGCTAGATGGATTCAATTAACTATCCGCACTGCTTATGATAAATTATCTTCAACTCAGCAGTCTGTGCTTAAGATTTCAGCTCATGAAGTAAGAGTTCTTTCTACATCTTGGGCTTATGCTAATAGTGTTGCTATTACAGATCTAATGAAGGCTGCATATTGGTCTCAGCCTTCTACTTTCACAAATTTTTATCTTAGAAATATTGAGTCCATTTCTGGAGATCTGCATTGTTTAGGTCCGTTATCTGTTGCTCAGAATGTCGTCCACTAAACAGTTGCAACTATAGTTATGCAGGCTTTCTGTTCCGGCAGTGACTCTGTCCTGCTGCTCTCTTCGCTTTGGGGTATTTGATCCAGGGCAAGGGGAAGGGGGGGGGGGGGGGAGGTGTTCCCTTAGGTCACCTGCTTTATAGTGAAAAGCAAGGGAATACCTCCTCTGGAGTCAGTAATTCTGAGTCGGTGTCGGGATGGTTTTAAAGTGTAAAGCTAATGTTAACTCATCCATGTAATATTTTTAAAGTGTAGCTCGGTGTGAAGCATTTGTATATGTCACGTGTCATACGGGCGTTAATATACAATCCTTGGACACTTTTAATGAGTATAAAGAGTCTCATTTCTCTGGACTTCATTTATTTATTGGCTTTCCTTTAAAAATAATTAGCATAATGAGTTATACTGGAGGTTAATAGAGATCATTGATGTTATTGTGCTCAATTACAGAATGGTGTTGTCTTTATTTTTTTTTGATGCAAATAAGAAAGATACATGTAAAGCCTATTTCTCCTTTTTCCTTGAGGGGATAATTCTGTTATATGTAGTTGAGCCTATTGGATTTTCCTTTATGTCCTAGGCCCTCCAACCTTTTTACTATTCAGCTAAGTCTGGGTCATTGGTGCAGTTTTAAAATGTTAAAAAATTTATAGTAATTTATATATTTTTTATACTTACCAATGACCCAGATTGGGATGGCCCTCCCATGAGTTGGGAACTCATACCTCCCCACTGTGTACATAATGCTTACCAGGCACTGGTTGTAAGAATGATAATTGCTCCAATTTCGAGACCTCCTGGACACTGGGCATGCGCAGTGGAGTAAAAGTATAGAGGACCATATAGGACATGTAATTTTCGGTTTTTGATGCAAATTTTGGGGATTGGGGTGTAAAATTTGTGTTTGGCCCTAAATATTTAAGAGTTAGCACCAGCTAAGTCTGGGTCATTGGTAAGTATAAAAAATATATAAATTACTATAAATTATTTAACTTTTTATGCGTTTATCTCAATTTTGGGACGTAAAAGTTCAGGAACTGTAAATAGAAGGAAAATCCTGTGTATTGTGTGGGCACAATCGCTTCATCTAGTTGGTATATGCTTTTCTTAGGAGGGGCGTATGCATCTTATTCACATCAAGTCCCTGGTTTGATATTTAGACTACCATGTCAGGTGAGCACCCTCAGGCCCCCTGGGGCCTCTTGTTGATATACTGCCAGGCTGCGATCCCACTTTTACAGCAGACAAAGCCACCGAATTGTCAGAGTTGGAAGTAACACAGGCAATCACCATCAAATGACCAGTGGTGACTGCTTTTAGAAATGCACAGTTCATGGGCTCTTATTGTCATGAATTTTTCGTGATCTTCTGTTGTTTAACTTTTTATTTTTTAACAAATGGGAATATTTTTCAATACTGAAAATTTGGTAATTTGACTCCATACTGAACTGTATTTTCAGTATGCCAAACTTTAACGCAAATCATTTTGCGACAATCAATTTTGATTCTCATTGTTTTCCTTGCAAGAAACATTTGCAAGAATTGTTTCTGATCCTCAGATGAATTTTAGGTCCCAATTGTCAGAATCTTGTTACAACTACAATATCATTTATCAAGAACCATATCATTGTGGATGCCAGGAACAAGATCAATGTTTGTATTGTTTTGTTTATTTGCCTCTAATGACACTTTCAACAGCCAGGGTCATATCATATCAAACAGTTTTACAGATGATGGAAGGCAGAGTTCCTGGAAAGAACCTTCGAGTAATGATGAGAAATTGTCTGACTCTCCAACATACTAACCTGGTATAAGTGGGGTTTACATCTTTGCAGATGTTACATTTCAGATCACATTTTTTGATATGACAACTGAAGTTAATCTAATACCCAAGGGGGGGGGGGGGGCGCGGTGGCTCAGTAGGTAGAGGTGCAGGCTGCAAGCCGAGAGGTCCTCGGTTTGAATCCCACCTGCGTCAACCGCGTTGTGTCCTTGG
The DNA here is from genome assembly GCA_031216915.1 of Pictodentalium vernedei. Classification (NCBI taxonomy): domain Eukaryota; kingdom Metazoa; phylum Mollusca; class Scaphopoda; order Dentaliida; family Dentaliidae; genus Pictodentalium; species Pictodentalium vernedei. The sequence goes on along the minus strand of CM062297.1, from coordinate 574,827,727 downwards.
GCAAGACACTTCATCTCCATTGCCCGCATGGGGGCACGATGACGCCATGTACTACGGCGTACTGCACGTCGATGGTTTGCATGTCTTCAACCAATCTAACCCTGCTTGTGCTGCAGTGCGGAATTACGATGTTGGGGAGCTGGCAGCTGCTCATCGTTGCTCGGTGGTTCTCTCCTGGTACTCTGGCTTCCTCCACCCGTAAAACTCACGGTCATGATTAGCCATTGTGCATAAATATGTGACCTTAAACATCAATAAATAAATAAATAGTACCCAAGGCCTTTACTAGATATTTTTTTTGGTTGCAATCATAGATGCTGACCAATTGTGGTATCTCTTGTTATCTCCCACTGATGAACTTGGAGGAGGGTATTGAAATGTTCATCTGTCAGTCTATGAGTCCATCTGGCCAATTATAAATGTTTGCATAACTCTCTCTACATTTCCTGTAATATTTTTACAAAACTTATTGTTAAGTATTGGTATGAAGTGTAGATGTGTATGTAGAAACAAATGTTTGATTTCCCATTCTTTTTCATTTATATTGCCCTTTTTTATGGTTAATGATCTCCAGTCCCCGTGGGAACCCCGGGAAGTAAGCAGCACTTGTTTACTGTGGTAAACCAGTTCTGCTTTACTAGTAAAATAGGACCCAGTCACCAATGCTTGGGGTGAAAGTCCTCTAAAATGGGCAACATGTAGATCAATGATTGACTAAACTTGACTTCATCTCCATGTTGTGTCACGATTAGCCATGGTGCATAAATATGTGACGTTAACCACCAACAAACAAACAAACAAACAATGATCTCCAGTGGAGCCTGTTCCTTCAGTGTTAACGAGTAGATTGCTAATTTATTTTTTTAAGGGTGATTTTTGACATGGGTATTTTTTTCAAAGATACTTTGCTAAAACATGGAATGAGCTCAGTGAGCTTGTTCTAATGAGTGGTCATAAACTATGTTTTTGAGACAAAAAAATGAAAACATAATGAAAATTGAATGGTGATTTTTGTGAGTAGCGCTGGCCAGTTTTGGCAGTTGTATTAGGTAAAGGATTAAAAGTACAGTGATCATATAAGTGGTCTTATTCATGATCTGATCTCAATTTAATCACAACTCACTTCCACCAGCGTATCAGAGTAGCTTATCAGATCTGATGTCCTCTTATTATCCCTTGCCATGAAGTCGGTAGGTGGATATTGAAATGGTGCCCATTTCCGTCTGACTAAGCATCAGTCTTTTAGTTCATCTGTTCGTCACACATGTTTGTTCGCTTAACTCCTACATTTCTCATTTGATTTTTATGAAATTTGGTATGAAGTATCAACATGAAGTGTAGATGTGTATGTGGAAATTCATTTTTGATTCTGCAATTTTTTCCAGAGTTATGGCCCTTTTTATTCTTTAATGTCACATACTCCTGTTAAATTTCTTATCAGATCTTTATGAAGTTTGCTGTGATGTACAAGTATATAATGTAGATGTACACGTGGAAAGGAATTTCTTATCAACCTACCTCACAATTGTTTACAACAGGCTTGCGCTACAGTGGAAGTCCCTAAGTCAGAAATATACTCTCTATTTGTTCTTTCCCAAGCGATTTGGGCACACCCAGTAGGGGATGCTCTTTGTACTAATCCACGAGTTCTGGTACCAGTGTGCAGACGTATAATGAACATGTCATTCTTTTTTCTTCTGCCATCTCGTGAAAGTGTGATTTGATTTTGCTCATCAACAGTGAGACCTTTTGACTCGATGATGACGATGTTCCTGTTCTGTATTGTGGAATCATAGCTGTTGCTTCACCATCCAGACATTCAGGGCTGTGTTTTTGTTTTTTTCTCTTTATTATTCACATTATCGTGATATATATGTTTTTTCTCTATATCGATTTCGTGCCCGATATTCGTGCACCATGCTGTTTCGGTCTCTTGTTCATTAATTGTCCCCCCCAAAATTTCCGGGGACTATAGAAATCAGCGGTGTCTGTCCGTCCGTCCATCCGTTCGTGTGTCCGTCCGCACTAACAAATGACTTCTTGTATGTCCGTCCATCTGTGCGTCCGTCCCACTTGGTATCCCCATGATAACTCCAGTCAGGATCATTTGATTGGAACCAATTTTGGTATGTGACCTTCTTAGCCCAAACCACAGGTCAAGTTCGAATATGGGTTCGGCCAGATTATTTTTATTAGAGTTATACCCCTTTTTCGACTTAGAAATTTCAAGATTTGCGGTGTCCAGATGATAACTCCAGTTAGGATTATTTGATCGGAAAGAATTTTGGTATGTGACTTTCTGGGGTAATAATACAGGTCAAGTTCAAATATGGGTTCGAACTGATAATTTTTACTAGAGTTATGCCCCTTTTTCGACTTGTTTTTTCGGGGGACATGTGGCCGAGTGGCCTTTTATTTGACATTAATGCTAACCCTTGGGGGTTTTGATTTTATCTGAGTTTGTTGTCAGCTGGGGACTATTGTGACAGCTTTTCTCTCCTCTGTTGATGGCCGATTTTCTGCCAGTTTTTCCCTTTTTGGCTGTTGGGGTTCTTTTATGTTCCCATCAGGCTTTTATTTCCTGCCACCTTGATCTGGTAGCTGGGGTGTCCTTATTTATTTTTCTTTGGGGTTCACCTTCCCTTCTACATTACTGTCACCAGGTATGCCTGGGACTATTTTTCGTGGGCGCTGTTTGCTGCCTTGCATGCTCCACTTGATATGGGTGTTCCGTTGAAAGACCCAGTGGGTGGTACAGTTCGTGGCATTCCACTGTTTGGGCTTCTGTCCATTGTGTAGTTCTCGTGCTTGGCCGTTCCTCCTGTGCGTGCAGGAAAGAGAAAACGTCGTTCAGGGCCTCCCGAATCGGCTGGAGAGAGTTCCACCCCCTCAGTGGGGATTTTGATTTCTTTTTCTAGTATGGATACCACGGTAACTGCTGACTTACTGGCGAAGATATGCCTGGTTCTGGGACTGCTGTCCCCGTCCAGTCGACATCTGAGACTGTCACTAGTGTTATGACCCCTCCTTTGGAGCCGAGCTCAATTGCTCTCTCCGCTTTTCCATCTTTGTCAACAGCTACTGATGTATACGCTTCTGCTGCTGCTCCGTCGGTGACGTCATCAGTCTCTGTTTTAGCCTGCCTCAGCTTATCCCTGCAGGGATCTGCAGGAATTTCTGCTTCTTTGAACGTGGGATGTCGGCCTCAAACTTCCCTGGCTTCAACTCGGCGAAGTCGGAAGTGATTGCTGGCTGATCCCTCTGCTGTGATCTTGAGCCCAGCAGGTTTGGCTTTGGATTCAGATGTCCATAGTGGGGTCACCGTGAACAGTGTTGCGCAAGTTTTGCGGGACCGGTGCATTTTGTGCTGCATGGACCTTCCGTCCCTCCGAGGTTCGCGACGACTCTCCTGAGTTCCCGCACTTTGGATCCTCGGGGTATTTCATACCCCTATAAGCATCTTCATTCAGATGTTTCGGCTGCCACCTGTCACCCTGCATCTGATGTTTTTGATGATCGTGACCCTTTGCTGGGTAAGAGGGTCAGATGTGAAGCCACTTCGCCAGGTCCTTCCCACATCTGACTGGCAGATACGGGTTGTGAGCTTAGGGAGGCCCTCTCCTTGCTCACGCAGGTTCTTTCCAAGAACCTTCCCGTTGCCTCCAGTGTGGCTACTTATGGCTTCCAGGTACCCTCTGCAGCGCAGTCTCCTGCGATTGGAAGCAGGCTGCTTTCTGTTCCCCCCTGGTGTTCCTACACCATGGGAGGCATTGGCTGACATGCCCAAGATGGCTATGTGTCTTCTGACACACCTGACGTCAAGAGCCATCAGTCTTCTGACTTGAGGGCGGCTCTTGTTTTCATGTTTGAGTTCCTTCCGGAACTCAAACCATTAGAGCAGCCGGAGGTTTCAGCCAGGCCGCGATCATTGGTCGTGCACCTCCAGCCTGTGGAACAACATGCTTCTGGGTGCCTTCGACCATACCAGTTGGTACAGGTGGTCGAAGCTTTTGCAGCATTGGACTGTAAGCTGAGTTCCAAGGGTATGAAGACTTCGCTCTTCACTAGGGCTGATACTTTTTTGCCCGTGTGTCATCAACCCTACGATTCCACCAATCTGCCAGACTTAGGATGGCCTTGGATTAGGACTCCTCCCCCTTCAGGCTTTCCAAGCCCAAGTTGACCGTTATTCCTATGGCGACTTTGGAATCACTTTTGGGCTTATCCAGAGAGATGTTGGGCATGCTTTCTCTCTTGGATCACGTCATCTCTGCCTTGGCTGCTTATCTGCCTCCAGATAAGTTTGACGACATACAGGCTCCTTTGCATGTGATCTCTAAGGTGCTCATGCATCTTACTCACACGCAGCCTGTAACATGGCTATTTTGGAATTAGTTCGCCGGGACGTTGTGTCGGACACTAGCCATTCCCTTCCTGAATGGCAGCGCACTGCTCTTCATTCCGCTTCTTTGGTGGGTCCGTGACTATTCCATGGTGACAATCTGGGATGACATCCTGCGTCATTCCAACCCAAGTTCACATCGGGAGCTTCTGATCACGGAGATAGACAATCTCCTGTCAAAGGGGGCGATCAGGGTCATCAAGAACATTCATTCAGTGGGATTTTATTCCTGCCTGTTCTTGGTGTTGTAGAAGGACGGCCGACTCTGACCGGTTATCGATCTGAGTATCCTGAACCAGTCTATTATTGCTCCCAAGTTCAGAATGAAGACTATCAGGTCGGTTCATCGCTCCATTCACCATGGAGATTTTGCTTCCAGCTTTGCCATCTTGATCTGCATTTTGTTGGATGGCGGGGCCATTCCAAGTACAACAAACGCCCTTCTGCTTCCTCTGTGAAGCCAAGTGCTTATCCTCCTGCCTCCACTTCTTCCTCTTACTCATATGGTAAGGGTAAGTGTCGGCAGACCAGAGGGAGGTCTCAGGATCCTTCTACTAGCAGAGGAGGTGGTTTCTCCTCTCACGGTCTCGCTCGAAATGAAGGTCCTCACCTCGATTCCTCCCAGGTTGGAGGAAGGATATCAGAGTTTGCAGACCGTTGGGCCACGATCGCATCCAATCCTTGGGTGTTAGATGCTGTTCAGTCCGGTCTGCGGATATCCTTTCAAAGGCATCCCACTCTCTCGAGGGTGCCGCTTCCAACCCAAGTTCCTTCAGACTGTTCACATTGGGAACTTTTGATCACGGAGATAGACAATCTCCTGTCAAAGGGGAATGATTGAGGTCATCAAGAACATTCATTCAGTGGGATTTTATTCCTTTCTAGTTCTTGGTGCCGAAGAAGGAGGGCCGACTCCGACTTGTTATCGATCTGAGTATCCTGAACCCGTCTATCATTGCTCCCAAGTTCAGTATGGAGACTTTCAGGTCGGTTCGCCACTCCATTCACCAGGGAGATTTCACTTCAAGCATCGACCTGCGTGATGCTTACTTTCATGTTCCGATTCATCGGACATTGCGAAAGTGTCTCAGGTTTGCTTTTCTGGGGCTGGTTTACCAGTTCAAGGCCTTTTCGGCCTCAACCTGGCTCCTTGGGCCTTCACCTGACTGATGTCACATGTGATAGCCTTCCATCGCACACAGTCCAGGGTGACTACTTCAGCGTATTTGGATGATATCCAGAAGCACTCCAATGCTGCTCTTCTGGACTCCGATGTCGCAACACTGTTGAGCCTGCTCTTGTCGCTAAGGTTCAGAGTCAACGAGGAGAAGTCGGACCTGGTCCCTTCTCAATCATTTTGTCACCTGTGGATGGACTTCCGTATTCATCTGAATATGGTGCCAGTTCCCCGGGCGAGGGCAGTGACTCTCTCGGCTTTCCCCCTTCTCTGGCCCAGTCTCTGTCTGCGACAGGTTGGAGTATTTACCAGTTGCTCGGTCTCTGCGGTTCAGTGACAGATTTCATTCCTTTAGGTCGGCTGCTTGTCAGACCTCCAACTCTTTTTGCTCAATCGTTGGAGACTGAATGTTGATCCTCTGGATCTGGTGCTTCAGTTACCAGCATCTCTCAATTGTCACCTTCTTCCCTGGATGGCTGTTCAGTGGATTATGCAGGGAGTTCCGTTGGACTTGCCCACGTGCAATCATGTTCTGATGACAGTTGCCAGCGATCTTGGATGGGGCACGCTGTTGGATCCTTTAGGTCTTTACCTTCACGGTATTTGGGACCAGAATCGGGCCGCTCTTCACATCAACCAGAAGGCTCTTCTGAGTTTCCAGCAGCGGATCCCCCACCTTTCAAATCGTCAGGTCCTTCTGTTGGCGACAATTCTGCTACTGTTCGCTTACATTCGGAACCAGGGTGGCATGCACTCGGTTCCCATGTACGAATTGGCTCGGGATCTTCTACTGCTCGCTCAGGACGTCAACTCCAGTGTGGTGATTTGCCACATATCCGGTTGTCTGAACATCCTAGCCGACTCCCTGTCCCGATGGGGCAAGGTCATTTCCACCGAGTGGATGCTTCACAGAGCAGTGTTCCAGTCACTTTGCGATCTCTGGGGTCGTCCTCACATTGATCAGTTTTCGACCCAATGGAACCATCAGGTGGACACTTTCATGTCCCCATGCTCATATCCTCTGGCTTTCACCGTGGATGCTCTGTCACTCGATTGGAATGGTCTGGTCGGCTACGCCTTCCCACCGGTTCCGATTCTGCCTCAGGTTCTAGCCAAGATACGAACCTGCAGTTGTTGAATCATTCTGATCGCTCCCCTGTTGCCTCAGCGGTTGTGGATCAATCACCTCCACTCTGTTGGTGGCTGTTCTGGCACATCTCCCTCTACATCACGACCTTGTTTGTTAAGATCACCGGAGGAGGTTTCATGTTGACCCAACTTCATTGTGCCTTCACACATATCTTTTGTCTGGTCCTGTCTCCTCTGTAGAGGTTTTTCGAAATGAGCAGTGGAGTGCATTTCTTCTTCAAGGCGGCACTCCACTGCTTTAGCCTATGCGGCCAATTGGAAGGTCTTCTGTCGATGGTGTGCTGATCACTCTGTTGATTATGCCAATCCTTCGATAACACAGATTACAGAGTTTCTGGTATATCTGTTTGATTCTCAGGGTCCCCAACCTGTTACTATCAAGGGGTACAGGTCCATGCATTTGGAGACCTTTTTGTATGTGGGAAAGTGCACTAATCCATACCTCTCCAAGCTTCTTCGGCACTTTTCTTTGAAAAGGTCTAGGGTTTTGCAGCTGACCCCAAGATGGAATTTTTTTCTTGGGTGCTGCTTTGCTTGGGGGGGGGGGGGGGGGGGGGGGGAGGGGGGCATTTGAACCATTATCCCAGGTGGATATGTGTTTTCTCACATACAAGATGGCTTTTACCTCAGCCGAAGGGTTGGTGAACTTCACACCCTCTCGGTTGATCCCGCCTTTTTCAGGAGCTCCGCCAACAGTGTTACTTTTACCACTGATTGCTCCTTTCTGGCCAAGAATCAAATAACAGACTCTACTCCGCCTCCTATCTTTATCAGGGCTTTTCTTTCTGTTGCGGGTAATTGCCCTTTTGCTCTGTCCAGTTTGTGTTATTCGCATTTATCTCAACCGGACACTTTTTATCAGGAAATGATTCTTTCTGTCTCTTATCCCTGGTTGATAGAAGATCTCTCCTCAATCCTTTCTAGGTGGATTTGTCTTGCTATTCGCACCTCATATGCTCATCTAGCGACTGACAATTGTATTACCAATTGCATTTCTGCCCACGAGGTGCATGCATTGTCAGATGTTATGCAGGCAGCCTACTGAAGAAATGGTTCTACTTTCTCCACCTTCTTCCTATGTCAGTTGCAGCAGCTATCTGAGGACCCTTTTTCTTTAGGCCTGCTTTTCTTCTGCTCAGGCTGTTTCCCACCCTAGCCATTAGGCTTCTTTCCAGGGTCAGTTCAAACCATGTGCTTGGTTACTGTCCTTTCTGTCTGTGTGTCACACATAGCCATATGCCTCATCTCTCATTGTCGTTTCTAATGCTTGTGATGTTATGGGTACACTTCTGTCCACGGTTCCAGCTCAGTCGGGTTATGTGGGGGTTGGTTATGCGATTCCCTCCTCCTATTGTCTATTCAGCCTGTTGTAAACAGTTGTGAGGTAGGTTGATAAGAAATTTAAATTTTATAGTAAATTTCCTTTCTTCTTATACCTACCGCAATTGTTTACCTGGAGGCCCTCCCATCTTCTTATTCGGGCAAGAATCCTTCCTCCCCGCTGATCACATAACTTCAAAGTTGGCAGAATCAAATAGAATGACACGTTCGTTATATGTCTGTGCATTGGTACCAGAATCTGTGGATAATTACAGAAAAGAGTGTCCCCTACTGGGTGTGCGAACCAGTTTTTTTTTTTTCTTGGTGCTTTTGCACCACTTTTTCTTTCCCAAATCGCTTTGGAAAGACCAAATAGAGTATATTTCTGAGTTAGGGACTTCCACTGTAGTGCAAGCCTGTTGTAAACAATTGTGGTAGGTACAAAAGGAAAGGAGATATTTACTATAAAATTTTAATATTCATTCCCACGATTTTTTTTTTTTTAGAGTGATGGCCCTTTTTTTAACATTCAGTGTCTCACCAATGTTTGTTCATTTATCTCCTCTTATATTTCAGCGTGAAAAAGAAATATGAAGCTCACCCAAGTTGGAACTAGGCTCCAGGGGTTAAACTGTAGTAAATATACAAATATTAGAGTGTTTTGTTTGCTATGGAATATGTACTGGTTGCATTTGCAAAGGTTTAATGCTACAGGGGTAGCATCACTAAATTCACCCTCGACAGAAGACCTTCCAATTGGCCGCATAGGCTAAAGCAGTGGAGTGCCGCCTTGAAGAAGAAATGCACTCCACTGCTCATTTCAAAAAACCTCTACAGAGGAGACAGGACCAGACAAAAGATATGTGTGAAGGCACAATGAAGTTGGGTCAACATGAAACCTCCTCCGGTGACCTTAACAAACAAGGTCGCGATGTAGAGGGAGATGTGCCAGAACAGCCACCAACAGAGAGTGGAGGTGATTGATCCACAACCGCTGAGGCAACAGGGGAGCGATCAGAATGATTCAACAACTGCAGGTTCGTATCTTGGCTAGAACCTGAGGCAGAATCAGAACCGGTGGGAAGGCGTAGCCGACCAGACCATTCCAATCGAGTGACAGAGCATCCACGGTGAAAGCCAGAGGATATGAGCATGGGGACATGAAAGTGTCCACCTGATGGTTCCATTGGGTCGAAAACTGATCAATGTGAGGACGACCCCAGAGATCGCAAAGTGACTGGAACACTGCTCTGTGAAGCATCCACTTGGTGGAAATGACCTTGCCCCATCGGGACAGGGAGTCGGCTAGGATGTTCAGACAACCGGATATGTGGCAAATCACCACACTGGAGTTGACGTCCTGAGCGAGCAGTAGAAGATCCCGAGCCAATTCGTACATGGGAACCGAGTGCATGCCGCTCTGGTTCCGAATGTAAGCGAACAGTAGCAGAATAGTCGGACAACAGAAGGACCTGACGATTTGAAAGGTGGGGGATCCACTGCTGGAAACTCAGAAGAAGAGCCTTCTGGTTGATGTGAAGAGCGGCCCGATTCTGGTCCCAAATACCGTGAAGGTAAAGACCTCATTTTGAAGGTGGCAGTCTGCTTATTTTCTGGCTTGTTTGTGAGTACGGTTAAACACTTGCAAATGCAACCAGTACATATTCCATAGCAAACAAAACACTCTAATATTTGTATATTTACTACAGTTTAACCCCTGGAGCCTAGTTCCAACTTGGGTGAGCTTCATATTTCTTTTTCATGCTGAAATATAAGAGGAGATGCTACAGGGGTAGCATCACTAAATTCACCCTCTGGGGACCTCATTTTGAAGGTGGCAGTCTGTTTATTTTCTGGCTTGTTTGTGAGTACGGTTAAACAGCAGGGTAGCATCACTAAATTTACCCTCTGTGAACCTCACACTGAATCAGGGTCTCAAAACTAAACAGAAACAGGTACCCAGAGGATAAATTGGCCCACTGTATGAGATAGCATCATCAAATTCACCCTCTGGGGACCTCATTCTGCAAATGTCAGACTGCTTATTTTCAGGCCTGCTCACAAATTCTAAATTATTTTAGAACTGCAAACGGATTTTCACAAAAGAGCTGCACTCTGATTCCCCCCCCCCCCCCCCAAAAAAAAAATTTAAAAAGCTTTTATCGCAATTTGTAAAGATATTGCAAGAAAAAATGGACTTCTCTGTCATGTGTAAGACTAAATACTGTCCAAAATGCATTTGAAAGAAAATAATATGTTATACAAATGGTTTTTCTTTGTGAAGTTCACATGTTATTAATTTTCCAAATTTATATATTTTAAAATAGAATCATTACGTTTCAGCAAAACCTTCTCCCAGAAAGCCCACTTATAAATCTCCAGAAGAATATTATGATGAAGTTATGCAGTTGAAAAAGGTATATTTTATTTGAATAACATAGTCTGCCTGTCTATCTGTCTTTCTGAATATTATGCATCTGTTTATCATTCATGTAGTAGGGGGTTGTTTTTGAATTTGTGTACTTCAATCTTACTTAGTGGGGTGGGGCAGGACGGTTCTTTCCCCCTTCCACAAACCTGTTGAAAATTGTTTATTGCCAAAATGCCAACATTTTCTCTGAAATCTGCTAATTTGAAAAAATAGTCGCCATTTACAGAACAACAATTTTCATCATTCAAAATAACCTTATGTTTCATATATGTTTTGTATGAAAGTGCTCATTATAAGTACATGACGATTGAGTAGTCATGTATACAACAGAAGTTTGTATATTAGGCTAAAAAAAGTGTTTTGATTGATACCTGCAGTTTGTTTTTAGAGGAATGTTTTATTTTTCAAATTAAAAATGAATTTATTTGTATAAATAGGCACTTTCTATTTTTCTGTGTGTAAAAAGACAGCCAAAATCTTCTCCATTTTTGCTCACTTTTTGCAAAAGAAAAATAAAACCCTCCGTCCCTCCCTCACTGATTTGAAAAAAAAAAATTGCCTGAGAATCAATTAATTTATTTTGCGTGGTCTTATCATTATTTGAAGGAATTAATTTCATTAAACGAATGTAATTCTTTAAAATTATACTAAGGCCAAAAAAAAAAAGGTTTTGGTTCTCAGGCACCACCGCATTGAATTTTTTCATGGAGGTTCGAGATTTTCCTAGAAATAAACATTGCACCGCCGATCTCAGACGCTGATTGCAGTATAACAAAAATAGGTAAAATGAACAGTAAAAGCTCTCCCGACTTGCTATAACACGCCAGGTACGATTACGTTAATATGTTGATGCACAACTGAACTTGATCTGTACCGGTATTTATATAAAGGTTCAAACAACTTGGACTTGGCATAAACAAACAACGCAATTGATCAGTGGCAGCCGAGCAATATACTAAGGCCAAAAAAAAAAGGTTTTGGTTCTCAGGCACTGCTGCATTGAATTTTTTCATGGAGGTTCGAGATTTTCCTAAAAGTAAACAATGCACCGCCGATCTCAGACGTTGATTGCAGTATAACAAAAATAGGTAAAATGAACAGTAAAAGCCCTCCCGACTTGCTATAACACACCAGGTACGATTACGTTAATATGTCGATGCACAACTGAACTTGATCTGTACTGGTATTTATATAAAGGTTCAAACAACTTGGACTTGGCATAAACAAACAATGCAATTGATCAGTAGCAGCCGAGCAGTGATGAGCCCCACCCCCCCCCCCCCCACCCCACCCCACCCCCACCCCACCCCCACCCCCCGACTTTCTAGGGTTAGGGGCCCTGACATACTGGGCCGACAAGAAAACTTTTGAATTTTATGTTTAAAAGAAGCCATTTCCTTGAATCTAGAGACAGAATTGGCGATTCATTCAAAATCCACACGAAAGGGAGGCCCCAGTTGGCTTCATGTAGCTTCCCACATTTGGCCACCCTGGACCGGGGTCCCATGGACTTGTCCATTGTACTCCTAACAGGGTGAGCCGCCACTGCAATTGACTTGCATTAAATAGTTGCCTTATGCTTTGAAACATCTATTAAATGGTCTATCAATAACGTTACAATCACATTATTTTACCACAAGGGCGAATCCAGTCATCGGTGCACTTGGTATGCGCCTTCCCCCTTCCCCCTACCCAACAACCCTCCCCCCCCCCCCCCCCACCCCACCCCTATTTTCTCCCGGAGACAGGTTGTGCATTGTGGATATCTGCTTCGGGTGCGAGGTAATCGCATCTTTTGGGATTAAATTTCAAAATTTGGTTGACAATACACTCCGGCAAACCCATTGGGCCGTAAAAACAGCTCACCAGAAGCATATTAAAAAGTGTATTTTTGTACTGTTGAAAGGTAACTAATCTAAGGGAGGTAATCAAATTAGCTATCGATGAACTCTTTTTTTTCATGCATTGGAAATTGCTGGTAGTGCATACGCCCCCAAATTTAATTTGTTTCGTTCCATGGCTGATTTTAAATAATTTTTATTGATCTCAGACTTTGATATCATGAACTTTTTTTAAAGCCTTTATAAAGATCACGCTGGCCACCATTTTAATGTCGTTAAGCTGACAGGTCACAACAACAGAACAAACCTTTTCACCTCAAGCAAAGTTTAAGACGCCAGTATTGCAGTCTCTCTGGTGGATTGCTGGTTTGTGGTTCCAGCCTTAAAACGTCCCCCTCGCAGTCACTTAACTGTGACTTAGTTTATTCTTTTTGAAACAGAAATGTATCTGGTCTGTCTTAAAATAAAATTCCAATGGTCCGTTGTGGGTATTGTGAGGCTGGCATAATCATCTGGTTTCAATAATGTCCATATGTGTTTGGTTTTATTGAGAAACCTCTATTAGAAAATGAAGTCTGAGGGAGACTTTTTTAAGATAATCTTTCCAGGTGTTTTATGGCAGTTTTATTGGGAAAAGGGTGAACAGGGGAGATTTCTAATACGCTACCACAGAAATTAAGGTGGAAATTATTTATTCACTATATCTGTGAACAATACCGAATTCCGAATCTCTTGAATTCGTGCTCAGAGGTCAAAGGTTTGAAAATGAGGACCATTTGTTCTTTTTCAATTCACAGAGGGCAAAAACACACAACAAGTTAAATCTTTTATATATACTACTCATAGTTTGCTAAGCACCAAATATCTGACACATCATTGTGAAATTTGCTTGTGACATATTTGCTATATTTTTGGTGGATATGATTGTGGAATGTATTGAGATGGTCCCCAGTGTTTTCATTAGCTCTCTTGACAGGCAGACTTTTTGTGACAGTCATGGAAAGCATGTACGCCTTGATTTTCATGATATTTTCATGTCCTGTCTACATGTACATGACATGTAGGGTATTCAATCTTCATTTCAACACAAACCCTTATGATTTAATGATTGAATATGGCAAATGCAAATGTTTGCATTTGTCTGAAGCAGAAATGTGGCAGGCTGTAGGGATGGTAGAGCAAGGGGCTACCCATCATCAGGTTGGTGAAGCCCTTGGGGTAAACCATACGGTGATCACCAGAGCCTGGGCAAGATTTCAGCAGCATGGCACACCAGTAAGACGGCATAGTGGTGGCAGAGACAGGGCAACATCTGCAGCTGAAGACCAGTTTTTGATCATCCAGACCCGTAGGAACCGCTTTGCCACAGCAAACCAGCTTCGCAGTGACCTTCAGAATGCATCTGGGGTAAATGTTTTGATGCAGACTATCCGGGCAAGGTTGCACGAATGTAGTCTCTGATCGAGAAAACCATGTATTCGCATTCTGCTGTCCCAGAACCACCGCCATGGGCCATGGACCATGTTGGACGGACTAGAGAAGATTGGCGACCTGTCCTTTTTACCGATGAGTCAATGTACTGCCTAGACCACACAGATAGGCGTTCTATGGTATGGAGAATACCAGGAGAGCGATTCAATGCAGCCAACATTGCTGAGCATGACAGCTATGGTGGAGGGTCAATCATGGTCTGGGGCGGCATCAGCAGGGATGGACGTACATAGCTCTGTGTCCTTGAACGTGGTACATTGACTGCCCTGTGGTATATTGATGAGATCCTGAATGTCCACGTCAGATTGTATGCAGGTGCAGTGGGCGATAGATTCATTCTGATGGACGAGAATGCCTGTCCTCATGTTGCCCATGCTGTTGGGGAGTACCGACAGATGGCGGGGATTGAGTGTATGGACTGGCCAGCAGGATCCCCTGACCTCAATCCAATCGAACATGTCTGGAATGAGTTGCAGCTTGCAATTTCAAACCGCCCAGTCCAGCCAAGACATGTCCAGGAGCTTGGTGCCATGCTGGTTCAAAAATGGAACAACATCCCAGAAGAGACCACCCGAAACCTGATTGGGAGCATGAGAAGGCATTGTCAAGCTGTAATTAAAAGTAATGGGTCTCCTACTCGATATTGAACCCATACCAGTTCGCTCCGTCAACTTTGGTAAATTGAAAAATTTCCTGTTTTACCAGTAATATCCATATTTTTATACTGTACCAATGACCCAGACTTAGCTGGTGCTAACTCATAAATATTTAGGACCAAACACAAATTTTACCTCCCAATCCCCAAAATTTGCATCAAAAACCGAAAATTACATGTCCTATATGATCCTCCATACTTTTACTCCACTGCGTATGCACAGTGTCAAGGAGGTCTCGAAATTGGCGCAGTTATCATTCTTTGTTTGGCCTTCACATCAGTTACATCTCACTGATATTTGTGCTTGTAAATCTCAGTTTAAATGATGCCAGACACATAATTATGAGAGAAATGGTGGATGTAAGGAGGAAATAGAAGGATGAGAGGAAGAAACTGTGACAGGAAATGTTCAGGGCTGCAACTTATAATTATTTTACGAAATTATTTCATGTTGCCTATTTTCGAGGCATGGCCCTTATGTTGTCATTCTTGCTATGAATGTACCATTGTTGTTCAGTGTTTCCTCTCTCCCTTTCCTTTATTCCCCACTAGCTATTCTCCCATGCTTTTGGAATATTTTTTGTAATGTTGATTACTAAAATTTCTTGGGAGTTTTGGCTTGGTAACAGAATAATATTCTGTTTTTTCCCCATGTTTACGTCCTCACCCTTGGGTGTTTAGGCATTTTGGTCTGCATCTACCATCTGATGTTCTGCAGTTTCTTCTCTGGAAGTCTCTGTTTTGCATAAGATAGTGTTTAAATTGGTAACTGATTTCGGGCCATGTTTATCAGTGCCTGGAGTCATGTTTCCGTTTTTTGTAAACTTTTTTTTTATGTTGACAACAGTTACTTCTGATAGTGATTACTTGTCTTCTGCTTAGTTCAGTTCATAGCAAGATACATTAATATTGTCCGTAAGTGTTACATTAATTTTTTGAACTGGTTTTAAAATTTTTGTCCACACTTAGGCTTTTTTGGGATCCATTTGGGCTCATTGTCCCCATTGGGAACTTGGGCTCTTCTGAAAATTTGTTCAAAAATTTTTTTTTTTTTAATTATTTTCTTTCGAAATGTTATAATGGACTATATTATATTATGTATCTTTGTTTCAAGGGTTAGTGCGAGTACTATGACTGTGTATATTTTTTCTTGATGAAAAAATATTGTTCAAATTGTAATGCGAGGAAATCTTCCTCTAATTCTCAGGTTCATTGTGTTTCTTGTAGTCAATGTATTCGCACTAATTCTTGCTCAGTGTGTGTTGATTGGAATGACAACATTGGAGACGTGTGTTACGGTATTTTGTTAGTGGTGAGGGGTCCATTCCGGTCCTCTGTCCGCAGGGTCACTCTACTTTATCAGTCTCTTTTTCAGAAGAACAAGAACAGGGTGATGTTTCCGTGATGTCTTCAACAAGTGTGTCTCCGTCGTTGCAATATTAGGGCTAGCGGCTAAGTGCTCATGGAAATACGACAATTGCCGAAGAGTTCCCTAGTAGGATCGAAGGCATTGATCATCCTCTAGTCCGCCCGGTGTAGCGACCATTCAACGAATGGCTCGGCAGCCAGGTTCGTCCGTTGCGGTCCAGGGAAACAGTTTGGGTGATGCGAGCACTATAAACATCGAATGTGCACACCCAGCAACGACGGATCTGAGGATAGTACAGAGGAAGCCTGTCAGTCTGATAGCTAGCTCGTCCAGGTCTATCCGGACCGCGAGCGAGAGGGGCCCCCTCTCTCTTACATCAACATCTGCGCCGTGATGTTGTTGTATGTTCTTCGTTAGTCGGAGCTTACGTCCACTCCTCCTGCTCGGGATGCTCTGTCGCATAGACAGTCTGACACGGCTGTTACATTGGCTTCCTCATCCTCATGTCAGCACACACAACTGCACCTTGGCTATGTGACCACAGATTTCCAGGGGACGATCGCATATTATATAAATGCAGGAATGAACATCCCTGGTGCTCCTGCTTCGCCGACCAGGGAATACACGTCGACCAGGTCACTCCATCCACTAGCCAAGGACACGAGGCCTTTCCAGTTGGGACGTTCTCATATTATATAAATGCAGGAATGAACGTCCCTGGAGCTTCCAGCAGCTAATTACATAGGGCCGTGGCTCCACAGGCCTCATTGAGGAACATGAACAGGGTGATGTTACCGTGAGTTCTTCGAAAGTGTGCTTCCGTCGTCACAGTCAAATGAAGAGCTAGTGGTAAAAGTGCTCATGCAGATACGTCAAATGCCGAAGAGGTCCCAAGTAGGATCGACGGCTTTGGCGTCTGCTAGCTCGCCCGGTGTAGTGACCATTCATCGAATGGCTCAGCAGCCGGATTCATCCGTTGCGGTCCAGGAAGGAGATTTGGGTGATGCGAGCACTATAAAAAATACAGTGTGCACACCCAGTGACGACGGATACGACGATGGTATAGAGGAAGCCTATTAGTCCGGTTCCTAGCTTGTCCAGGTCCATCCGGGCTGCGAGCGAGAGAGGCCCCTCTCTCGTACAACAACATCTGGGCTCAGATGTTGTGGTACAAAACGTTCCCTAGTCGGACCATACGTCCACCGCTCAGGACGCTCCGTTATATAGACAGTCCGGAGAGACTGCTCTTTGGGCTTCCTCATCCTCACAGCAGCACACACGACTGCACCCTGGCTACGTGACCAGTGATATCCAGCCAACCTCTCCGACCAGGGATTCCATGGCGACCAGGTCACGCCATCCGGTAGCCAAGGATACAAGGCCTTCATACTCCGGACGTTCGCATATAAGAAGTATGCAGGAGTCGACGTCCAAGGTAAGGCTTCCACATTTACACGTGTAAACGTGAACGTTTCGTTTATGGGCATTAAACGTTTACAGTTCTGGTAAACGTGTACACGGAAAAAAAAAATCCAACTTTGCAATGCAATATTTTGGTAATGCTTCAGAAAAACTGTGTACTGGTTCCGACTAGCGCCGCCACCACAGTAACCGAACGAAATCACCTTCAAATCATGTGATATCATATGTGACACAGTCACGTGAGCCGCATGGCACGTGCTTATCTTTGGTGTTTCCTTCGAAACATGTGTGGGATGTTTTAGTTTATTCGGATTTACATGTATATTCCCAAAGTGATACACAATTGTTCTCGATGATTTCGTTCACTTGACATGGATTATTAATTTATTATTCACACATGGGATGATCTTAGGATCAATTTATGGAGTTTGACAGACAGACTGGCACTTGCGTGTTTGAAAATTTGGATTCCCCTGCATGGTTTGTAGACTTTGTTTATTTTTGCGACATTGCATTCCACTCTCAAGTCCGGTATTGTCACTATTGTGTGCCATGGCAACTCGCTCCAACATAATTACTGTTTGAAAAAACACAAGGAATTTCACCCCGAACCCACCAGAATGAGCTCAGAGAGACAGAGACCCCGATAAATTTCAAAATTTACCTGGGGGAGAATCCCCCAGACCCCTCCACCCATAGACCGAGCGACTTTGCCTTCGGCATCTGCATGCTGTGATCGTTTGTCTACGTCGTTTTTGGACGAAACGTAAATCGGCTGTCTCAATAACATAAATTGTATGCCCTGTACGCAAAGATATGATGAACTTACTGTGTAATATTACACACTTCTATCAAATATTGACTACTTGCATTGTTACTGTTAGTACACATGTACGTGTAAACGTTTCCGTTTCGTTTACAGACAGTCGTTTAAACGTTTACAATTTTGTCTAAACGTGGAAGCCTTAGTCCAAGGAGCTTCCAGTGGCTAAATCCTGTAAGACCGCAGCTCCACAGGCCACCGCTACGGACGTGCTATCGCAGATAGCACAAATTATCCCAGCATCCGACAGAAATTCTGTCGGATCAGGAATTATCCGAGGAAGCTGGGTCGGTACGTTCCGCTGCAGGTTCAGGCATGGACGACCAAGAATTACAAGTGGTCCGACAGGATGGCAAAAGGGATATGGAGGAGTTGTAATTTTCCCTTTCGGAACAATACAAATTGCCATAGAGTGCATCCGGCATTATCATCTGACATTGTTCCTCTGGACCAAAATGCTGCGTTGCCAGATAAGAGACTGATAGCGCCACTGGACACAGAATTCTTTAATCAGTTTAGGGACAACGTCCCTGAGTTTCCGACACAGTCCAGAAATGTCTCACGGACATTTGAACTATTGAATGACGCTATATATAACTTGCTACCAAAACGGGCAGGTCCGGTTTCTTATCAGCAAATGCTCTACATCTGCCTTTCATCAATTCAAGGAATAATTCGAAACAGCAGGACAGAGCATTCCAAGAGTTCCTCTGCGTCTAGACGACCAGGCCGAAGACCTAGAGTATTGTCTATAGCGTCGTCTATGTCAATTCCAACCACGATGTTGGAAACGACAATATTGTCTAACAGGGCTAGCATAGACGCATTATCGTACGCAAATCACCTTACCAGAGCGTTATCATTACATCTCGAAGGAAAAGAATTCCAGGATGTACAACCTCCTTAAGAGTTCTTTCAAGGGCCTTAGCATTCTCCACGTATAACTCCGCCCTTTTAGTGGCAATATGGAGTTGGTTAGATGTGACGTGGCCCTGGCTACATCCACGCGTGTGGATAGTAAGGTGAAAAACTCTCTCAGAGTCGCTCCGGTCTCCGGAGAGCTTCTCGTCGATGGCAAGCTTTGCGCAATCTGTGATCAGATAACTTAAGAAAGCTTCAGACTCTCCTCTATTCAAATCCGCTTCCAAAAAGTCGGATTCAGCAGAGAAGAGTAGGACAGGCATTTCTGGGGCGAATACGTCCAAGGGAAGTTCCTATAGAGATTCCTATGCACCCTCTAGGTCTTACTCTAGAGACCGTCAGGGTAGCGACTCAGGTAGGGGCCATAATACTGGCTGAGACATCCGGTCAGATGCCCCTAGGCCGACGGGGTGAGGTGCGGGCCGTGGAGGACATGGTTTCTTCTTTCGCAAGCCTCGCAGGACCAGGAGGTAATGGTATTAACCTCTGTTCCAGTGGGCGGAAGACTGTCGAGTTTCCCTACCAATTGGGAGTAGATTAAGGACGTCACTTGGGTTCGAGGGGTGATTTCAGAAGGACTAAATTGTCCTTCAAAGGAAAACCTCCGTTAACTCGAAGTCCAAGATGTACTCAGCTTCCGTCAAGTCTGCAGTAAAGAGGCTCGCATCTATCAGAAGTCCAGTCTCTTCTGGAGAAGATCGCGATAGAGATTGTAGAAATCCAGGAATCTCCATCCTTTTCTGGTTCCAAAACCAGATAGCTCGTTCCGTCCACTCATAAATCTGAGCTGGATAAACGAGCTGATCGTGGCTCCAAGATTCTATATGGAGACCATCTGATCGGTCAGAGCGAGTATTCAGGTGAACGACTATGCTACATACATAGATCTCAAAGATACGTACTTTCACGTCATGGTACATCAGGCGTTCAGAAAGTATCTTCGCTTCGCCGTCATAGGAGTTGTGTATCAGCTCCGAGCAATGTGCTTTGGTCTGAATCTAGCGCCCTGGGCTTTCACTCAAATAATGAACTCGGTAATGACTAATTTCTGAGCTCATTCGTCTTCAGTAACGTCGGCCTACCTGGACAACATTCTTCAGAGGTACAGCAATGAGTTAACGCTTCAGAACGATGAGCAGAATCTGCTTCTATTGCTCCGACGTCTCGGTTTCATAAGTAAACAAGAAGTCGGATATAGTGTCGTCCAAGTCATTCACCCACTGGGGGATGAGCTTCGAGACGCACAACAATTTCGTTCATCTGCCATTAACCAGAGCGAAATTAATCAGTTGTTACGCTCGCTATTGTCTTCACTCAGACAAAGTTACAGCGAGAGATTTCATGAGACTGATAGGTTTGTGCGGAGTTGCCGCAGATTTTATTCCGTTGGGGCGGCTACGCACTCGTCCTCTCCAAATTTTTCTGACCCAGAATTGGACGGTGAAGATTCATTCGCTCGATGCGGACATCCCGTTGTCAAATCAAGTGAACAAGAGATTCAGACTTGGGCAGATATTCAGTGGTTAACTGCAATTTCCGGATCCGAGTTTTACAGCTTTGATGGATGCCAGTCAAACAGGTTGGGACACAACATTGAGCCCAACGGATTTGAAGTGCCAGGATCTTTGAGAAATGAGGTCAATTTGGCTTGCGCTACGTCATTGGATGAACGTTATTCAGAATGCTCACGTGCAAATTCTGTCTGACAATTTGATTGTATTAGCGTATATTCGGAACCAGGGAGGCACTCATTCCATTCTGTTATTCAAGTTAATGGAATGAATCCTTCTGTTTGTACTAGAACATCAAGTTCTCCTATCAGTTCGTCATATTCCGGGTCGTCTGAACGTACTAGCAGACTCCCTTTCACGGAGGGGCCGCTTGTTGCCGTCAGAATGGACTTTCAACAAACGAGTATTCAATCAGACTTGCTACCAATGAGAGCGGCCAATGGTGGACTTTTTTGCGATGCATCTCAACAATCAGTTGCAGACGTATGTGTCACCATGTTCGGACCCTCGTGCGTTTGCAATAGACGCTCTATCAATCTCGTGAGACAGAATGATAGGATATGCGTATCCTCCAGCACCGTTGATTCAGCAGATATTGCTCAAGTTAAACAATCTCAATGCAAAATTCTGTTGGTAGCATCTCTATCTCTACAGAGACCATGGATTAATCTACTCCAGTGTCTGTTGTGGGACATGCCGTGGAAGCTTTCTCCACATTTCGGTCCATTCTATTGCTAGATGGATTCAATTAACTATCCGTGCTGCTTATGATAAATATCTTCAACTCAGCAGTCTGTGCTTAAGATTTCAGCTCATGAAGTAAGAGTTCTTTCTACATCTTGG
Source organism: Pictodentalium vernedei (assembly GCA_031216915.1). Lineage (NCBI taxonomy): Eukaryota > Metazoa > Mollusca > Scaphopoda > Dentaliida > Dentaliidae > Pictodentalium > Pictodentalium vernedei. The sequence goes on along the minus strand of CM062297.1, from coordinate 574,806,372 downwards.
GCTTACGCTAATAGTGTTGCTATTACAAATCTAACGAGGGCTGCATATTGGTCTCAGCCTTCCAGTTTCACGAATTTGTATCTTAGAAATATTGAGTCCATTTCTGGAGATCTGCATTGTTTAGGTCCGTTATCTGTTGCTCAGAATGTCGTCCACTAAACATTGCAACTATAGTTATGCAGGCTGTCTGTTCCGGCAGTGACTCTGTCCTGCTGCCCTCTTCGCTCTGGAGTATTTGATCCAGGGCAAGGGGGGGGGGGGTGTTCCCTTAGGTCTCCTGTTTTATAGTGAAAAGCAAGGGAATACTTCTCCTGGAGTCCGTAATTCCGAGTCGGTACCGGGATGATTTTAAAGTGTAAAACTAATGTTTACTCATCCATGTAATATTTTTAAAGTGTAGCTCGGTGTGAAGCATTTGTATATGTCACGTGTCATATGGGCATTAATATACAATCCTCGGACACTTTTAATGAGTATAAAGAGTCTCATTCCTCTGGACTTTCTTTATTTATTGGCTTTCCTTTAAAAATAATTAGCCTAATGGGTTATACTGGAGGTTAATAGAGATTGTTGATGTTATTGTGCTCAATTACAGAATGGTGTTGTCTTTCTTTTTTTTTGATGCAGATAAGAAAGATACATGTAAAGCCTATTTCTCCTTTCTCCTCGAGGGGATAATTCTGTTATATGTAGTTGAGCCTCTTGGATTTTCCTTATGTCCTAGGCCCTCCAACCTTTTTTCTATTCAGCTATGTCTGGGTCATTGGTACAGTATAAAAATGTTAAAAAATTTATAGTAATTTGTATATTTTTTATACTTACCGATGACCCAGACGGGGATGGCCCTCCCATGAGTTGGGAACTCATACCTCCCCACTGAGTACATAACGCTTACCAGGCATTGGTTGTAAGAATGATAATTGCGCCAATTTCGAGACCTCCTTGACACTGCGCATGCGCAGTGGAGTAAAAGTATGGAGGATCATATAGGACATGTAATTTTCGGTTTTTGATGCAAATTTTGGGGATTGAGGGGTAAAATTTGTGTTTGGCCCTAAATATTTAAGAGTTAGCACCAGCTAAGTCTGGGTCATTGGTAAGTATAAAAAATATATAAATTACTATAAAATTTTTAACTTTCCATGATTATGGTATTCAAAAGCTAAAAAATAATGTCAAACACAACTAAAATCTTAATTTCTGTACTTAAATCATTAAAGATATAATTAAATAAAAAATATATACTTTTTTCATTACAATATTTCAACAAAAATGTAAAACAGGTAGTTGGATATACTTGGTGCTTAGCAACCTTTGAGTAGTATATTTCAGTATTTGATACTTCTGCTGATATACAGTAGTGCTGGTACTTGACCTACAAAATCTTGAGAATTTTTGTATGAATTCCGATGGTTGTGAAACTGAGTATAGTATCATTGTGGGGTAAAATTTCAACCTCAGAATGAGAGATGACATCTCTAACTGGTTTAGTGCATTTCTTCTGGCCTGCTGTGAACTGCTGAGTTGATCTGTAGTCAAATCCTTGAAAAATACAATGAATAGTTAGGGTATACTTGGTGTGGTAAAAAAAATAAAAATAAAAATAAAAACCGCCCTCTCGCACTGAATTTGAAAAATCAGTTGCCTGAGAACCAAAACATTTTTTTTTGGCCTAATACATGAATGTATCTGACCTGTTTTGTTTATTATGTTTTTAGGAAGTTAGGTTTCAAGCTTGTACCAACAACCCAGGAACACTGTTGGAAAATTTCAACTCCCATCCTGCCATCTCAGAAATCAGAAGCATCTTTTGTGTATTTTATTTTTAGCTCACCTACTACAAAGTAGAAGTGAGGTAAGGTCATGACTCTGGCGGCGACGACATTGATTCGGCGTCAACATGACGTTTTTGTAAGAGTTTGTGTTTAAGTAAATTTCTTCACATCCAGTGACCCCAGAGCTTTCTAATTGCAGTTGTGTGTAATTCAGGACCATGGCTACAGTACTTAACCCTTCTTTTCTTGAAATTTTTCGGGGTTTTTTTTGCTGAAAACTTAGTCAATTTTCTGTTGCAAGAAATTGTGTTAAAGTAAATTTATTGCATACAATTCAGTCACAGTGGACTGGTTAAGTTCCATGGGTGGGCAATATTTCCATGGATGCAGTAAAATTAGATTTCATACATTAATTATAGGAATGATCATCAAAAATTTAATTAATGAAGCACCGGTTACAACCCGGTGCTTCATTAATAAACATTTTGCTTCTGATGATTTTGATTACCTGGTAAATGCAAGCGTGGATATCACTGCCAAGACATGGATGACGATCAGTTCACGGCGACCGTATTATGATGAGCTATATTGCTTATAGGTGTGTTTTATTGTGAGTGTAGTTTCTCCTAACCCTTCCACTTAGTATATGTGGTGTTATTTTGGGGGTTTTTTTCAGCAAAAAATCTGTAAACTTGTACTTATAACAATTAATGTTTCAGTCAGCTCCAATATCCAAATTTTAAGAGTTTGTGTTCGGGTTGATTTCTTCAAACTTAGTGGCCCCAGGGCTTTTATACTGCAGTTGCAGGTTGCCTAAAGTTCTTCATCTTATTCTGTACAAATTTTTCTTCAAATTTTTTTTTCTGCTGAAAACTTAGTCAATTTTCTGTTGTAAGAAGTTGCATTAAAATAAATTTTATTATGACAGTCTGTATTGCTTATAGGTGTGTTTTATTGTGAGTGTAGTTTCTCTTAACACTTCTACTTGGTATACGTGCTGTTATTTTGCCCGTTTTTCCTTTTTCTCAATAAAAAATCTGTGAACTTGTAACAATTAATGTCAGCTCCAATATCTGAATTGTAAGAGTTTGTGTTTGAGTTGGTTTCTTCAAACCCAGGGGCCCCAGGGCTTTTATATTGCACTTGTGGATTATTTAGGACCATGACTGCAATACAAAAACCCTTATTTTCTGGAATTTAAAAAAAAAAAATTTCAGGTGAAAACTTGGTCAATTTCTGTTAAATAAATGTAGATTACAACCTAATGTCCTCTTAATTGAAGAGAAAAATCATGTGATCTATTGGAGAATTATTCTACTAACCACTGTTTCCATATTTCTATCACAAACAACATACAATATATGGATGTGGACTGGGCCGCCAGTGGTGGTCCTGTCCAGGGGAAAGGTGGTCCAGTCTGGTCCGGTCCAACCCTAGGTGGTCCAAATTCTTGCCTGGACCAGACCAATCATTATAAAATACCTTAAATGAAGTGAAATATGTTAAAATCTTACTTTTGGTAGTAGTACCAAATTAAGATTTTGACACATTTGCATTATATAAGATATTTTATAATGATTGAAATGGTATACGCGTTTGTGTTAAAGAAAGCATCAAGTTACTGCGATCTGATGGCCAAGCTTGGTAACTCTGGACATGTTATATAATACATTGTATGCACATTGTGGAAATGTGTAGTGTATTTTGAAATATTTTCTCATATCCATCATTATAGAGAAGTGAGAGAGCGAATAAATGTGCTTTGAACTTGAGACTGTGACTCACTGTGGAGTCGGTATTTCACGTTTGCTGCTATCCTGCACATGCTATATAGCATGTGGAGGATAGTGGAAATGTGAACTACAGACTAAATGTTATTAGTGCTGAAAGACTTGGAGCATTTGCACTATCTATCTTTAAGGTTTAACCGAATCATATACTATATATCATAGTGCTCCAAGTCTTTCATATAATATATGATTGGGTTAAGAACTTAAAGATAGACAGTACAAATACTCCAAGTCTTTCAGCACAAAAATGTTTTGTTCTTAGCATTGGCACCTAACATATTCCAGATAAATTGGTCAATTTCCGACATGCAGGTATGCGTATCAGTATTCGGTATTGGATGTAGTGACTTGGAGTTGGATATTGCCAACTATAGGCTGCGTTGGCCCTGTCTTCAGTACATTGAAATGTATATGAGCCTATGAGAGTTCGTTGACAATTCGACGTGGTAATTCCTAATTCACTATATTTTCTGACATCAGTCATTGTCACTAGAAAAATGCATACCATTACCCATTGGAATTATAAAACCACTTATACAACTACCATGCTCTCGACATTTTGGCCTATATCTGACTCATTGGGTATTACCCAAATTACCCAATGGATCAGATATGGGCCCAAATGTCGAGAACATGGTAATTGTATACTCACCGACATCAAAGAATGTATCTGACAGGCTGTTATGAGATCTCACACCAGATGACCAGACATTTGTGACTCTGTGCATTGAGTCTACTGACTTGTGATTAGAGCTTTGAATTTCTGTACCAGATAATCCCAGTGCTAAAGCTAGACATACATCTATGTATTAAAGTCTGTGAACCGGTCCAGTACCAGACCGCCATGTGTTGACAGTCCAAAGCAGTCCAATGATGGCAGTCTAGTTTGATTCACGGTCCAGCCCTGGACCATGGACCGCACCGTTTTTTTGTGGTCTGGTCCACATCCCTAATAAATAGAATAAATTCTCTGTGTTTTACTAGATTAAATTGCTGTGAGAACCTTGGGCAGTGGAACAGAGCTTGTTTACTATGGTACAAGTAGGTGAAATAGGACCCAGAACCAGCATCTGGTGAAGAACACCTCTAAACTTGGCATCAGAGGTGTGAACAATTGACAAAACTTGACTCCATACCTATGTTGAAGTCAGGGTATAGCAGAAAGTGACCATCAACACCAATAAATAAATGAATAAATCACTAGAATAAAGTGAATTACCAGTTTCTTGTTAACTGATTATTCCTGCTATTTGAGTATTTTTTACTTTTAGAATTGCTATTCGATTAAAAAGGTTCCACTGTACCATATGTACCCGGTTCTTAAGAGTTATACACTTCACAAACTAATTTCCGTTTTAAATTCCTTTAATCTTTACCAATTTCTTCCAGAAAATACAAGATCTCAATCAAGAAAAATCCACAATGAAGTCCAAATTGAGAAGGTTAGAAGAGGAAAACAGACAGAAGGTTTAATGATAAATTGTTCTAATTCATTTATTTGAAGCATGTATGCATCACCTGATATTTAAAATTTGAAAGCATGAACATATAATATGTTTATGCATGAAAAAAAAAAATAAGGTTGTGTTCCAGTGTGTTCCAGATTTATTTAGTACTCTACACATGGAAGTATAACATGCTGAGTGAACCTATTTTAGTGTATATATGTAATGATTACCTCAACTATTTTGGATATCTTTACATTGTCTGACTCCATGGTGGCTGAACCTAAAGTGTTAAATAAATATCCTCTTGAGTCATGAAAAAAACCCACTGCTAATAAATCCAGTACTGGGAGGGTGAGTTACTTATATTACTGAATCACAATGTGTGTGGTGGGGGGGGGGGATTTTTTTTCCATTCAATCTTTTATTACCTAAATGTCTAGTAGATGTTGCAAATGATAATAATAATGAATGGCTAAAAATTTTCGTTTTTTGCCTCCAGTATATGGGACATGACCCCTCATCGGAGCAACCACTCATTTGAACAACCATGTTTTGGGAGGCAAACATTAAGAAAAATGATGATGTGAGTCACAGTTTTGTGAATTGTGCTGCTATCTGTATGTGTCCATTAAGTTGGATAAATTGTGAATATAAAAGATTTCTATGACCAAACTCAAACAACATTATAAACATTCACGCCCTGACACATTGAATTGCAACATCAGGTCTATGAGCTGAAAATTTGCATGTACTTCTTTTTTGCTTTGAACATTGTCAATAAATGTTGAGAGGAATGCCCACCCCAATATAATCTACTCTTCCAAAACTGCATGTTTGAAAACTCAGAATTTAGCAGGAACACTGCTTATCTTAGCCCTCTGCCTAATGTAACATAATATGTAATATAATGAATGCTATGCACATAAATTGCCATTCAGATATTTTTTGTCTCCACTTTTTGCCTCTAAAACAAAAGCTATGTTTCATAATCGTAGCATTTGACGAGCACATTAGAATCAGCTTGTCAAAAGCTATGTTTATGAAACAAAAAATGAAAGATTTTAGTTAGGCCTGAAAAAGTTAAAAATAATTTTCTCAAATAGTCATTTTGGCTGCCGTATGCTCTCTTTTTATAACAAATGCAAACTTAAAAAAATAAAATTTAAATGGTTTATGTCTGCTGTTTTATCCAAGTTAATAAAATTGATGAATTTGTCCCTTGAGTGCAAGAAGGTTTTGCAATGCTTTAACATTGCAAAGCCTTCCTGCACTCAAGGGAATAAATATACTACCACCCTTTCTATTCTGTAGATTATCAAACCAACAATATGAACTTTTGATGGCAAAGAAATATTTACAAAAAAAAATTAAATAAAAATTAAAAAGCATCTGTCCACATGCAATTTTACAAAAACTGGCCCGAGAAACAGAAGATCTACTTTGTGGGGGTCTAATCAAGCAGTTTTTTTGCAGTTGTCACCTGACATTCATGTTGGGTAAGCAGTTTTGTTTGACAGCTCCCTGTTTGATTTGCATATCATTGGTGAGCTTCCAAAATTTGGTAGCTCAGATTTTCCAACTTTTCAGGCAAAATTATTTATTTATTGGGGTTTAATGACACTTTTGACAGCCAGGGTCAGCTCGTGTCAGACAGTCTTACAGATGGAGGAAGCTGCAATACCTGGAGAGAACCACCAAGCAATGGCAATTAACTGTCAGCCCCCCCCCCCCCCCCCCCAACATACTGACTCCACACAAACATGGTTAGCATTGGTTGAAGACAAGTGCACCATCGACATGCCAACCACTTTAGTACACAATGCCACTGTACCCCCATGTAGGCAATGGGGTGAAGTGTCTTGCCCAAGGACACAAAGTGGTTGCCTCAGGTGGGATTTGAACTGAGGACCTCTCGGCTTGCAGCCTGCACCTCTGCCTACTCCCTTCAGGAGAAATAAAAACCATAATAATTCCTAATATCGGGAACACAAAACAGAGCAACTGTTGATCCTTGAGCAGGAATACACATTTGCTATAAATTTCAAATTTGTCAAAATGTATTTCACGCCAAATTGGGAGAAACAATGTACAACCCTTTGGAAACTCACTGGCGAATTAAGATTGTGTTTAAAAACTGATTTTGATACATGATTTCTCCCCTAATTTTGTCACGAGACATCACTGGCTGACATGTAGCATGTTGCTGAATCTTCATTTCAGATTATAATTTCGTTACAACAGAGCAAGGGCAGGGTTGACACTGTTCGCTGTTTATGATGGTAAAAACTTTTAACATGATCTGTGATAATAATCAGAAATCATCTCCATATCTGCCTCTCAGAACCCAGGGACAAACGCATACTTATACTTTCAAGAAATGTCCATGCTGTTACTGTCTAAGGACACTTAGTTTATTCCTAAAAAGTGACTGTTGTCAGAATATTTCTGGAGGAATAAAGTTTGGCTAAGCATAGACATATTAACTGAGATAAAAATGAATCGGCACCAAGTTTCCTCCTTAGACCCCCCCCCCCCCCCTCACCCCCCCTTCACCTTAAAAAAAGGCTAAAAACAAACACCAAATTTAAAACCACCCATCTAAAGAAGTTATTGATCTCAAGCATTTAAAATTTGTCGCCATTTGCAAGAAGTGATTTTGATTCTTACAAATTCTTGCGAGAATCAATTTTCAGTTCTTAAAGGATGCTTATGCATCCTGGCACATAAACTGTTGTATTTCGGGGACTGATCTCTGTTATTATTCAGTCATTTTATTTCATTATCATATGTGTTAAGATTTTCCTGGACTATATATGTAGTTCTCAATCTTCCATTGTTTATACACTTCGATGAGTTGACTTGACCAGTGTACAGCATTGTACTCTGTATTTCCTTGTGCAGTTAATGTGACTACACAGTATCAACTTCTCACTGCACTATAAAATTAATTGCTTTACAGTCATCATTTCATAAATGACCTGTTTGTTTAGATGATCATTTTTAAGTCCCTTTTCTGCCCCATCACCACCCATCATCATGTTTCTTTCCCATATCCACCTTCCTGTCTGTGAAATTTGATGGTCAGCTTTTTCTCATATGGTTCGCTCTTTTTCCCATGGGTGTGGCATCATTTGGTCTGTTATTTGATATCATTTCCTGATGTCCCAAGCTAGCAGTTTTGGTTGCCTCCCCAAATCCTGGAAATGAGCAGATTGTCATCTGCAGAATGAGATCCCAGTGGATGAATTTGGTGACGTAGGGTAGCATTACTAAATATACCCACTGTGAACCTCAATCTGAATCAAGGTCTCAGGCCTAAACAGAAAGAGATACTCAGAGGATAATGAGGGTGCTGGAGGGGGGGGGGGGTGGATCTAGCCCAAGTATGGGATAGTAGCAGAAAATTCACCTTCTGAAGACCTCATTCTGCAAATAACAGTTGCTTATTTCGAGGTTTGGCATCCCTAGCTGTTCTAGGATTTTGACTGCTGTCACTGCCCACACTTGTTTACATCAGTCGTACAGAGTACCTGCATGTCTCCTCAACAAGGGTGGCTAGTTAACATCCCTTTTATTGCATTGTTTGGCTTTCTGTGAGAGCATACAGAGAACTGTTATTTGGTATAAAGCATCCTTAGGACCAGTAGAATTAAATGCTACAGAAAATTGCCATCTGTTGTGTCAGGGTGTTCTGTAGGGGTGGAGAGTGGGGTGGGCATCAAAAAAATACTGTTGATACTTAGTATACAGCATCCATAGGGGAGGGGAGGATGGGGGGGATCAGTTATAAGTTTGTTAAAATGAAGCCCCTTGGTTCATATTTGGGCTCAAAACAGAATCTTTTAATGTTTGACATACATCATTGTTATGAGGGTCAGATTCAAGAATGTTCAAATCAAGTCCCTCGATTAATATTTGTGCTTCCTATGGAAACCTGAAGTTTAGCTTAATAATCTTTAAAAATCTTCTTAAGATTCATCAATCAGAATGCTTTCATATTTGGTATGTAGCATCTCTGGTTGGTGGTGGTGGGGGGGGGGGGGGGGGTAGATTCAAGTTTGTTCAAATCGGGTCCCTGGGTTCATATTTGGACTCTCTGTTGTAGCTCAAATTTTACTTTAGTGCAATATGAAGAAATTTCTTTAAAAATCTTCTTCAGATCCACAAGTCAGAATGCTTTCATATTTGGTATACAACATCTCTAGGGGAATCAGATTCTACTTTGTTTAAATCAAGTGCCTGGGTTAATATTTAGGCTCCCTTGGGAGCCCAGATTTTAACTTAAGGAAATATGAGGGAATTTCTTCAAAAATCTTCTTCAGATTCACCAGTCAGCATCCTTTCATATTTGGTATGCTACATCTCTTGATTGGTTAATAAATCTGGACATGCATGTGATGATGTACTCAAATGTATTGTCCATTTCAAATATCATTATGTGTCTTGCCGAACCTAGTTTCTTGGGAGAGCAGGGTTGTGTTGTTCGAACGTCACCTAATTCCAGTTTTGCTGAGTTTCTTGTCTCTCATGTACATGTAGAACACATGATCCAACGTACAGGCTTTTGGTGGTCTTAATGATGGAAGTTACAGTACATTGACAGTGTAACATTTTTTAGTGTAAGTGAAGTCTTAGCTGCCAGGACAGACACTCAAGACTTCACGAGTCACCAGATTCAGATTCAGATAATTTATTCACAGTATACATAAATAATGGTTACAAATACATATATTTCATAAGTTTAGTAAATAGTATACTGTAGGGGGTGACATAGCCAGACTGGCTGTCTACCTGTCACCCCCTGGAAGGAAGTGTAGTTGCAAACGGACTATGACCAAATGGTTGGGGGAAAAAAGTATGTGGCACTAAGTTGGATCTGGGGCTCAATTTGTTTTCGTTGCTAAGATTTATTTACAGGATGTTTTCTGGCACAAAAGCCAGTAGGAGATCGGTAGTTAGAGATTGGTACATTGGTACAAAACTAGCCGCTCTTGGTGGCCACTCCATTGCTCGGTGCCATGTCCCCTTCAAGCACTTGATGTTGTTCGGAGAATGTTAAAGAATTAAATCTATGTGAATTGAGCGTCAATGTCGGACAGCGCATTCAAAGGCGTCATGTTTGGGGTGCTCTACGTAAGCGCCAGACATGTCTCGCATCTTTATTGTGCTTGGATCACCCACTGAGTGCCAGCAGTGATGCACCTCATTTCTCTCCATGGACTAAGCCCACAGAGAATAATGAAATGCATCACCCCCAGCGGTCAGCAAGTGCTCTTCTGTATTACTGGCAACAGATTCTTATTGGGGTGTTGAACATATTTTTTGGTGTACTTATTAGGATGAACAGCAAGTTTGACTAAGATGAGGGTTCCAGATAAAATTTGAGTATGTGTAGTGCGTTATGAAACACCTGTTAGGGTTATTGTACATCACAAGTTTACTAAGTGCTGTCAGGGCAGTAGGGATTGTCACAATTGACAAAAGTGGAATAAGATGAAAGAAATTTGGATGTCAAGTTATTCTTAAACTCGTTTCTGTGACTGATATTATGAGTTGCGTTTTGGACAGTGTTCCAAAGTTTCGGAAAGGTATATAGAGGGAGTTTATTTTTGTGCGGGTTTTTTCTCTATATGTAGGAGGCCAAATTGTCTAGTAGTCCTTCCAGATTGATTGTCTACTACCCTAAATATGTCATAAAAGGAGACCGGTAATCTACCGTTTTCCAGTCCAAGACGAACAGCCAAGCATGTAATTTAAACAGATCATCAACCTTAAGTAATCTATCTTTCTTGAATAGGGGGTCTGTATGGGTTTTGTATTTTCGGTTATTAATTATTCGTAGTGATCGCTTTTGCATGCTCAAGAGTTTCTTAGTGGCCCTGGAACTACCCCATATCTGGACTCTGTATAACAGCTGGCTGTGTATTAAGGCATAGCATAGTGTTTTCATGGCCCCTAGGGGTAGAATTCTCTTGACCTTGTTAAGACTGTAATTCGCGAGTGCTATTTTTGAACATAATCGAGATATATGAGCCTTGTAAATCAAAGTTCATCAATGTTTATTCCAAGAAACTCTAGGGATTTTGCTGCTTCGGTGGTCCCAACCTTGTTTATTATTTGGTTGTTTATTTTTAGCTCTTGGCAACAGTATTATTACTTCTTTCAGTAGGGTTCAATACAATTACGTTGTTTTTGTCGCATTCAACATTAGCTGGTTAGAGGAGCACCATTCATATATTTTTAGATCACCGAAGGGAGCTAAACTTGTCACTTACCGTCCGTCGTCTGTCGTCGTCCATCTTCGTCCGGGCAGAATCTTTTGATACTTGATATGCAGCATCTTGGTATGGGTCTGATTCAAGTTTGTTCGAATCGGCCCCCTGGATTCACATTTGGGCTCTGTATAGAAGCCCGAATTCGAACTTAGTGCATTTCAGGCAAATTTCTTACAAAATCTTCTTCTCCAGATCCAGCAGGCTGAATCTTTTAATATTTGGTATGCAACATTGTGGGGTGGATCTGATTCAAGTTTGTTCAAATTGGCCCCCTAGATTCATATTTGGGCTCAGTATAGAAGCCCGAATTCGAACTTAGTGCATTTCAGGCAAATTTCTTAAAAAATCTTCTTCTCAAGATGCAGCAGGCAGAATCTTTTGATATTTGGTATGCAACATTATTGGCTGGACCTGATTCAAGATTGTTCAAATCGGCCCCTTGGATTTATATTTGGGCTCACTATAAAAGCTCGAATTCGAACTTAGTGCATTTCAGGCAAATTTCTTAAAAAATCTTCTTCTCCAGATCCAGCAGGCAGAACCTTTTGATATTTGGTATGCAACATTGTGGGGTGGATCTGATTCAAGTTTGTTCAAATTGGTCCCCTGGGTTCATATTTGGGCTCAGAATAGGAACCCAATTTGAACTTAGTGCATTTCAGGCAAATTTCTTTAAAAATCTTCTTCTCAAGATCCAGCAAGCAGAATCTTTTGATATTGGGTATGCAGCATGCTTAGGGGGGTGAGATTCAAGTTTGTTCAAGTCAAGTCCCTCGTTTGATATTTGGGCTTACTGTGGTAGCCGGAATTATAACGTAGTTCAAAATGAGGAATTTTCTTTAAAAATCTTCTTCTTCAAATCCAGCTGTTGGAATGATTTGATATTTGAGATGCAGCATCCTTAGGGAGGGGGGTGGGGGGGAGATTCAAGTTTGTTCAAGCCATGTCCCTAGGTCCATATTTGCGCTTACTGTGGGAGCCTGAATGATAATTTGGTTCAAAATGAGGAATTTTCTTTAAAAATCTTCTTCTTCAGATCCAGCAGTCGGAATGTTTTGATATTTGGTATACAGCATCCTTTGGGGGGTGAGATTCAAGTTTGTTCAAGCCATGTCCCTAGGTCCATATTTGGGCTCACTGTGGCAGCTTGAATTGTAACTTAGTTCTAAATGAGGAATTTTCTTAAAAAATCTTCTTCTTCAGATCCAGCAGTCGGAATGTTTTGATATGTGGGGTGTAGCATCCTTCGGGGGTGAGATTCAACTTTGTTAATGCCAAGTCCCTGGGTCCATATTTGGGCTCCCTGTGGGAGCCCAAATTATAACTTAGTCAATTTGAGGAATTTTTCTTTAAAAATCTTCTTCTTCAGATTCAGCAGTCGGAATGTTTTGATATCTGGCATGCAGCAATCCTTAGGGGGTGAAATTCAAGTTTGTTCAAGCCAAGTCCCTGGGTTCATATTTGGGCTCACTGTGGTAGCCGGAATTATAACTTACTTCAAAATGAGGAATTTTCTTTAAAAATCTTCTTCTTCAGATCCATCAGTCGGAATGTTTTGATATGTGGTGTGTTGCATCCTTGGGAGGGGGGTGGGGGGGGGGGGGGGGTGAGATTCAAGTTTGTTAATGCCAAGTCCCTGGGTTCGTATTTGTGCTCACTGTGGTAGCCGGAATTATAACTTACTTCAAAATGAGGAATTTTCTTCAAAAATCTTCTTCAGATCCAGCAGTCAGAATATTTTGATATTTGGTATGCAGCATCCTTAGGGGGGTGAGATTCAAGTTTGTTCAAGCTATGTCCCTAGGTCCATATTTGGGTTCACTGTGGGAGCCCAAATGATAATTTGGTCCAAAATGAGGAATTTTCTTTAAAAATCTTATTCTTCAGATCCAGCAGTCGGAATGTTTTGATATTTGGTATGCAGCATCCTTAGGTGGGGGGGGTTGGGGGTGGGGGTGGGGGGGGAGAGATTCAAGTTTGTTCAAGCCATGTCCCTAGGTCCATATTTGGACTCCCTGTGGGAGCTTGAATTGTAACTTAGTTTGAAATGAGGAATTTTCTTAAAAAAACTTCTTCCTCAGATCCAGCAGTCGGAATGTTTTGATATGTGGTGTGTAGCATCCTTAGGGGGGTGAGATTCAACTTTGTTAAAGCCAAGTCCCTGGGTCCATATTTGGGCTCACTGTGGGAGCCCGAATGATAACATAGTTCAAAATGAGAAATTTTCTTTAAAAGTCTTCTTCAGATCCAGCAGATGAGTGCTTTTGATATTTGGTATGCAACATCCTTAGGGGAGTAAGATTCAAGTTTGTTCAAGCCATGGCCCTAGTTCCATAAAATTTGTCTCACATGACTTCATTCCTTTGCAGTTTTGATGAACCACCACTTTGGCCGGTGAGCGATTAAGGCTCCTTGGGGCCTCTTGTTTTAATTTCATCATTAAAATGCATTGTTATGGGATTATTATGTGAGCCTGAACAGTGTGCAGTAATGTCATCGACAAATGATAAAATATTGAGTGAAGTTGAGTTACTAATATCATTGATATCCATGAGCTTTTCCGTTATTTTTAAGAATACGGGAAGTACACTAATCGGTCTGTAATTTGTAAAACTATGTTTGTCACCTGTTTTAAAAATAGGTATCACCTTCGCATTTTCATCCCGTCCAGTACTATGCCAGTAATGAATGAATTGTTAATAATATGTGCAAGAGGGTGGACTACTTCATTTATTGTTTGTTTCAGAAGACATGTGGCTATATCGTTACAATCTTTCGACAATTTTGGCTTCATTTTGTTTATCACATGGTGAACTTTTATTGGATTAGTAGGGGTTATTAAAAAATTATTTGAAATGTCACTATTCATATAGTGCAGGTAAGAGTTATTTGACTTCGGGATATTTTCGGATATTGTTTTTCTGATGTTCACGAAAAAGTATTGAATTCTTTTGCTATGTCATGCGCTTCGTTTATCTCTTTATCGTTGTGAACGAAAAATGAGGATAATTTAGCTTCACGTTTTCCCTTATTGATGGCTTCGTTTAAAATTTGCCATGTTTTTTGCATGTTAGTTTTATTTTCTTTTAGGTGATCCCTATAATAGATTGCTTTGCATTGCTTTTTAACCTTAATGAAAATCCTACTGTAGTTTTTATAGTTTTGAATATTCTGCTCAGTGGGCGCTTTCAGTTTTTTGTGATAGAATTTTTGTTAGAGGATATAACAAGCCCCCCTGGTCATCCAAGGTTGTTTTTTGATAAAACTTTTTGTTCTGCCAGACACATTTGCAGTGGAATGCTTTTTCGAAGGCTTCAAGGTAAATGGTTAGGAAGGTTTCGTAAGATGTGTTAGGACAGTTTGCTTGCAATACTGGGGAAAAATCACTTTGTGATAGCAGCATCTTGAATTCTGCAACACTATCTGGATTTATAGTTCTTTTCAAAATAAAGCTTGGTTGATCACTAAACTTAGGTGCCACTTCAGTATAAAAAAACACCAAAGTGATCTGAGACATCAGCTATAATTATTCCGGAACAGGCTGTTTCTGAAAGACTATTAGCAAAGATATGGTCTATCAGGGTGGCGGAATGATTAGTTACTCTGGTTGGCTTTGTGATGGTAAGAATTCCTGACTGAACATGAGATCGACATATTCTTTCATCTTTGGGTGTGTGCTAGCTTTCAGAAGGTCCAGATTAAGATCACCCATGATATAGACTTTTTTCTTTTCGGAATTCAGAACATTGGTTAATTCATTTAGTTTTCATAGGAAAAGATTAATATCAGCGTTTGGTGGTGTGTTGGGCCTGTAAATAACACCGATAATTTTGGAATTATGTTTATCTTTGACTTCAATAAACAGAGATTCGAGAACATGAGGAATAAATACAGAGATATCACTTCTAACTTTGTAAGATATTCGTTCTTTAACATAAGACCATCATCATTCTCGGGTCTCATTTTATTGATACTTGGATGATAACCTTCCATGTTATACAATGTGTTTGCGGGAATTTGGTATATTTCGGTAAGTCCGATGATATCGAAAAAAACTTTTCTTCTGATTGCAAACTGCATATCATGTTTTGAAATGAGTCCCAATGAGCTTTCAGACGTTGGAAGTTGAGGTGGAATAAGGAGAATCCTACTTCTATTTTACTGGTTTTTGATTGGAAGTTGTTGGGCAAGAAGTAACTGCAGTTGTTTACATGATGTTTGAATGGGGATTTGTCATTATCGGGCAAAGAACAGACTTTATTATTGTAGAGCCGCACAAAATCATACTCGTTTATCTGTACCTCATCAAGTGTAACACTACCCGCCATCAGTCATGAACAATCCACCATAATCTCCAGCTGGATAGGTATGCAATATATTCCAAACTACAATGGTTAGAAAATAGACCCCTCCAAGACTCACAAGGAAGAAAATCAAGATCGGAGTTCCATTACAGTTTAGATATGGATTGGGCATCACTTTTGCAGCATTTTTGGTCACTGGTTGTTGCAATAATAATGTTTTACGTAATACAGTCAGGAGGGTAAATGTTAAAAATATGAAGAGAAACATGTGGAAAAAACAAAAAAAACCAATAAAAAAACAAAAAAACAACTTCTTTGTACTTTCGTATGAAGTTGTGGAGGTGTCATAACAAGCAAAATATGTCGTACAATATATTATACACGAGGTCGGTCATAAGCGTCAAATAAGTAGGTTGAGCATCTTTTATGTAGAGATTTAGCGAGCATAATAAGATAATGTGAAGACAAAGAATAAGGTAGGAAAAAATTTTCTATTTTTGCCCATTAAAAGGGTATAGTTTGCCATTGCACACATGCAGTGTTGATGATGTGCAAGTCAGGATAGTATTTTCCGCTGTAAAGAGGGATTCTGATACATTATGAAAGAGTGTAAATGAAGGGCATTAAAATTAACTGACACGCAAAAATTTTAAGCAATAAATGTTAAGATGTTTTCCTTTTGTGATAAAATGACTGAAGATTTAACGTACCTTAAAATGTACCTCTATCTAGAGTCAGATTCTACAAGTTTACATGAAAGTGGTATTATGACCATCCTCATTAACACCTACAGAAAAGGACTTCTTAATAAGCTGCAATAGCTAATGAGTTGGATTTTTTGTAATTTTGTTTATCCTTTATGATGAAATGACTGGAGATTTAATCAGAATGTACCACTACTTGGAGTCGAATTCTATAAATGTACATGAATCTGAGACAAAAGGCGATAACTGCCATTATTTTTATCGGATATCGCTGGTCACGATTACTTAACAGAGACTTTGTTGCTATAGAGACATATCGTTGTGAGAACCACAAGACTCTATCTTCTCTTGGATAATAGACTCCTATGGTTCTCACGTAACTATTTTGCGAAAAAAGATGGAAATCCATGTTACTATTGTTACAGTGATGCCAAAAACAAGCATTACATGATATTTTTAAACAAAGTGCAATAGCTTCCGTAATTTTCATCAGATATCGCTGGTCATCGTACTTGACGTAGTCCATTAAATTTTGTTGAAGTTTTGGCCTAAACAGGTTTTACGGAATATTTTGCAGCAAAGAGATAAAAACCAAAAAAGTTAATATTCGGTTACAATGTCTAAGTTATTCCATAAACAGGTATACACGACATTTTTTGACAAAGGGGCAAAACTACCATAATTTTCATCGGACATCGCAGGTCACCATATTTGACGTAGTGTTTGTTACTATGGAGACACATTGTTGTATGACAACCATAAGGCCCTGTCTTCTATTGGAAAACAGAACCTTATGGCTCTCATGCGACGATATAGCGAAAAGAATTAAAATCCAGTTACTATTGTTGGAGTGATGCCAAAAACAAACATCACACGATATTTTTAAATGAAGGAAATAGCTTCCGTGATTTGCATTGGATATGACTGGTCCTCGTACTTAACGTAGTCCATTAACTATTGTTCAAGTTATGACATAAACAACAAAACAAGTTTTTACAGGATATTTTGTAGCAAAGGACCATAACTCCCACAATTTTCCAGAGATATCGGGTGTCCATCGAAATTGATGTAGACATTTTTACTATAGAGACATATACAAAAAAGACATAAAATCCAGTAACTATTGTTCAAGTTATGTCATAAACAAAGTTCAGATGGATGGATGGACAGACAGACAGGTGGGATAAACAAACCAACGTCGTCGTTATATCCCTATGATAAAAAAGGAATCCTCGCGCACATATCATGCCCACTCCCTCTCAGGATTCTGAGTAAGAATGAATTCAGTATGCACCAGACGAAACTCTGCAAATTGATCCACCAGCAAGGACTATACAGCTTCTAAATGGATGCTAAGTCAAATTGATACCTTATTATGAGGACACATATAATAAAGTTTCTCAGGTCTTTTAGGACAACTTCAGTATCTTTGACAAGAATCAAATGAACATTTTCCCTACAATCAAATTTGTTTTTCCTTCAAGAATCATCTATAAGAATCATTTCTGATTTCTCGCATGACTCTTAACTAGTCGAGTGCTAAATTATTTTTCAAAGGTGATTTGAAACATGGGTATTTTTTCAAAGATACCCAGCTAGCAGCAAGAGTAGCCTTAGTTTAGCAAGATTTTGTTCATAAATAATTGCTTTGTTATAATTTATTGGAGTGTAACCAAACAATTTTTTTTAAAAATTTTTTCTGCTTCTCCTGCTTTGCAAACAACAAGCTAATGTATCCAGTGTAAAGTGGCATCTAGCACTCTTCAATAGTGGCATTATAGTGGCTTCTAGCACTCAACCGGTTATATCCTCATTAGCCTAACTGTTTAAAGTCAGGGCTATAGTCATGACTTTTGTCAGTCCGTCCATCCATCTGTCCGTCCCTCCATCTGTCCATCTGTCTGTTAAAATTTAGAGTTTTGGTTAAAGTTTGTGATTAAAGTTTTTCACTGAAGGTTAAAGTTTTTTATCTTTTTAATTAATATTAATTACTATTGATTGTTTCATTCTCATTATGTTTCATGTTATTTTGGGAAATATTTAACCCTTCTTTGCAGTCAATTTAGAACTTCCAGGTTAAAGTTTTGGGTTAAAGTTTTTTGTTTTCAAAGTTACACCTTTAAATCTTCAAACAGTTTAGTGGAATGTCATTGTTAGCCCGACTGTTTACAGTGAGGGCTATAGTAATGACTTTTGTCCATCTGTCCGTCCGTCCGTCCGTCCGTCCGTCCGTCCATCCATCCGTCCATCTGTCCGTCTGTTAACATTTAGAGTTTTGGTTAAAGTTTGTGGTGAAAGTTTTTTACTGAAGGCTCAAGTGTTTTTTTTAGCCCGACTGTTTACAGTGAGGGCTGTAGTAATGACTTTTGTGCGTCCATCCGTCCGTCTGTCTTTCTGTTAACATTTTGAGTTTTGGTTAAAGTTTGTGGTTAAAGTTTTTTGTTCAACCTTCAAGTACAGACTATACCCAGTAGTTCTTGTCTGATCTTAACAAAATTTCATATGCAGGTTTTAGGTCATGTCAACATGAGAATGTCCCATTTTGGTCGTGATCGGTCAACCGGTATGGCTGCCCGAGCCCAAAACCCCAAAACCATTAGCACAGTCTACAGGTCGTATTTATGAAGGGATTTCATTGCAACTTCACAGAATGCCTCTGTATAATGCCTAGATGACAACATCCCCATTTGAGCATGAACTCTCATCCGTGATGGCTACCCAAGCCCGAAACCCAAAAACTTTTAGCACAGTCTGCAGGTCATGTTTAATATGGACGGATGTCATTGTAACTTGATACGATGACTCCGTATAATGCCTAGATGACAACATCCCCGTTTGGGCGTGATCTATCAACTGTCACGACTGCCCGAGCCCAAAACCTTTAGCACAGTCTACAGATCATATTTATGGAGGGATTTTATTGTAACTTGATAGGTTAACTTCATATAATTTCTACACATGAGAAAGTCCCCTTTTGGACGTGATTGGGCAACTGTGACGGCTACAGGTGCCCAAGGCCCAAAAACCTTCAGCACAGTCTATAGGTCATATTTATGAAGGGATTTCATTGTAACTTCGTAGGATCAATCCACATGATGCCCAGATGAGAATGTCCCGTTTCGGGTTGCGATCATTCAACCATGATGGCTGCCCGAGCCCAAAGCCCGAAAATCTTTAGCACAGTCTACGCGTCATATTTATGGAGGGATTTCATTGTAACTTGATAGGTTGACTTCATATACTGTCTAGATGAGAACGTCCCCTTTTGGGCAACTGTGATGGCAACGGGCCCGAAGCCCGAAAACCTTTAGCACAGTCTACAGGTCATATTTATGGAGGGATTTCATTGTAACTTGATAGGTTGACTTCATATAATGTCTAGATGAAAACGTCCCCTTTTGCGCAACAGTGACAGAAACAGAGGCCCGAAGCCAGAAAACCTTTAGAATATTCCACAGGCCATAATTATGAAGGGATTTCATTGTAGCCTGGTAGGATGACTCCAAGTTTGTGGTTAAAAACCCAGACAAACACCCCCCCCCCCCCCCCCCCCCCCTCCCCCCCCCCCCTCCATTAGGCTTTTTTAGCTCACCTGACTTTCAGTCAGGAGAGCTATAGTGATCACTCACCGTCCGTCGTCCGTCGTCCGTCGTCCGTCGTCCGTCGTCCGTGAACATGGTGTTTGCGTCTTCTCCTCCCAAACCGCTGAACCAATTTAATTGATATTTGAGATAATAGTTTGTTATGACATCGCAATTTGATTTTGTTCAAATCAAGTTGCCCCGCCCGTGGGTAGGGCCACACCCGAAAAGTGTGCTGAAATCTTAAAAAATCTTCTTCTCATGAACCAGCAGTAGCAGAGACTTGATATTTGGTGTGCAGCTTCCTTTTGAGGTGTAGACTCAGATTTGTTCAAGAGAAGTTTGTGGGGCTATACTTGGCGTCGTTATGGGAGGGGCAAAATTTTTGGCCCCACCCAAAATTTCTATTTTCCAAACCGAGAGGCTGATTTGAACCAAATTTTATGTGAGGGCTTATTGGGTCATAAGTAACTAATTTATGCTGATTTTTTTTTTCCCGTAGCCCCATGGGAACCGCAGGAGCTAAAAATAGAAAAAAATTAAAACGCCCATATCTCCAAAACTGCACGGCACCGAGAATTTTTATTTGGTATGAAGCTTCCTTAGGACCAACAGAAAGAATTGGTAAAAAAAAAATTGCTATCGGTTTTATCATAGGGTACAGTTTCGGGACATTGAAAAAGTGCTGAGTCAGCACTTTTTAACACTGTAGGCAATGGGAAAAACATTAAAAAATCTTCTTCTCCAGATCCAGCAGGCAGAATCTTTTGATATTTGGTATGCAACATTGGAGGGTGGATCTGATTCAGGTTTGTTCAAACCGGCCCCCTGGGTTCATATTTGGGCTCAGTATAGGAGCCCGATTTCGAACTTAGTCCATTTCAGGCAAATTTCTTAAAAAATCTTCTTCTCCAGATCCAGCAGGCAGAATCTTTTGATATTTGGTATGCAACATTGTGGGGTGGATCTGATTCAAGTTTGTTCAAATCGGCCCCCTGGGTTTATATTTGGGCTCAGTATAGGAGCCCAAATTTGAACTTACTGCATTTCAGGCAAATTTCTTTGAAAATCTTCTTTTCCAGATCCAGCAGGCAGAATCTTTTGATATTTGGTATGCAACATTGTGGGGTGGATCTGATTCAAGTTTGTTCAAATCGGCCCCTTGGGTTTATATTTGGGCTCTGTATAGGAGCCCAAATTTGAACTTAGTGCATTTCAGGCAAATTGCTTTGAAAATATTCTTCTCAAGATCCAGCAGGCAGAATCTTTTGATATTGGGTATGCAACATTGTGGGGTGGATCTGATTCAAGTTTGTTCAAATTGGCCCCTTGGGTTTATATTTGGGCTCAGTATAGGAGCCAAAATTTGAACTTAGTGCATTTAGGCAAATTTCTTAAAAAATCTTCTTCTCCAGATCCAGCAGACAGAATCTTTTGATATTTGGTATGCAACATTGTGGGGTGGATGTGATTCTATTTTGTTCAAATCGGCTCCCTAGATTCATATTTGGGCTCACTATAGAAGCTCGAATTTGAACTTAGTGCATTTCAGGCAAATTTCTTCAAAAATCTTCTTCTCCAGATCCTGCAGGCAGAATCTTTTGATATTTGGTATGCAACATTGTGGGGTGGATCTGATTCCAGTTTGTTCAAATCGGCCACCTGGATTCATATTTGGGCTTACTTTAGAAGCCCAAATTCGAACTTAGTGCATTTCAGGCAAATTTCTTTGAAAATCTTCTTCTCAAGATCCAGCAGGCAGAATCTTGTGATATTTGGTATGCAGCATCCTTAGGGGGGTGAGATTCAAGTTTGTTCAAGCCATGTCCCTAGGTCCATATTTGGGCTCAATGTGGGAGCTTGAATTGTAACTTTGTTCAAAATGAGGAATTTTCTTAAAAAATCTTCTTCTTCAGATCCAGCAGTCGGAATGGTTTGATATGTGGTGAGTAGCATCCTTGGGGGGGGGGGGGGGGGGGGGGGAGGGGGGAGGGGGGATTCAAGTGTGTTAAAGCCAAGTCCATGGGTCCCTGTGGGAGCCCAAATTATAACTTAGTCAATATGAGGAATTTTTCTTTAAAAATCTTCTTCTTCAGATTCAGCAGTTGGAATGTTTTGATATTTGGCATGGAGCAACCTTAGGGGGCTGAGATTCAAGTTTGTTCAAGCCAAGTCCCTTGGTTCATATTTAGGCTCACTATGGGAGCCTGAATGACAACTTAGTTCAAAATGAGGAATTTTATTTAAAAATCTTCAGATCCAGCAGATGAATGCTTTTGATATTTTTTATGCAGCATCCTTAGGGGGGTAAGATTCAAGTTTGTTCAAGCCATGTCCCTAGGTCCATATTTGGGCTGATTGTGGGAGCTCGAATTGTAACTTGGTTCAAAATGAGGAATTTTCTTTAAAAATCTTCTTCTTCAGATCCAGCAGTCGGAATGTTTTGATATTTGGTGTGCAGAATCCTTAGGGGTGTGAGATTCAGGTTTTTTGTTAAAGCCAAGTCCCTGGGTTCATATATGGGCTTCCTGTGGGAGCCCGAATTATGACTTAGTTCAGTATGAGGAATATTCTTTAAAAATCTTTTTTTAGATCCACTGGTCAGAATATTTGGATATTTGGTTTCAGCTTTTCTTAGGAGGAGCAGATGCAACTTGTGGAAATCAATTCTCTGTGTTGCTATTTAGGCTACCATGTCAGGTGAGCGCCCTCAGGCCCCCTGGGGCCTCTTGTTTTTTCTTTTCTCCAATATGCATTTTGAACTATTTACAGTCACTACATGCAGAACCTTTTTTAGCTGACCTGACTTTCAGTCAGGAGAGCTATAGTGATCACTCACCATCCATCGTCCGTGAACATGGTGTTTGCGTCTTCTCCTCCCAAACCGCTAAACCAATTTAATTGATATTTGAGATAATAGTTTGTTATGACATCGCAATTTGATTTTGTTCAAATCAAGTTGCCTCGCCCCTTGGTAAGGCCACACGCCCAAAAAGTGTGCCTAAATCTTAAAAAATCTTCTTCTCATGAACCAGCAGTAGCGGAGACTTGATATTAGGTGTGCAGCTTCCTTTTGAGGTGTAGACTCGGATTTGTTCAAGAGAGGTTTGTCGGGCATTATTTGCCTTCGTTATGGGAGCGGCAAAAATTTTTGCCACCCCTAAAATTTCTATTTTCAGAACCGTGAGGTCGATTTGAACCAGATTTGATATGAGATGATAATGGATCATAAGTAGTTGATTGATGCAAAAAAAATTTTTCTCATTGCCCCGTGGGAACCTCAGGAGCTAAAAATAGGAAAAACCTTAAAACTGCCATATCTCCAAAACTACACGGCACCGAAAATTCTTATTTTGTATAAAGCTTACTTTTATCCAGTAGAATAGAATGGTTAAAAAAAATCCCTATCGGTTTGATCACAAGGTACGTTTTTCAGGACTTTGAAAAGTGCTGAGTCAGCACTTTTTAACACTGCAGGCAATGGGAAAAACATTAAAAAATCTTCTTCTCCAGATCCAGCAGGCAGAATCTTTTGATAATTGGTATGCAACATTGTAGGGTGGGTCTGATTCAAGTTTGTTCAAATCGGCCCCCTGGGTTCATATTTGGCTCAGTTTTGGAGCCCGATTTCAAACTTAGTGCATTTCAGGCAAATTTCTTAAACAATCTTCTTCTCCAGATCCAGCAGGCAGAATCTTTTAATATTTGGTATGCAACATTGTGGGGTGGATCTGATTCAAGTTTGTTCAAATCGGCTCCCTAGATTCATATTTGGGCTCACTATAGAAGCTCGAATTCGAACTTAGTGCATTTCAGGCAAATTTCTTAAAAAATCTTCTTCTCCAGATCCAGCAGGTAGAATCTTTTAATATTTGGTATGCAAGATTGTGGGGTGGATCTGATTCAAGTTTGTTAAAATTGGCCCCTTGGGTTTATATTTGGGCTCAGTATAGGAGCCCAAATTTGAACTTAGTGCATTTAAGGCAAATTTCTTTGAAAATCGTCTTATCAAGATCAAGCAGGCAGAATCTTTTGATATTGGGTATTCACCATGCTTAGGGGGGTGAGATTCAAGTTTGTTCAAGCCAATTAAGTCTCTGGGTTCATATTTGGGCTCACTGTGGTAGCCCGAATTATAACTTAGTTCAAAATGTGGAATTTTCTTTAAAAATCTTCTTCAGATCCAGCAGTCGCAATGTTTTGATATTTGGTATGCAGCATCCTTAGTGGGGTGAGATTCAAGTTTGTTCAAGCCATGTCCCTAGGTCCATATTTGGGCTCACTGTAGGAGCCCGAATGATAACTTAGTTCAAAATGTGGAATTTTCTTTAAAAATCTTCTTCTTCAGATCCAGCAGTCGGAATGTTTTGATATTTGGTAAGCAGCATCCTTGGGGTGGGGGGGGGGGGGGGGGGAGATGAGATTCAAGTTTGTTCAAGCCATGTCCCTAGGTCCATATTTGGAATCACTGTGGGAGCTCGAATTATAACTTAGTTCAAAATGAGGAATTTTCTTTAAAAATCTTTTTCTTCAGATCCAGCAGTCGGAATGTTTTGATATTTGGTGTGCAGCATCCTTAGGGGGGTGAGATTCAAATCTGTTAAAGCCAAGTCCCTGGGTTCATATATGGGCTCACTGTGGGAGCCCGAATTATAACTTCGTTCAATATGAGGAATATTCTTTAAAAATCCTTTTTTTTTAGATCCACTGGTCAGAATCTTTGGATATTTGGTATCAGCTTTTCTTAGGAGGAGCAGATGCAACTTGTTGAAATCAATTCTCTGGGTTGATATTTAGGCTACCATGTCAGGTGAGTGCCCTCAGGCCCCCTGGGGCTTCTTGTTTAAACTTACGTACCCCCCCCCCCCCTCCACCCACCCCCCCCCAGAAGCCTGAAACCTTTAGCACAGTCTACAGGTCATATTTATGGAGGGATTTCATTGTAACTGGATAGGTTCACTTCATATAATGTCTAGATGAGAACGTCCCCTTTTGGGCAACTGTGACGGCAACAGGGGCCCAAAGCCTGAAAACCTTTGGCACAGTATACAGGTCATATTTATGGAGGGATTTCATTGTAACTTGATAGGTTGACTTCATATAATGTCTAGATGAGAACGTCCACTTTTGGGCAACTGTGACGGCAACAGAGGCCCGAAGCCCGAAAACCTTTAGAATATTTCTCCCCCCTCCCCCCCCCCCCCCAATTAGGCTTTTTTTTCTTCTTCTTTTCTCCAGTATGCATTTTGAACGATTTACAGTCACTACAAGTGGAACCTTTTTTAAAACTTATGTACCACCCCCTCCCCCCCCCCCCCCACCCCCCCCACATTAGGCTTTTTTTGTCTTCTTTTCTCCAATATGCTTTTTGAACTATTTACAGTCTTTTTTTTATTTCCTCCAATATGTATTTTGAACTATTTACAGTCATTACATGCAGAACCTTATTTTTCCTTTTGTCAAAAATGCTTTTTTACAGTTTTGGTTAAAGTTAGTTTGTGCATAAAAATCCAGACAGAAATTATCCCCCTCCCCCCCCCCCCCCCCCTCCCCAATTAGGCATTTTTTTAGCTCACCTGACTTTCAGTCAGGAGAGCTATAGTGATCACTCACCGTCCGGCGTACGTGAACATGGTGTTTGCGTCTTCTCCTCCCAAACCGCTAAACCAATTTAATTGATATTTGAGATAATAGTTTGTTATGACTTCGCAATTTGATTTTGTTCAAATAAAGTTGCCCCACCCGTGGGTAGGGCCACACCCAAAAAGTGTGCTGAAATCTTAAAAAATCTTCTTCTCATGAACCAGCAGTAGCAGAG